>CM042171.1:25443636-25498233 GCA_023376005.1 Doryteuthis pealeii | reverse complement strand
AGAGGATTGTATATCATGCAAGTATAAAAAAATGAGATGTTGAAATAATCTTGTGGTATACTAAAAAATAATGCCTTATGATATTCCTTACTTTTTATTCCCCAAATAATGATTCTAGGCCACTGGAGATACATAGAAAGTAAGACCAGAATCAAAAGAACTTAAAACTTTTGCATTCTTATGCAAAATTCTAATCAAAATTGCTTCAAAAAATAAAGAAATTGGTAAAGAAATGGTGAAAGAAATTACTGAATTTCTTGTACTGAAAGTGGTCCATGAATTGGACAGATTTTTTTTTAATCAAATCCATGTCCACTTTTTTACTCCAATTTCGGGACTTTAATATTTCTCATAACTTTTGAACCACTGGAGATTTTTGTATAATTCAAAACAGTTTGGAACTCCATTTACAAAGCTCTATATAACTAATGTTATAAAATAATAACCTCAAATAAAATTAAAAAATCAACTGGGAATGCTAACTCTAGCCATAGAAATAAAATATTCTATGGCCAACTTAGAATAGAAGAATTATGGTTTATACCATTTCAGTCTAGTTGGCCTGGTTCTGTGTCCAAAATTCCACCACAACTACATCATTTTAACATACCTGAGCGTAATCTGTTAAAATCGTACAATGAAATACTGAAAATGTCATGCCCCCCCAAAAAAAAAACACACAAATTAACTGTATTAGTATTTTGGTTGCATTTTAAAAGATATTAATGGAACAAATATTTGTAATCTATTTAAGCTCAATGCAGTTTTAAGAATAAGCAGACAGCTTCAGGGAGATACAGCGGTTTTGTTAATAGGTTGCTTAGGCGTTATATTTTTTTTTCATCTTTCAACAGGAATTAGCAAAATGATTCATTTCTGCTGGGGATGGGATTTCATTTTTGAATAGGATCTTCTGATTCATAGGTGCTATAATGACTAATTAGTCAAGAACGGCAATTTTAATCAATGTAGCCAACGATGCAATCTATGCAGATGATCATTCAATTAAGGAGCTCACTAGATAATTCTTATTGATAATGCAGGATTACATAGCTACCAATGTTGTGGCCAGGTTTGGTAATTAAAACTCTCAGTAAAAAAATCACATTCTATCACTTCAATATAAATGCATAAAATAACAACAGCAGTCCTTGAAAATGACTAATCAATTCTTAGGAACAAACATAATTTGAAAATTCCTTCATGTGCACTGTCCTGAAAAAGATTTCACTTGTGCTTACAAAGGAAAAGTCACATAGAAACTCCATGACACGTTCTTGTCAGACTTTTTAGCAAAAATTGCGTCAAATGATTGAAACCCAAATACATTTTTTTTTTTAAAAAAACATATGGCTAATGTGTAAAATATATATAAATAAAAAAAAACGGAAATCAGACAGACATTGTCAAGGCTACTGTCTAAAAGAAAGGTGTGGGTGTCTTGTGGACAGGTGACCTACATTGTCAAAAGTCGATTTACTCATATGAGTGAAAACCAAAATCAACCGAGTCAAGACCTCCGATTGGACGAAGAAAAGAAATGCAGCTTCCAATGATTACTGTGTGCCAAATAATAGAACACTCTGAATTGGCTGCTGCTAAAATGGACATGCCTTGTAAGAATCTTTTTCCAAATACGACGTCTTTGGAGTCAAATTAATCCAAACTGCAAAGAACATTGCGGATAATATCCACTGAGAAATCAGAATAAACAAGTGTGTAACCGCAGATTGAAGATCGAATGTATTGAAGATGAGTACCAGTGAACAAATGACATTCAAAACATATGTCCACTTCCCAAATGTTATTAATAAGAAAACAGATGGACCATCTGGTAATTATGAACTTTTGTTTAGTAATTTAGGGTGGTCCCAAAAAAAAAAAAAAAAAAAAAAAAAAACCAACAGAACCCACAAATTTTGTAATAAAACTGTAAATTTTAATTAGGGGGGTGACCCAGAAAAAAAAAATAGAACCAAATTATTTTATTTTCCATTAAACTAACCCAAACCTCCCTAGTTAAAATTAACAGTTTTATTACAATTTGTGGTTTGTTTTTTTCTGGGACAGCCTAATTTACTAACAAAAGTCATAATTACCGACCATCTTGATCACAATCAAGCTAAAATAAACGAAAAGACTTGACCTCTCATCCTATCAGTCTGTACTTGTTATTTTAATTCACACATTTGAAGTTCAACAAATGTGTGTGTGTGTGTTTTTTTTTTGGGGGGGGCGATAAAACCATTGAATTTTATAAATAATACTTGTGTGTATATTCTATTTCTTATTCCTGTCTTTAATAATATTTTGTCATTGTTGATTTGCGCTAAGGAATAAAAATGTCATATTCCAAAGGGGCATTTGTCATCTGTCAGTCAAGGGTTTTGCCTTTTGCCTTCATTTTTATTTTTAATGTGTTTTGGGTTAGATCTCTGGCAGTTCTATGAAGTGGTCATGATTGTAAAGAATCAATTTTCAATTCTAACAGCTCCTGGCAATATTATATGTATGCATACACACACAACACACACACACAACACACTTGAATGAATGATGTAACATTCACAAAAAATCTTGAAACTTAAACGACTTTCTACTGTGAGAAAGTTAACAAATATAATAAAACTTTAATCAAATGCACAATAGAAATTCAGACAATTTAATATTTTATAACTTTGCACTAGAATCCATGAAGTGGGCTATCTTTTGCCATTACCTCATTCAACAATGAAATTTAAAGAACAAAGAAAATAAACAGGCCTTTTAAACAGTAGTTAAATACATACTATGTCATTTAAGACTTAAGTTTTGACAACTAAATTTAATTAAATCATTTCCAATGTGAAAGTAAATCAAATTTCTAAGAAACTATGCTGATATAAATACTGCTTAAAATCAAGTTTATGACAGGTAGCAATTTATATTTTAGATTGCTAAATAAATTCAAGAGATAGCTTGTGTGTAGTGATAACTAATTTACATTTGACAAGAAAATTAAGTGTTTAGTAAATTTAAAAAAAAAAAAAATCCAACTGTCGTCTACAGAAAAGAATTATGCTTATCCATACTGTAACCAACAACCTGCAATATTACAGTATAAATTATAGTCTTGACCAAGTTATGTTTTTCACCTTAATAGATATTTTACTAAGTTTAGAGTTTTTCTAGGCATAAGGCTACAAGCATGAGGCCACCCAGTGAGGTATGAACTGCCAGTAATAAGGATTTGTAAGGTTAGTAAACTAAACACTAGGTTACAATGAGAGGTTTTCAAAAATGCTTTTCTATTAGATGCTTAAGAAACTAGCTTAGAATATCCTGTCATAGTTCATGGTATAATCAATTGCATTAATAACCAATCATATTATTTTCGAGATATAAAAGCATGGCAGCATATGACTCTAATAAGTTATAAAGAGAATATTCTTTTTTAGAAAAAGAAAATCAGAAGGAAAACTTAAAAATTCAGTTTTCCTCTTTAATCTGTCTAGCATTTCATACATTTAAAGTTTATAAAAAAATGTATTCATATTACACAATGGTCACCTCTTACATAATATCTGTGTTATTTGCTTAACATCACTTTTGAACATGTGTGCTTCAAAATTTTGCTATAAAATAACCAATAACTGAAAAAAAGAAATGTTTCAAAAGTAAGTGTCATCGACTATGAAAGAAAACAAGCAAGGTAACAACATAAACAAAACATTGTGTTTCTTTTGATAATGAATAAAAACTTTGTTTTTAACAATCCTTATTAGACAAATCATTAAGAAAAACAAAAAAATATCAAAGTTTAATGAACTTTTGTATCCAGAAATTTTTTTTTCTACAGAGAATGTCAACAAAGAACAAAAAAAAAAAAAATAAATAAAATAAAAATAATAAATTAAAAATAAAAAAATAATTGCACTACGACTTTTTCCCACTATAAATACATGGCTCTTTTATTAAAAAGAATTAAATTACTAGCAAAAAATGTGCACCCGTTAAGTGCAAGTATTTGAGTTTAATGTTAAAAAAAATATATCAAATTAGAAAGATTAACTAAATGATATAAAATTATACATAGGATGCTTTTATATATTTGAGAGAATAAACACAATATTAGAAATCAATAACACCAAGTAATTATTTATCAAACCCCAGTATGCAAATTATACACATCATATACTGTGTGAACCTTATTTTTTTTAGTGATATATAAAATTCACAATTGCAGGATTTTTAAACAGATGATAACATGGACTATTTTGAGGCAAATCTAACTCAGCTAGACTTTAATAGAGACATTATTAATAAATAATAAGATGCTAATTAAAATTAAATGATTATTTCAAATAATCATTGAGAATATAACAAACAACTAAGGGAATTGTGACTCAGCAATGACGTTGTTCTGGTTACAGAATGACTCAATCTCCATTTTAAGATGGAAAATTAAATCATTGTTAACTTATTTGAAACAGGTGAGAGTTATATACAAAGATAAAATAGCCTAGATGGCTAGTTCTTCCTATCACTCTCGGCTTCATGCCTTATGTTCCTATTTAACTAAATTAGACATCAAAGAATAAAAATTACAGTTATTTCTTTTTGTTAATGGATTTCTTTTAAGATTTATGAAACAGATTTTTGTTCATATTATTAAAATAAAATCAAACAATTAGAAATCATATAATACAAACAAATATTTATTAAAATAAAAATTTTTAAGATCAATATGAAATTAGGCTTCCCATTCACACTGTAAGCCACTATTTGGTTGATATACAGATTACAATTTTTCTCCATAATTTGAGATTTAAATAAGAATAAAATCATGGAGAATAAATAAGGAAAATTTTAAAGATATCAAGTGATAAAAAATACTTTATCTCTATAACTCATAAAACTTAACTACAACATTGCTTTTTCCATAAGTAGCTTGGAGAGGGGGGGGGGGGCTCAAACATAGCGCTTAAAAATTTACAATTGCCTTCCTTTTTTTCATGTACAGATAGCCAAGTAGAAAGGTTTAATTCCAAAGTCCTACTACAAATTGATTAATGAAATTTAAAAATCATACTCATTGAGTCCCACTTCTAACATTTATTCTTTTAGTTAAATTTCTATGACAACTGCAAGATTAAAAAGCAAAAATCTAACAAAGTTTTACAATAAAATTGTACAAAACTTTTAATGATAACACTAGCCAAAATGCAGTACTCCAATAAGAACCTGATAGTTATTTACACTCAAGAAAAAAAAATATGCAGAGATGTCAGAATAACCAGTTGCTCCACACAACAGGTTTTTCATTTCTATCATTTTTTACATTTTATAAATACATGAAAGTACAACTGTGGAAGGCTTTTAGCGCTGTAGAGATTACTTAAAATAAATAAAATCACTGAACAAAACGATTTACTTTCTTACAAATATTTGCAATACTGTCATCTTATTTAATATAATTTTAAACTGAAAACAATAATTTCAGAATACATAAAACAAAAAATGTTTGTTATAGGAAAGAAAAAAAAAACAAAAACAAAAAAACACTTATACTCACAGTCCCACCAACAATTTCTGCCAAGTGGGTACCATGCCCGGTCATCAAACCAATTCAGAAAAATTGTAAACCCATTATTAACCATATAATGAGTAGAACGGTAATTAAACCTGAATGAACAAATGTAGAAATGTCATTTAACAAGATATCAAGATAAATTAAGAGATTATTTCATACGTTTTCTTAATGTTGAAAGAAGAAAAAAAAAGAAATAAAAGTGAAGTCTACAAGTTAGTAAGATAAATAAATTAAATAACATACAAAAAATATAAATATACTGGAATTTGCAAAAATGTTAATACATAAAAAAAAAAAAAAACATTTTCATGAATAGACTCCATCATTTTACATTAAAATAAAAATTTGTACAAGTTTGGAAGGTTATTTTTTTTAAGTTTAAAAATAATGGATACCCCTAAAAAACTAGTGTTATGATTAAATTGTAATGGAAAAAAACATTATATAAACAAAATCATTCTTGAGAGAGAAAATTATAGCAAAATTCTGAAAACATCATTATTTTCACAATTACTTTGTTCGATAACTTAAGATCTCTCACTCACACATAGAGCAATAAAATAACCAACAATCCAAATAAGTAGGCTACTTTTAAATATTCTTCAATTTAGTTTACATAGAAAGACATTGAAATAAGCAATGGGAGAGAACAATTTTGATTTAAGAAATGACTAATAAAAATTTGTATTAAAAAATAAAAGTATATCATTTTCCTAGCATAAAAAAGATATCAGTATGGTTTCCAGTTTTATAAAAATCAGTTTAATTTGTTAAGCAGGCTGGTATATGCAAAAAAAGAAAAAAAAAATCATGCTAGAAGATATACAGAAAATATCACAAAAAAAAAAAAAAAAAAAAAAAAAAAAGTTAAACATTTAAAGTGGATTAGAAATTAGCAAAGAATGACAAGATTATGAATCAGCATTTCAGTCTAAGATCAGAACATCTGTACCATTGACAATCCATAGAATTTTTGGTTAATAAAGAGAACACACACAGATGAAACAGTTATTTTGAAGGGTATAAAATTTAATACTTTACCACCAACAACATAATACCCCACAACAAAAAAACAAACAATGATTTTCCCCTTTTGTGGGAAGTAATTAGGTTTCCACCAGTATAGATATACTGATCATAGGCAGGGTAAGTAAATACTACATATGATCCTAGACAAGTTATAGATGAACAAAGAAACAAAAAAGTCAGTTTATTATATATATAAAAAAATGGAGATTCGGTGTAATCAAAACTACGTCACAGTACCCTCAGGAATAACGTAAAATATTAAAACAATCCCTATGAATGATTTTATATATAAACCATTTAAATATAATTAAATAAGTAATCTTTGTGTTCTCTATTTAATTTTGTTAGTCTTTCTAATTTAATATATTTCATTACATTAAAATGTAAATACTTACGCCTGGAGGGCACAAATCTCGCTAGTATATATAACAAAAACAAAAATAACTTATTTTTCATAATGAATTTACAGATCAATATAAACTAACTGGACCTGTGAAAATTCTATTGATGTTGACAAGATATCATTACTCTCACATATCCATGCAATTACAGACAGTAATTAGATATTAAACAATTTTAAACAAATTAAAGCAGCATAAAAATAAGATAGGCTAGAAAAAGTAGAGAGGACATTCTGGTGACGATGTGGTTAAAGTAATAGTAATCAAGTTCTGTTTGCAAATAATCTCATGGAATTATTTTATGATTAAAAGAAATAAAAAAAGAGTAATTTTATAATCTTCCATCACTAATTTCAGTTAGTCAAATACCTTGTTTGATTTAGAGATATATACTGTTAGCTGGCTGAATATGGGACACTCACTTTATCAAAAAGTTTCTATTCAAATAGATTTTATATCTATGAAATTAATATCTGAAATTAATTAACTATTTGTTGAAATAAATAAAATGGTCAGATTTAAAACTTTAAAGTGGCGTTAAAATGTAATAAAAATTCTAAAGAAAATGTAAATTTAGTTTTTCGTTGGATTTAATTTGTTTAACATCATATCCAAACCTGGTGGGTTATTTAATGCTAAAGATTGTAATCATAACTATATTTTTAATATTCCACTGCCCTTTCTTTAGTTTGTCTATAATCATTTGTATTGTTGCATAGTTTCAAGTATTCCTATCCAATACTAGTAATTTATATACAAATATATGTTTCAAGTAACTATTCCTATTTAATGTTACACGATTATGGTTCCACTTATCCAATATTAATAATTTCAAACATTTATTTGACCCATAGATGGGACCCTAACAAGTACTACCACCCTGGTTCAGAATTGACCTGGAGTAATGGCAATGAAGGTCACTACAATCCCAGAGCTACAAACCAAAGCCTTACATGCAGTTAAATGTCATACACAGGACACCCCCCTTTTTTTTTTACCCCACTACAGAGGATGTATTCAGCATATTCTAAACCCACTGACAGCATTCTTTTTAGTTTTCAATTGTTTTAAATGAGTTTAATGTTTTAAAAAGAAAAAAGAAAAAAAAAGATAAAAAGAGATTAAAAATAAAAAATAACACAAGCAAAAACTGCATCTGCAAGATCAGACACTCCTGCACTGTGATGTAAAACCAACAAAGCTTGATAGTGCTGTGAGGTGATCTGGGCTAATGGTAATGATACTTTGGCCTTAAAACCAGGCCTAGTCTAAAGGCTAATTAGCTGATAAAGGCTTTGTTAGGAAAGCACTGTTGTTGGGTTTTATGATAGTAATTGTAGGATTTTTTTTATTATTTTAAAATATCATAAGATGAGGGTAACCATAATACATACAAACAAGCAGAATAATGGCAATGATAAAACTTTGCAATTTCATAGATGACTTTGAAAGATAAAAGATAATTTCTATTTATGTACAAATCCACAACTCTTAGTGTTTGATAATATCTAATTAATGTCAATGAATGAGTTAATGCATGCATGAGTCCTATATCATAAATGTATACACAAACAGAGTAGAAGAGGTTATGTATTGCATACATAATGGCAACCTAAAATGTATTTTATTTTAATGGGGGTAGGGGGTCAGTCATGTCATTTTGAACACTAAAATCTCATGTACAAAACTTAGTGAAGTTTCATTGATTTTGATCTTAATTTGAAATCTGTGAGAAACCACTTGTAGAACAAGAAAAGAACTACTGAAGAGAAACAAGTGTTAATAAGTGAATAAAAGGAGAAAGAACAATTGTACATGGCGTATATTGGAATTTCAACAATTCATATCATGGTTTTTCAAAAGCCAAAGAAGACAATGCATTATGCATTTATTATCTATTAGTATATAGATGGCTTTGATATGCACTTGTAGTTGCTGTTCAGGACAGGAGCAGAGACCATTCTAGGATGCCAGTTGTGGGCAAGAGTCAGTCTGGAAGTTGGATGCTATCATCCTAGTTAAAAGCAAAAAGATGATTCTGTCTGGGGGTAACAGTTTAAAGATTTCTGTAGAGGTAGATTTGCCTATTTCAGGTTGGCTTTTAGCAGTCTTTATACATTTTCTTTTAGGCCTTCCTGGTCACAATTAAGGGATTCTGAACTCCTGTATGCAGACTATAATTGTCAGTCCATCAAAGCAGGGCTTAAAGATTTGATGCTTATCAAGTTGGCTCTCTTCAGTCAACATATCCACACGAAGGACTGCAGGGAATATGTGCAAAACTGATCCAATTAATTCACTATGAAAACAATCATTCCATCACTTTCAAGACAATTGAGCAAGGCTAATTAACACCGTTTTCATTCACTTACTAGATATGGCGGCCCAAATTTAGGTTTCTACAACAAATTCCAAGTTACTCAATAAATTTATGCCATCACAAATTTCTGCATGGAACTTTGATATGTTATTTACAATGTCACCATTGAATAATGAATTTGAATGAAATAAAATGATTTACCTCCAAGGCCATCTACAGCATTAGGTAATCTCATTTCTATTATCTGGTCACAGATTCATGAATTTTTTATATGTAGCAATTTTTTCATTTCGTAACGTCGTTGGACATAAACAATTTTTCACCTTAATTGTTCAAATCGCAATTACTCTCTGTATTTCTGAACCAATCTTTAAAATATTTATATGGTTTGGAAAGAAAAGAAAATTTCTAAATATGTCATTTTTATGTGTTTTTACAGCAAGTTAAATATTTTGCTTTGAAAAAAAATGAAAACATAAAATATGACATTTTTTTTAGACTAATTTTTACATGCTACTTTGTTTTTCAAAATCATAGTGGCTAATCTTTATCAATATTTTGAAATTTTACACTCAATTAGAAGACACTAGAAGTACAAACAAGACCTTTTTTTTGTTTCTTAAGCCCCATGGAAGGCGATTTCTTCAAAAAAATATAAGAGAAGCAAAAAGCACTATACTAGTAATAGAAGACAAACTTAGATTATTTCATATATAATGCGTGAAAGAAAAATGATTGTATACGTCAGGGATTTTGCTCAAAGTTTTAATTTAAAAAAAAAAAAAAAAAAAAAAAAAAAAAAAGTAAAATTTACTCGATTTTCAAATGTAAACAATCTTTCATAATTCTGGCCTTATCAGCTTAAAAAAATAATTACTAGCGTATTTCGGGTCCAATTTTTAAATATTTATATGGCTGGAAAAAAAATGAAATAATCTCTAAATATGTAATTTCTATGTGTTTTTATCCATTGAATTATTTTTTACAGCGAGTTAAAAATGGTATTTGTTCTTAAAAAGAGGCGAAAACGTGTTCAACAAAATCTTTTCCGCACTCGATTTTGTGTTATTTTTTTTTGTAAAATCAAACTGGTTAATCTTTATCAATATCTTGGAATTTTACACTTATATGAGACACTTAACTATAAGTAGAAACTTGTTTTTTTTCTTTCCGACCTTTGGGAGTGAAACTACAATAGACCAAAGTTAAAAGCAATTTCTTCAAAATATAAGATAAGCAAAAAAAAAATAAAAATAAAAATAACTATATCCCTAATAGGAGACATCCTCAGGATTATTTTCATATATAAATGTGAAATAAAAACAATTGTATACAGTCAGGATTTGCTTTGAAACAAAAGAAAAAAAAAAAAAAAAAAAAAAATTTAATTGTCTACGTTACTTGTTTACATAAACAACAGGCGCAGATTTTTCAGACCTTACTAGTCTATATAGTAATTCATCGCTTATTTCTGGTCCTATTTTAAAAATATTTATATGGTTGGAAAGAGAATAAAATAATCTTTCTAAATATGTAACTTTTTTTTTTTTTTTTTCAACCATTGAATTTTCTTTAAGGCAAGTTAAATGGTATTATTTTTACAGCGAGTTCAAATGGTATTATTTTTAAAACAAGCTGTACATACTACATGCAGGCAGGCTTTGTAAATAAAATTATATAGTTATTCTAATTCTTGTATGTAATACACACATAGCAGGTATTAAAAAAGGTATTTTTAAGTCCAAAGTGATGTTTATTTATATAAATTAATACTATATATGTGTATATATGCCATATTAAAATGAAAATGTTGTGCTAAACTTTAAAAAATTCTGATATCCCTACTTTTTTATTTCCCAAATAATGGGTTCTAGCATGGAGATGCATAAAATTTAAGTGCAGAATCAGAAAGAACATACAATTCTACATAAGAATGCAAAGTTTTATCAAAATTGTTCAAAAAAATAAAGAAATGGTGAAGAAATTACAAAATTTCTTGTTTTGAATTAGTCCGTGATTGACATTTAACAAAATCATGTCCACTTTTGTACTCGGGGCTTTAAATTCTCATAACTTATGAACCAGAGGATATTTGCATAATTAAAACAGTTCTGAACTCCATTTACAAAGCTCTATATAACCAATGTGATTAAATGACAATAACCTCAAATAAAATAAAAAAATCAACTGGGAATGCTATTATATGCAGATAGTTGAATAGTAAAATATTTAATTAAAATTCTCTTAAAACAGAGGACCAAAACTTTAGAATCATGAAAAGGGAAAAAGAGCCCTTTTAATTCTTTAAAAGTATTTTCTTTATGCTCTCAATTTTCTATCAACTCATTCTAAAACGTTTTCACAAGATAATCTCTAAAGAAGAAAAAGATTTTTGTTCATAAAATGGAGACTTAATAAAAGTTTGCTTCTATACCAAAAGGAACAGTTCATTTCAACATTAGAAACACAGATCATTACCAGTAATCTTAAAAAGGCTGAAAGAAAAATTAAAAAAAGACACCATCCAATATAGAGACTATCTGTAAACACCACCTCCACAGTATCAGTTATGTAGTTACAACTAATATCATTTCATATGTTAGAGGTGCAACAAAACAATGTTACATCTTTACAAGCTCTTTACTAAGAAAAGGGTTGACCAGAAATTGTATTCATAATAACTTATGTAATGTAGAAAAAATATGCAAAAGAGAAAACAATTTGAAGACCTAAATCCATAGCCAAAGATAGAAAAAATATAGTAGAGCAAATCATATCTAGAGAGAAAAATGTGATTTTGACCCACAACTAACGAGTAACCCTACTAGAGAGGAGGAGAAAATTAAAAAAAGGCAACATATATCTACTTGTTGGCTAGATACATATTTTAGGCTAATATAGATTTTGACATCATGTGGTTGTCTTTACTTGCCAAAGAAGGTATTATATAACTTCCATATGCATAAGTTGATATCATCTAGAATACATTGGGGGAAAGGGGGCAATAATGGTTTTGCCCATCTATCTTGCATTGCTACAATGGATCATTTTCTTGTTGCCATTTTATAAAGTTTTTTTTTGAAGAAGAATAGGTTGGCTAAAATAGTGTGGAAACATCAAGAATACAAAAATGCTTGTCTGAACAATATTTTGAATCTATTGTTATTGACAATATATTCAAAAGACTTTAATACATATAAAAGATCCTCAAATTCTCAATATCTTGTGACTAATATTAAAAACAGCATATTTGTAACAGTCTTTCGGGGGGGGGGGGGGCTTTAAACAAGAGAGATCACTGGTAGAAATTAAAATTAAAACCAGATCACAATCATGTGAACTGTGTTTATTCTAAATAGAACAACTTCACAATGAAGACAGCCAATTAAAAAAGAAAAAAAGTCAGTCACATTCTTGTTGACTGGGAATCAGTGACTGTTGAAGTATTAATCAAATCTTTGTAAAAAGGAAAAGGGCTCATTAATTTTAAATGACAGCAATAAATAAATAAATTACTTTATGGTAGTGGTGGGTAATCGTGTATTGGTTTGGTTTGTTTTGTGGCATATCAACCTCAGTGGTCATCTAATGCCTACAAAGTTTGAAATAAAGTAATTCCTAATGGATACTTAATTTTTTTTTATAATACATTTTTCTATTTAACCCATACATAGGACCCTAACAGGTACTACCACTCCGGGTCAAGTGGACCAGTGAGCAATGGTGATGAAGGGGTGCTCCACATTCCCCAAACCTCCAGAACTAGAACCTCACCATCAGAGTTTAACATCATTCCCAGGACATGTAGACCCTCAGCCACCGCCTCTAGTACCATATGATAAAAAGGGGTTGGGGCTTGCCATAAGGGCAAAAGGGTTGGGGCAATCATATAGGTGCTAGGCTTGATGTGACCAGCCGATTGATCGGAGGGTGCCTCTCCGACGCCCCGTCTAGCTCAAGAAAGGGCCAAAGTGGGGTATTACAAGTCATGGATGCTCCAACCACCTGGATTCTATCCTTGAGCATCACGGGTCGCACCCATGGCCAACAGGTGGCCCCATTGGGGGGGGGGAGTCTTACCCTTCTACAGAGGTGCATTCTAATGCCTCAGCTGACAGGGCGGGGGATTTAAGTACATTACACTGGAGTTTGTATGAAGAAATATCTCATCAGTAGCCAACTTCAACACTTTAAAAATTTCAGTGCCTAAATATGCAGAATAATTTCAGAAACATAGCTTCGACAAAATACCTATTAAAAGATTTAGTAGGGAAAAAAAACCCTATAAGTCGAAACTGGTGGCAACATCTGTATAAGACATCAACTATAACAACACTTTATATACCAAAGGCTTCTAATGCCTTAAAAAAAAGGTACAATTATAGCACACATTTAAAAAGGCCAACAGTGACAAAGAATGAGTAAAATCAATACTGGCAGGATAACATCAAAAAGTTAAAAAAGTAAAGAAAAAATGAATAAAAGAAAAGGGTAATATTAAGAGCTCCTAATAATTTTGTATGCCAATTAACACAAAGCAGACAGTATTTCAAAAATACTAATAAATATGTGCAACAATATATAACCATAAAAGATGAACAGTTACAAAGTGAGTTGGCAGATTTAATGGATTGTATAGAAAATGAGATCTGGTCACAAAGTACAAATAATTGAAGAAATGATAGGAGTGTGAGGATTAATGAGAAAAAAAAAAAATTACATGACCAAGAGGGTGTATAGAAAGCAGGAGGAGGTAACAATGAAAGGAGGAGGGGGGAAAAAAGGACAAACTAAAAACAGAATTAAAGTTAAAGAAATATCAAAGTACAACTAAAGAAAAATTATTTGAATGTAAAGTTGAACTAATTAATAAATAAATTGTAAAAATGTCTCCCCTTTTCATTTAAATAACTGAAGAAGATGAAAAATCCAAGTTTTTTTCTAAACTTACTGACAGCTGTTCCACTCTAGAGTAATTTATAAAACTCTTCTACTTGAAGTAAGATTTTAAAATGCTACGTTTATATGGTTAAATTTTTCCTTTACAGATATAGACTTAAATTATTCAATATTAATACATTAACGTAATTTAATCTGTTCACCATTTATATATTACTAGTTAACAACACTTTGAACAACATAGATATCCTGGATTACTTAAAAACAATTTGAGCAAAGTCATATTGGTACAAATTCACAAGAAATGCAAGTCAAATAAATGTTTCATTAAATTTTTTTCAAATTACCAACAAGAATTAAATAAAGAAATTAGACTAAAATCGAAGGGAAGAGGTGAGGAAAGTTATAGTAAGAAATGGCAAGACTGGCAAAATTCCATAATATAAGAATAATTAAGCTAGACAGGACTATTTTGGCAAACTTCACAGCAGAGATTCAAGTGTTTACATTAAATTTACAGAATTTTAAACACATTTAGCCAAAAAAAAATTTTTTTATTTTTAAAAGAATTTTACAAAAACCTAACAAAAAATGGGCATGAAATAAAATTCCTATTAAGATATTTGTTTGCAGAAACTTTTGAATATCCCAACATTTAAAGTAACACAGAAAAGAGTGATAGGATTGTAATTCTAGCCATTGTGTCCTGTGTGTGTGGGGGGGGGGGAGTAGATTCTAGTTTTAAAATCAAACTCCATTTCTTTAAATATGCATGAAATATCAATACTCAGAGTATCAGTACTAAAAAAAATAAAAAAAAAAAAATAAAAAAAATCCTTAAACCACTGCACCTGACTATCCTTCAATTTTAGTAAAACATTTATGTTACCACCAAAAAACTGAAAAGCAGATTGATATTAGTATACTTTCATATTTGTATTTAACAAGTTATTCTCAGTAAACAAAGGGGGGTTAAACATATACATAACCAATAGAATATATAAAATAAATATTGAAAGAAAGCATTTCTAAACTTAGGAGGAAGTATCTAGTGAAGATTGAACTATAAGCAATGTAAGACTAATGTTACTAATTGCTCTATGACAATCAACCCAAGACTTGAATATCAAAATAATTCACTTGACATGCAAAACTATGACAGCTATGTAAATTAACAATGTTTTACTAATTTTTGCATAGGAACAGTTGCTACACTAAATGCTAATGAAATCATTAACTTAAATTCACATTACATACAAATGAGCTTGAAAGCAAATATCTTTGCCGCGCGCAGGTGTGGGTGAAGCATTCACCCTGGGTCGGTTGATCTGGTTCCCCCAATGAATTCACCATATCCAAATAAAGGCAGTCCATGCGCAGTGATCCAACACAGTTGAAGTTATGAGTGTCAGTTCTACCAATGAACTCCATAAAGCCTGGGCACAGAATCAGCTCAGCATCTTGCTTGACCGTTTTGAGCCAGGTTTTCAGTTGACCCTCTTGGCATTTCTTCCATCCCCGAGGTGGTACTGGTTGAGGGATTCACAGATGATGTCACCAGGTTGTTTGACGAGGAGCATGACTGAGCCAGTGAAGAACATCTTGCAAGAAGAGCCTGCTAGAGGGAGGAGATTCTGCAGTGGTGTTAGAGATAAATCACTACCATTGAACACAGGATGTGGCAAAAGCAATGATGGTCAAACACTCAAAGTTTGCGCAGGTCCCCAGTCTTCTTTGGCCAAGTTTCACAGCCGTCAAGGAGGATGGTGTGAATAAGAGCTATTCACATTCAAGAATAAACATTTTAGGTTTTAAAAATCTAAGGTGGATACTGAGGAGACCTGCAATTAGTTTAAACAATCAACATCTTGACTAAAAATCACTGCCAAAAATTAGATATAATTAATCATTTTCAGAATCTGTAACCAGTCTCTACTAATCAGTGACCATGCATTTTTGAAATGCAAAGTGCTTTGGATGTATAAGTAATACATAATCGGGCTTAAATTCTCAAGTAGATAAATGTTTATACATATTTACATTAAGAAACAACATAGAAAAGTTTCTAAAATAAATTAGCTTTCAGCTATTCCTGTCTTTACAAAAAAAGTACCTTTAGTTAAATAGAGATTATGAGACTAGTTTTGAAGATTAAAACTACTGTAGCAAGTTTTATAATTAGTGAGCACCTCACATTTGTAGCCTTGCACCAGGTTAAGCTAAGTAAATACCTAATCCCTATCTCACAAAATGTATCTGTTAAATTAGACATCTCAACACTACCATCTAATCAATATTTTTTTTTAAATCAGAAAAAACCCAGAATTCAATTTTGGGGATACACCCATACAAACTATTGTAAACATATTCTTAAGCTTTTCTATATGATATTTTTTAAACGCTTAAAATCATATACTACACAATACATTTTTAATCCCAAATATAACCAACAGATTTTTACTGTTGTCAATTAACACTTAATTAAACCCAGGTAAACTTGCTGTATGTTTATTTTTTAAAAACCATGGTCAACAAGTAAGGAAAACAGTTAATTATACATTTAAGCAACTGTTTAGCAAAACTGGAAAGGCCAAAGTAGTGAACCCATTACAAGAGATTCAACTAAATGAAGCTTACAATAAATTACAAATGGAGCTACCACCCTATTTTTAAAGTTTTCCTGAAAATATGCCATTGGCAAGTATATGCAATTCTTTTGCAACAAATTTTACTGCCAAATAACGTATATGGGAATATATCAACATAGACCTTGATTAACATCACCTAGGCAGTATGTCCAATCAATCTTGAACATACATCTCATTTTACAAAAATTAACATTTATTTTAGTCATTATTTAACTTTTGAAAGGAACCAAGCCTTAAATTCAGTAGAAAAAGGTTATATTTGCAACAAAATTGTGTATGTATATTAAGTTCAAATGTTGAAGACCAAACACTACCTAAAATTATTCCAGTAACATGTCAAGTATTCATAGACAAAGACAATACATTGTTATAAAGAACCAGAACCAATACAACCATCAAAATGAATCCATTTTAGCATATCTGCAAATTCAAAAACCAAAGAAAAGTCTACATAAAGAGCCAATTCTATAGACTTTATAGCAATAACTGAAAACATTTTTATAAAAATTATGCAAGTTTAAATGTGCTGGATTCTATTAGCCAACTAGCAAGTATAATTCAACAGATATTGCAAAAAACATTTTATCACTAAAATTTCCAGTAGACTTGCATGAAACAGCTGCAAAAATGCTTAGTCTTTGTGATTTATCAAGACTAAAATAGAGCTTATTGTTCAGTTCAGATATATTTTTACTATTTTCAGGTACATCAAATGTACAAAACATTTTGTTTTAACAAATTAGCAAACACTCTTAGCATCTTTGTATTAAGGCCTCCTAAAGAATTTTCCATATCCCTCTACAGATACTATTTACCAAAAATATTACAAACTTTTCACTTATTCAACTTCCTAGTCTTGTAAGTCCTGCACTGTCGTCTGAGAATAGATTAAACAGTGATTTTAATGCCACTGGCCGGATCATTATAGAAGAGTGGTTATCAATATATTCATCACCCATGTTTGGATTAGATCTTCCTTAAATTAAGGAACTGCTATCTGATTTAGTACAAAAATAGAATCTCTACTGAAATTCAAACTAAGTTTTACTGGTTCCATTTTTCAAGCTTTACTCATGCCATTAGAATTCCATCCAAACTAAATCAACACAAAAATAAAATTTCTCTTGACTTTAGATGAAGCTAAATAATTGTATTATTTGGACACATCCACAACAGGATATAAGGTTGAGTTAATACAGTTTCTAAGTGACAATCATTTTATAGTTCAATCCTGGCCAATGGGTGATAACATAACTTAAACAACCTTACACTTAATACCCCAGCATGGTACAGAATGAAAATAGTCTACCCCCCATGGATTCGAATAAGGTTCAGTTCAAAGTTCCGTGAAGGCCTCCTGATTACAACATGAAAGCTCCAAGTTTGACCAAAAAACAACCTGAAGAAGGCCGGAGAACACATCAGCCAAAAACGCTTGTGTAGATAACACTAAAGATGAGGAATAGCTCCAAATAATCCAAAAGAGAATAAAGGTGTCCAACATGACACGACAAGATGTATCGACTAACCTCATCCTTGCACAATAACAATCTGTCAAGCTGCTGAATCTTCAAGTCAGCAGTGTATCAATATCAGGAATTGTGTTGTACCTGCAAACATATGAGAGAAATCAGAGATGGGAGATAACATTCTTGCTATTCTGTGAAAAACTTGTTAAAGTTTGAAAATGCCAAAAGCTCTATTAAAACCAAAAGATGAGGGTCAAAGTAAATCATCAGAACGTATATCATATGGACTATTTGATACTATTTCTGATTAAACTAAAAATACCCTTTTTTTTTTCTTTAAAGAATACTGTACTCTGTTTAGAAAAGACCCTGTATCAAAAAAAGAAAGACTTAAATGAATTTCACATTATCAAACAATTAGTCTTTCGACTTTTCTATTAAGAAGACAGTGGAGAATTATGGTAAAGTCAACAGTTAAGCATTGGTTATCTCTAGATTAACTGAAGTTTAAGCAGCAATAAGGCTGCTAGTACTTAGACGGGTGACACTTAGCAGATACAGTAAGCAATCAGAGACGCGCTATGTGCCCCCCCCCCCCCCAACAAAAACAATACAAAATAGTTTTGTAATATTATTTAGAGATCAGTCCGACGTTCTATTGAATTTTTATTAATCTAACCCAGATTTTAGAAAAAGAAAAAACCCTGCAAAATGCAATTTTAACGTGTTTTTTAAAAGCTAACAAAAAAAAAATAAATCTAAAAACAATATGCTATAAGTACATAATATACATTGACAATAGACTAAAATCAGTTGTTGTGCCTATTTTATAATACGGGAATAATAATATCATCAGGTGACCTACGAGTAGTTTATGTCTTGGCAAAGGCTACAAGAGAATTGGCACGTATGCAATCGCTGTTAAAAATAAGCGCAAATTAAAAGTATTAAGTCTTCTCTCAAGAGGAAACATTCAAGGCCTTTTTTGAATTCAATAAATTTTGGAAATATTGAACAAGGTAGATAACTAACTGTAAAAAATAAGCTTTTATTTAACGGTTTAGTTGATCATTTGTAAAAATAAAAATGGCCCCTTTGAATGTTTCCTCTGAGAGAAGACTTATTACTTTTAATTTGTCGCTATTTTAACAGCGATTGCATACGTGTTGCCAATCTCTTGTAGCCTCTTGCCAAGACTAACTACTCGTAGGTCAACCTGATGAGTTTATTATTCTATATCAAGCATAAGGCAACAGCTGATTTTGTTCTATTGTCAATCGTATATATGTACTTAGTAGCATCTTGCTTTTTAGATTTATTTTTTTTAATTGTTAGCTTTTAAAAACACTTAAAAATTGCTATTTGGCAGGGTTTTCTAAAACTCATGGTATAGCACTCTATAAACTTCAATAGAACTGTCATTAAATCTCTAAATAATATTACAAACATTGTTGTATTGTTGTTGTTTGGGGGGGGGGGGCACACTAGCGTCTCTGATGCCTCTGTATATGCTTAAGTGCTCACCACGTCTAGTACTGAGCAGCCGTAATTGCTGCTTAACTTCATTAATCTGAGATAACCAATTTGCTTAAACTGTGACTTTACCTAATTATATATCGAGCTTAATAGAAAAGTGACTATAAAGACTAATTGTTTGAGTAATGAAATTTCATTTAAGTCTTCTTTTGATAGCAGGGTCTTTTCTAAAAACAAGTACAGTATTTTAAAGAAAAAAAAAACGGATATTTTTAGTTTTAATTCGAATAGTATCAAAAATATAGTCATTGATTACGTGAATGACTTTCACTTTGACCCTCATCTTTTGGTATTATAGACTTGGCATTTTCAAACTTTAAACAAGGTTTTTCACAGAATTAGCAAGGAATGTCATCTCCCATCTCCTGATTTCCTCTCATATTTGCAGGTACAACACAAATTCCTGATATTGATACATGCTGACTTGAAAGATTCAGCAGCTTGACAGATGTTATAGTGCAAGGATGAGTGTTTAGTCATTAACATCTTGGTTGGTCATGTTGGACACCCTTTTATTCTCTTTTTGGATTATTTGGACTATTGTCCTCATCTTTAGTGTTATCTACACAACGTTTTGGCTGATGTGTTCTCCGGCCTTCTTCAGGTGTTTTTTGTCAAACTTGGGACCTTTCATGTTGTAATCAGGAGCCTTCACGGAACTTTGAACTGAACCCTTTATTCAATCCATGGGGGTAGACTATTTTTCATTCTGTTAACCATGACTGGGTATAAGTGTTAAGGTGTGTTAAGTATTCTATGTTATCACCCATGGCCAGGATTGAACATATAAATGATTGTCACTTAGAACTGTATTAACTCAACCCTTATATCTGTTGTGGCATGTGTCCAAATAATACAAATTATTAAGCTTCATCTCAAAAGTCAAGAGAAATTTTATTTTTGTGTGATTTAGTTTGTGGAATTCTAAATTGGCATGAGTATAAGCTTGAAAATGAAACCAGTAAACTTAGTTTGAATTCAGGTAGAGATCATATTTTTGTACTAAATCAGATTTAGCAGTTTCCTTAATATAAGGAAAGATCTAAATCCAACATGGGTGAGTGAATATATTGATAATCCACTCTTCTATAATGATCCTGGCAGTGGCATTAAAATCACTGTTATATCTATTCTCAGACTTGACAGTGCAGACTACAGACTAGGAAGTGAATAAGTGAAAAGTTTGTATATTTTTGGAATAGTATCTTTGAGGGATATGGAAAATTTCTTTATGGAGCCTTAATACAAAGATGCTAAGAGTGTTTGCTAATTTGTTAAAACAAAATGTTTTTGTACATTTTGATGTACCTGAAAATAGTAAAAATATATCTGAACTGAACAATAAGCTCTATTTTAGTCTTGATAAATCACAAAGACTAAGCATTTTGCAGCTGTTTCATGCAAGTTCTACTGGAAATTTTTAGTGATAAAATGTTTTTTGCAATATCTTGTGAATTATACTTGCTAGTTGGCTAATAGATATCCAGCACATTTAAACTTGCATAATTTTTATAAAAAATGTTTTCAGTATTGCTATAAAAGTCTATAGAATTGGCTCTTTATGTAGACTTTTCTTTGGTTTTGAATTTGCAGATATGCTAAAATGGATTCATTTTGATGGTTGGTATTGGTTCTGGTTCTGTTATACAAATTTTATGTCTTTGTCTATGATACTGACATGTTACTGGATAATTTCAGTAGTGTTGTGTCTTCAACATTTGAACTTAATATACATACACAATTTTTGTGCAAATATAACCTTTTTCTACTTGAATATTAAGGCTTGGTTCCTTTCAAAAGTTAAATAATGACTAAAATAAGTTAATTTTTGTAAAATGAGATGTATGTTCAAGATTTGATTGGACATACTGCCTAGGTGATGTTATCAAGGTCTGTTGATATATTCCCAAATATACGTTATTTGGCAGTAAAATTTGTTGCAAAAGAAATATGCATATACTTGCCAATGGCATATTTTCAGGAAAACTTTAAAAAATAGGGTTGTAGCTCCATTGTAATTTATTGTAAGCTTCATTTAGTTGAATCTCTTGTAATGGGTTCACTACTTTGGCCTTTCCAGTTTGCTAAACAGTTGCTTAAATTTATAATTAACTGTTTTCCTTACTTGATGACCAAATGGTTTTTAAAAAATAATCACATACAGCAAGTTTACCTGGGTTTAATTAAGTGTTAATGACAACAGTAAAAATCTGTTGGTATATTTGGGATTAAAATGTATTGTGTAGATATTGATTTTAAGCGTTTAAAAAAATATTATCAATATAGAAAAGCTTAAGATAATGTTTACAATTAGTTTGTATGTGGGTGTATCCCCAAAATTGAATTCTGGGGTTTTTCTGATTTAAAAAAAAAATATTGATAGATGGTAGTGTTGAGATGTCTAATTTAACAGATACATTTTGTGAGATAGGGATTAGGTATTTACTTAGCTTAACCTGGTGCAAGGCTACAAATGTGAGGTGCTCACTAATTATAAAACTTGCTACAGTAGTTTTAATCTTCAAAACTAGTCTCATAATCTCTATTTAACTGAAAGGTACTTTTTTTTTTGTAAGACAGGAATAGCTGAAAGCTAATTTATTTTAGAAACTTTTCTATGTTGTTTCTTAATGTAAATATGTATAAACTACTTGAGAATTAAGCCCAGATTATGTATTACTTCTACATCCAAAGCACTTTGCATTTCAAAAATGCATGGTCACTGATTTAGTAGAGACTGGTTACAGATTCTGAAAAATGATTAATTATATCTATATTTTTGGCAGTGATTTTAGTCAAGATGTTGATTGTTTAAACTAATTGCAGGTCTCCTCAGTATCCACCTTAGATTTTAAAACCTAAAATGTTTAATTCTTGAATGTGAATAGCTCTTATTCACACCATCCTCCTGTACGGCTGTGAAACTTGGCCAAAGAAGACTGGGGACCTGCGCAAACTTTGAGTGTTTGACCATCATTGCTTTTGCCACATCCTTTGTGTTCAATGGTAGTGATTTATCTCTAACACCACTGCAGAATCTCCTCCCTCTAGCAGGCTCTTCTTGCAAGATGTCTTCACTGGCTCAGTCATGCTCCTCGTCAACAACCTGGTGACATCATCTGTGAATCCCTCAACCCAGTACCACCTCGGGGATGGAAGAAATGCCAAGAGGGTCAACTGAAAACCTGGCTCAAAACGGTCAAGCAAGATGCTGAGCTGATTCTGTGCCCAGGCCTTTATGGAGTTCATTGGTAGAACTGACACTCATAACTTCAACTGTGTTGGATCACTGCGCATGGACTGCCTTTATTTGGGATATGGTGAATTCATTGGGTGGAACCAGATCAACCGACCCAGGGTGAATGCTGTCACCCACACCTGCGCGCGGCAAAGATATTTGCTTTCAAGCTCATTTGTATGTAATGTGAATTTAAGTTAATGATTTCATTAGCATTTAGTGTAGCAACTGTTCCTATTGCAAAAATTAGTAAAACATTGTTAATTTTACATAGCTGTCATAGTTTTGCATGTCAAGTGAATTATTTTGATATTCAAGTCTTGGTTGATTGTCATAGAGCAATGGTTAGTAACATTAGTCTTACATTGCTTATAAGTTCAATCTTCACTAGATACTTCCTCCTAAGTTTAGAAATTGCTTTCTTTCAATATTTATTTTTATATATCTTATTGGTTATGTGTATATGTTTAACCCCCCTTTGTTTACTGAGAATAACTTGTTAAATACAAATATGAAAGTATACTAATATCAATCTGGCTTTCAGTTTTGGTGGTAACATAAATGTTTTACTAAAATTGAAGGATAGTCAGGTGCAGTGGTTTTAAGGATTTTTTTTATTTTTTTTTTTATTTTTTTAGTACTGATACTCTGAGTATTGATATTTCATGCATATTTAAAGAAATGGAGTTTGATTTTTAAAAACTAGAATCTACTCCCCCCCCCCCCCACACACAGACACAATGGCTAGAATTTACAATCCTATCACTTTTTCTGTGTACTTTAAATGTGGGATATTCAAAAGTTTCTGCAACAAATATCTTAATAGGAATTTTATGTTCATGCCCATTTTTTGTTAGGTTTTTGTAAAATTCTTTAAAAAATAAAAAATTTTTTTTTGGCTAAATGTGTTTAAAATTCTGTAAATTTAATGTAAACACTTGAATCTCTGCTGTGAAGTTTGCCAAAATAGTCCTGTCTAGCTTAATTTATTCTTATATTATGGAATTTTGCCAGTCTTGCCATTTCTACTATAAACTTTTCCTCACCTCTTCCCTTCGATTTTAGTCTAATTCTTATTTAATTCTTTGTTGGTAATTTGAAAAAAATTTAATGAAACATTTATTTGACTTGCATTTCTGTGAATTTGTACCAATATGACTTTGCTCAAATTGTTTTTAAGTAATCCAGGATATCTATGTTGTTCAAAGTGTTGTTAACTAGTAATATATTAATGGTGAACAGATTAAATTTACGTTAATGTATTAATATTGAATAATTTAAAGTCTATATCTGTAAAGGAAAAATTTAACCATATAAACGTAGCATTTTAAAATCTTACTTCAAGTAGAAGAGTTTTATAAATTACTCTAGAGTGGAACAGCTGTCAGTAAGTTTAGAAAAAAACTTGGATTTTTCATCTTCTTCAGTTATTTAAATGAAAAGGGGAGACATTTTTACAATTTATTTATTAATTAGTTCAACTTTACATTCAAATAATTTTTCTTTAGTTGTACTTTGATATTTCTTTAACTTTAATTCTGTTTTTAGTTTGTCCTTTTTTTCCCCCCTCCTCCTTTCATTGTTACCTCCTCCTGCTTTCTATACACCCTCTTGGTCATGTAATTTTTTTTATTTTCTCATTAATCCTCACACTCCTATCATTTCTTCAATTATTTGTACTTTGTGACCAGATCTCATTTTCTATACAATCCATTAAATCTGCCAACTCACTTTGTAACTGTTCATCTTTTATGGTTATATATTTTGCACATATTTATTAGTATTTTTGAAATACTGTCTGCTTTGTGTTAATTGGCATACAAAATTATTAGGAGCTCTTAATATTACCCTTTTCTTTTTATTCATTTTTTTCTTACTTTTTTAAACTTTTTGATGTTATCCTGCCAGTATTGATTTTACTCATTCTTTGTCACTGTTGGCCTTTTTAAATGTTGCTATAATTGTACCTTTTTTTAAGGCATTAGAAGCCTTTGGTATATAAAGTGTTGTTATAGTTGATGTCTTATACAGATGTTGCCACCAGTTTCGACTTATAGGGTTTTTTTTCCCTACTAAATCTTTTAATAGGTATTTTAGTCGAAAGCTATGTTTCTGAAATTATTCTGCATATTTAGGCACTGAAATTTTTAAAGTGTTGAAGTTGGCTACTGATGAGATATTTCTTCATACAAACTCCAGTGTAAATGTACTGATTCCCCCGCCCTGTCAGCTGAGGCATTAGAATGCACCTCTGTAGAAGGGTAAGACTCCCCCCCCCAATGGGGCCACCTGTTGGCCATGGGTGGCGACCCGTGATGCTCAAGGATAGAATCCAGGTGGTTGAGCAGTCCATGACTTGTAATACCCCACTTTGGCCCTTTCTTGAGCTAGACGGGCGGTCGGAGAGGCACCCTCCGATCAATCGGCTGGTCACATCAAGCCCTAGCACCTATATGATTGCCCCAACCCTT
This sequence comes from Doryteuthis pealeii, assembly GCA_023376005.1. NCBI lineage: Eukaryota > Metazoa > Mollusca > Cephalopoda > Myopsida > Loliginidae > Doryteuthis > Doryteuthis pealeii. The sequence continues at coordinate 25,472,650 of CM042171.1, read as the reverse complement.
TTGCCCTTATGGCAAGCCCCAACCCCTTTTTATCATATGGGTACTAGAAGGCGGTGGCTGAGGGTCTACATGTCCTGGGAATGATGTTAAACTCTGATGGTGAGGTTCTAGTTCTGGAGGTTTGGGGAATGTGGAGCACCCCTTCATCACCATTGCTCACTGGTCCACTTTGACCCGGAGTGGTAGTACCTGTTAGGGTCCTATGTATGGGTTAAATAGAAAAATGTATTTATAAAAAAAAATTAAGTATCCATTAGGAATTACTTTATTTCAAAACTTTGTAGGCATTAGATGACCCACTGAGGTTGATATGCCACAAAACAAACCAAACCAATACACGATTACCCACCACTACCATAAAGTAATTTATTTTATTTATTGCTGTCATTTAAAATTAATGAGCCCTTTTCCTTTTTACAAAGATTTGATTAATACTTCAACAGTCACTGATTCACAGTCAACAAGAATGTGACTGACTTTTTTTTCTTTTTTTAATTGGCTGTCTTCATTGTGAAGTTGTTCTATTTAGAATAAACACAGTTCACATGATTGTGATCTGGTTTTAATTTTAATTTCTACCAGTGATCTCTCTTGTTTAAAGCCCCCCCCCCCCCGAAAGACTGTTACAAATATGCTGTTTTTAATATAGTCACAAGATATTGAGAATTTGAGGATCTTTTATATGTATTAAAGTCTTTTGAATATATTGTCAATAACAATATGATTCAAAATATTGTTCAGACAAGCATTTTTGTGTATTCTTGATGTTTCCACACTATTTTAGCCAACCTATTCTTCTTCTTCAAAAAAAAAACTTTATAAAATGGCAACAAGAAAATGATCCATTTTAGCAATGCAAGATAGATGGGCAAAACCATTATTGCCCCCTTCCCCCAATGTATCTAGATGATATCAACTTATGCATATGGAAGTTATATAATACCTTCTTTGGCAAGTAAAAGACAACCACATGATGTCAAAATCTATATTAGCCTAAAATATGTATCTAGCCAACAAGTAGATATATGTTGCCTTTTTTAATTTTCTCCCTCCTCTCTAGTAGGGTTACTCGTTAGTTGTGTGGGTCAAATCACATTTTTCTCTCTAGATATGATTTGCTCTACTATATTTTTCTATCTTTGGCTATGGATTTAGGTTCTTCAAATTGTTTTCTCTTTTGCATATTTTTTCTACATTTACATAAGTTATTATGAATACAATTTCTGGTCAAACCCTTTTCTTAGTAAAGAGCTTGTAAAGATGTAACATTGTTTTGTTGCACCTCTAACATATGAAATGATATTAGTTGTAACTACATAACTGATACTGTGGAGGTGGTGTTTACAGATAGTCTCTATATTGGATGGTGTCTTTTTTAAATTTTTCTTTCAGCCTTTTTAAGATTACTGGTAATGATCTGTGTTTCTAATGTTGAAATGAACTGTTCCTTTTGGTATAGAAGCAAACTTTTATTAAGTCTCCATTTTATGAACAAAAATCTTTTTCTTCTTTAGAGATTATCTTGTGAAACGTTTTAGAATGAGTTGATAGAAAATTGAGAGCATAAAAGAAAATACTTTTAAAGAATTAAAAGGGCTCTTTTTCCCTTTTCATGATTCTAAAAGTTTTGGTCCTCTGTTTTAAGAGAATTAAATTAAATATTTTACTATTCTATAACTATCTGCATATAATAGCATTCCCAGTTGATTTTTTTTTTTTATTTGAGGTTATTGTCATTTAATCACATTGGTTATATAGAGCTTTGTAAATGGAGTTCAGAACTGTTTTAATTATGCAAATATCCTCTGGTTCATAAGTTATGAGAATTTAAAGCCCCGAGTACAAAAGTGGACATGATTTTGTTAAAATGTCAAATCACGGACTAATTCAAAACAAGAAATTTTGTAATTTCTTCACCATTTCTTTATTTTTGGAACAATTTTGATAAAACTTTGCATTCTTATGTAGAATTGTATGTTCTTTCTGATTCTGCACTTAAATTTTATGCATCTCCATGCTAGAACCATTATTTGGGAAATAAAAAGTAGGGATATCAAGAATTTTTTAAAGTTTAGCACAACATTTTCATTTTAATATGGCATATATACACATATATAGTATTAATTTATATAAATAACATCACTTTAGACTTAAAAATACCTTTTTTAATACCTGCTATGTTGTATTACATACAAGAATTAGAATAATTATATAATTTTATTTAACAAAGCCTGCCTGCATGTAGTATGTACAGCTTTGTTTAAAAATAATACCATTTGAACTCTCTGTAAAAAATAATACCATTTAACTTGCCTTAAAGAAAATTCAATGGTTGAAAAAAAAAAAAAAAAAAAGTTACATATTTAGAAAGATTATTTTATTCTCTTTCCAACCATATAAATATTTTTAAAATAGGACCAGAAATAAGCGATGAATTACTATATAGACTAGTAAGGTCTGAAAAATCTGCGCCTGTTGTTTATGTAAACAAGTAACGTAGACAATTAAATTTGGTTTTTTTTTTTTTTTTTTTTTTTTTTTGTTTCGTTTCAAAGCAAATCCCTGACTGTATACAATTGTTTTTATTTCACATTTATATATGAAAATAATCCTGAGGATGTCTCCTATTAGGGATATAGTTATTTTTTTATTTTTATTTTTTTTTGCTTATCTTATATTTTTTGAAGAAATTGCTTTTAACTTTGGTCTATTGTAGTTTCACTCCCAAAGGTCGGAAAAGAAAAAAAACAAGTTTCTACTTATAGTTAAGTGTCTCATATATAAGTGTAAAATTCCAAGAATATTGATAAAGATTAACCAGTTTGATTTTACAAAAAAAAATAACACAAAATCGAGTGCGGAAAAGATTTTGTGTAACACGTTTTCGCCTCTTTTAAGACAAAATACCATTTTTAACTCGCTGTAAAAAATAATTCAATGGATAAAAACACATAGAAATTACATATTTAGAGATTATTTCATTTTCTTTCCAGCCATATAAATATTTAAAAAATTGGACCCGAAATACGCTAGTAATTATTTTTTTAAGCTGATAAGGCCAGAATTATGAAAGATTGTTTACATTTGAAAATCGAGTAAATTTTTTTTTTTTTTTTTTTTTTTTTTTTTTTTTTTTTTTTTTTTAAATTAAAACTTTGAGCAAAATCCCTGACTGTATACAATCATTTTTCTTTCACGCATTATATATGGAAATAATCCTAATTTTGTCTTCTATTACTAGTATAGTGCTTTTTGCTTCTCTTATATTTTTTTGAAGAAATCGCCTTCCATGGGGCTTAGAAACAAAAAAAAGTCTTGTTTGTACTTCTAGGTGTCTTCTAATTGAGTGTAAAATTTCAAGAATATTGATAAAGATTAGCCACTATGATTTTGAAAAACAAAGTAGCATGTAAAAATTAGTCTAAAAAAATGTCATATTTTATGTTTTCATTTTTTTCAAAGCAAAATATTTTAACTTGCTGTAAAAACACATAAAAATGACATATTTAGAAATTTTCTTTTCTTTCCAACCATATAAATATTTTAAAGATTGGTTCAGAAATACAAGAGAGTAATTGCTATTTGAACCAATTAAGGTGAAAAATTGTTTATGTCCAACGATGTTACAAAACAAAAAAATTGCTACATATAAAAATTATGAATCTGTGACCAGATAATAGAAATGAGATTACCTAATGCTGTAGATGGCCTTGGAGGTAAATCATTTTATTTCATTCAAATTCATTATTCAATGGTGACATTGTAAATAACATATCAAAGTTCCATGCAGAAATTTGTGATGGCATAAATTTATTGAGTAACTTGGAATTTGTTGTAGAAACCTAAATTTGGGCTGCCATATCTAGTAAGTGAATGAAAACGGTGTTAATTAGCCTTGCTCAATTGTCTTGAAAGTGATGGAATGATTGTTTTCATAGTGAATTAATTGGATCAGTTTTGCACATGTTCCCTGCAGTCCTTCGTGTGGATATGTTGACTGAAGAGAGCCAACTTGATAAGCATCAAATCTTTAAGCCCTGCTTTGATAGACTGACAATTATAGTCTGCATACAGGAGTTCAGAATCCCTTAGTTGTGACCAGGAAGGCCTAAAAGAAAATGTATAAAGACTGCTAAAGGCCAACCTGAAATAGGCAAATCTACCTCTACAGAAATCTTTAAACTGTTACCCCCAGACAGAATCATCTGTTTTGCTTTTAACTAGGATGATAGCATCCAACTTCCAGACTGACTCTTGCCCACAACTGGCATCCTAGAATGGTCTCTGCTCCTGTCCTGACAAGCAACTACAAGTGCATATCAAAGCCATCTATATACTAATAGATAATAAATGCATAATGCATTGTCTTCTTTGGCTTTTGAGAAATAACCATGATATGAATTGTTGAAATTCCTTAATATACTGCCATGTACAATTGTTCTTTCTCCTTTTATTCACTTATTAACACTTCAGTAGTTCTTTCTTGTTCTACAAGTGGTTTCTCACAGATTTCAAATTAAGATCAAAATCAATGAAACTTCACTAATAGTTTTGTACATGAGATTTTAGTGTTCAAAATGACATGACTGACCCCCTACCCCCATTAAAAATAAAATACATTTTAGGTTGCCATTATGTATGCAATACATAACCTCTTCTACTCTGTTTGTGTATACATTTATGATATAGACTCATGCATGCATTAACTCATTCATTGACATTAATTAGATATTATCAAACACTAAGAGTTGTGGATTTGTACATAAAATAGAAATTATCTTTTATCTTTCAAAGTCATCTATGAAATTGCAAAGTTTTATCATTGCCATTATTCTGCTTGTTTGTATGTATTATGGTTACCCTCATCTTATGATATTTTAAAATAATAAAAAAAATCCTACAATTACTATCATAAAACCCAACAACAGTGCTTCCTAACAAAGCCTTTATCAGCTAATTAGCCTTAGACTAGGCCTGGTTTTAAGGCCAAAGTATCATTACCATTAGCCCAGATCACCTCACAGCACTATCAAGCTTTGTTGGTTTTACATCACAGTGCAGGAGTGTCTGATCTATGCAGATGCAGTTTTTGCTTGTGTTATTTTTTATTTTTAATCTCTTTTTTATCTTTTTTTTTCTTTTTTCTTTTTTAAAACATTAAACTCATTTAAAACAATTGAAACTAAAAAGAATGCTGTCAGTGGGTTTTAGAATATGCTGAATACATCCTCTGTAGTGGGGTAAAAAAAAAAGGGGGGTGTCCTGTGTATGACATTAAACTGCATTGTAAGGCTTTGGTTTTGTAGCTCTGGGGATTGTAGTGTACACCTTCATTGCCATTACTCCCAGGTCAATTCTGAACCAGGGTGGTAGTACTTGTTAGGGTCCCATCTATGGGTCAAATAAATGTTTGAAAATTATTAATATTGGATAAGTGGAACCATAATCGTGTAAACATTAAATAGGAATAGTTACTTGAAACCATATATTTGTATATAAATTACTAGTATTGGATAGGAATACTTGAAACTATGCAACAATACAAATGATTATAGACAAACTAAAGAAAGGGCAGTGGAATATTAAAAATATAGTTATGATTACAATCTTTAGCATTAAATAACCCACCAGGTTTGGATATGATGTTAAACAAATAAAATCCAACGAAAAACTAAATTTAACATTTTCTTAGAATTTTTATTACATTTTAACGCCACTTTAAAGTTTTAAATCTGACCATTTTATTTATTTTCAACAAATAGTTAATTTAATTTCAGATATTAATTTCATAGAATAAAAATCTATTTGAATAGAAACTTTTTGATAAAGTGAGTGTCCCATATTCAGCCAGGCTAACAGTATATATCTCTAAATCAAACAAGGTATTTGACTAACTTGAAATTAGTGATGGAAGATTATAAAAATTACTCTTTTTTTTTATCTTCTTTTAATCATAAAATAATTCCATGAGATTATTTGCAAACAGAACTTGATTACTATTACTTTAACCACATCTGTCACCAGAATGTCCTCTCTACTTTTCTAGCCTATCTTATTTTTATGTTGCTTTTAATTTTGTTAAAATTTGTTTAATATCTATTTACTGTCTGTAATTGCATGAATATGTGAGAGTAATGATATCTTGTCAACATCAATAGAATTTTCACAGGTCCAGTTAGTTTATATTGATCTGTAAATTCATTATGAAAAATAAGTTATTTTTTGTTTTTGTTATATATACTAGCGAGAATTTGTGCCCTCCAGGCGTAAGTATTTACATTTTAATGTAATGAAATATATTAAATTAGAAAGACTAACAAAATTAAATAAGAACACAAAGATTACTTATTTTAATTATATTTAAATGGTTTATATATAAAATCATTCATAGGATTGATTTTAATATTTTACGTTATTCCTGAGGGTACTGTGACGTAGTTTTGATTACACCGAATCTCCATTTTTTAATATATATAATAAACTGACTTTTTTGTTTTTCTTTGTTCATCTATAACTTGTCTAGGATCAATGTAGTATTTACTTACCCTGCCTATGATCAGTATATCTATACTGGTGGAAACCTAATTACTTCACAAAAAGGGAAAATCATTTGTTTGTTTTTTTTGTTGGTGGGGTATTATGTTGTTGGTGGTAAAGTATTAAATTTTATACCCTTCAAAATAACTGTTTTCATCTGTGTGTGTTCTCTTTATTAACCAAAAATCTTATGGGATTGTCAATGGTACAGATGTTCTGATCTTAGACTGAAATGCTGATTCATAATCTTGTCATTCTTTGCTAATTTCTAATCCACTTTAAATGTTTAACTTTTTTTTTTTTTTTTTTTTTTTTTTTTTTTTTTTGTGATTATTTTCTGTATATCTTCTAGCATGATTTTTTTTTTCTTTTTTTGCATATACCAGCCTGCTTAACAAATTAAACTGATTTTATAAAACTGGAAACCATACTGATATCTTTTTTATGCTAGGAAAATGATATACTTTTTATTTTTTAATACAAATTTTATTAGTCATTTCTTAAATCAAAATTGTTCTCTCCCATTGCTTATTTCAATGTCTTTCTATGTAAACTAAATTGAAGAATATTTAAAAAGTAGCCTACTTATTTGGATTGTTTGGTTATTTTATTGCTCTATGTGTGAGTGAGAGATCTTAAGTTTATAGGAACAAGTAATTGTGAAAATAATGATAGTTTTCAGAATTTTGTTATAATTTCTCTCTCAATGAATGATTTTGTTTATATAATGTTTTTTCCATTACAATTTAAATCATAAACACTAGTTTTTTAGGGGGTATCCATTATTTTAACTTAAAAAAAAATAACATTCCAAACTTGTACAAATCTTTTTATTTTAATGTTAAAATGACTGGAGTCTATTCATGAAAATGTTTTTTTTTTTTTTTTATGTATTAACATTTTTGCAAATTCCAGTATTTTATTTTTTGTATGTTATTTTAATTTATTTATCTTACTAACTTGTAGACTTTCACTTTTATTTCTTTTTTTTCTTCCTTTCAACATTAAGAAAACGGTATGAAATAATCTCTTAATTTTATCTTGATATCTTGTTAAATGACATTTCTACATTTGTTCATTTCAGGTTTAATTACCGTTCTACTCATTATATGGTTAATAATGGGTTTTACAATTTTCTGAATTGGTTTGATGACCGGGCATGGTACCCACTTGGCAGAATTGTTGGTGGGACTGTGAGTATAGTGTTTTTTGTTTTTGTTTTTTGTTTTTTCTTTCCTATACAAACATTTTCTTGTTTTATGTATTCTGAAATTATTGTTTCAGTTTAAAATTATATTAAAATAAGATGACAGTATTGCAAATATTTGTAAGAAAGTAAATCGTTTTTGTTCAGTGATTTATTTATTTTAAGTAATCTCTTACAGCCTAAAGCCTTCCACAGTGTACTTTTCATGTATTTATAAAATGTAAACAAATGATAGAAATGAAAAACCTGTTGTGTGGAGCAACTGGTTATTCTGACATCTCTGCATATTTTTTTTTTCTTGAGTGTAAATAACTATCAGGTTCTTATTGGGAGTACTTGCATTTTGGCTAGTTGTTATCATTAAAGTTTTGTACAAATTTTATTGTAAAACTTTGTTAGATTTTTGCTTTTAATCTTGCAGTTGTCATAGAAATTTAACTAAAAGAATAAGATGTTAGAAAATGGGACCAATGAGATGATTTTAAATTCATTATCAATTTGTAGTAGGGACTTTGGAATAAACCTTTCTACTTGGCTAATGTCCATGAAAAAAAAGGAAGCAATTGTAAATTTTTAAAGCGCTATTGAGCCCCCCCCCCTCTCCAAGCTACTTTATGGAAAAGCAATGTTGTAGTTAAGTTTTATGAGTATAGATAAGTATTTTTTATCCAACTTGATATCTTAAAATTTTCCTTATTTATTCTCCATGATTTTATTCTTATTTAAATCTCAATTATGGAGAAAATTGTATCTGTATATACAACCAAATAGTGGCTTACAGTGTGAATGGGAAGCCTAATTTCATATTGATCTTAAAAATTTTATTTTAATAAATATTTGTTTGGTATTATTGATTTCTAATTGTTTGATTTTATTTTAATAAATATGAACAAAAATCCTGTTCATAAATCTTAAAAGAAATCCATTAACAAAAAGAAATAACTGTAATTTTATTCTTTGATGTCTAATTTAGTTAAATAGGAACATAAGCAATGAAAGCCGAGAGTGATAGGAAGAACTAGCATCTAGGCTATTTTATTCTTTGATTATATAACCTCTCACCTGTTTCAAATAAGTTTAACAATGATTTAATTTTCCATCTTAAAATGGAGATTGAGTCATTCTGTAACCAGAACAACGTCATTGCTGACGTCACAATTCCCTTAGTTGTTTGTTATATTCTCAAAGATTATTAAATAATCATTTAATTTTAATTAGCATCTTATTTATTAATAATGTCTCTATTAAAGTCTAGCTGAGTTAGATTTGCCTCAAAATAGTCCATGTTATTCATCTGTTTAAAATCCTGCAATGTGAATTTATATATCACTAAAAAAATAAAGGTTCACACAGTATATGATGTGTATAATTTGCATACTGGGGTTTGATAAATAATTACTTGGTGTTATTGATTTCTAATATTGTTGTTTTATTCTCTCAAATATATTAAAAGCAATCCTATGTATAATTTTATATCATTTAGTTAATCTTTCTAATTTGATATATTTTTTTACATTAAAACTCAAATACTTGCACTTACAGGGTGCACATTTTTTGCTAGTAATTTTAATTCTTTTTAATAAAAGGCCATTATTTATAGTGGAAAAAGTCATAGTGCAATTATTTTTTTTATTTTTTATTTTTATTTTTATTTATTTATTTTTTTTTTTGTCTTTGTTTCTCTGTATAAAAAAAAATTTCTGGATCACAAAAGTTCATTAAACTTGATATTTTTTAGTTTTTTCTTAATGATTTGTCTATAAGGATTGTTAAAACAATTTTTTATTCATTTATCAAAAAGAAACGCAATGTTTGTTATGTTGTTACCTTGCTTGTTTTCTTTCATAAGTCGATGACACTTACTTTGAAACATTTCTTTTTCTTCATTTATTGTTATTTATAGCAAAATGTTTGAAGCACACATGTTCAAAAGTGATTGTTAAAGCAAATAACACAAGATGATTATGTAGAGGTGACCATTGTGTAATATGAATAAATTTTTTTATAAACTTTAAATGTATGAAATGCTAGACAGATTAAAGAGGAAAACTGAATATTTTAAGTTTTCCTCTTGATTTTCTTTTTCTAAAAAGAATATTCTCTTTAATAACTTATTAAGAGTCATATGCTGCCATGCTTTTATATCTCGAAAAATTAATTGATTGGTTATTAATGCAATTGATTATACCATGAACTATGACAGGATATTCTAAGCTAGTTTCTTAAGCATTTAATAGAAAAGCATTTTTGAAAACATCTCATTGTAACCTAGTGTTTAGTTTACGAACCTTACAAATCCTTATTACTGGCAGTTCATACTCACTGGGTGCCTCATGCTTGTAGCCTTATGCTAGATAAAACTCTAAACTTAGTAAATATCTATTAAGTGAAAAACTAATAACTTGTCAAGACTATAATTTATACTGTAATATTGCAGGTTGTTGGTTTACAGTATGGATAAGCATAATTCATTTCTGTAGACGACAGTTGGATTTTTTTTTTTTTTAAAATTTACTAAACACTTAATTTTCTTTGTCAAATGTAAATAGTTATCACTATCACACAAGCTATATACTTGTATTTATTTAGCAATCTAAAATATAAATTGCTACCTGTCATAAACTTGCTTTTAAGTATTTTATATCAGCATAGTTTCTTGGAAAATTTGATTTACTTCACATTGGAAAATGAATTTAATTAAATTTAGTTGTCAAACTTGAAGTCTTAAAATGACATAGTATGTATTTAACTACTGTTTTAAAGGCCTGTTTATTTTCTTTGTTCTTTAAATTTCATTGTTGAATGAGGTAATGGCAAAAGATAGCCCACTTCATGGATTCTAGTGCAAATGTTATAAAATATTAAATTGTCTGAATCTTCTAGTGCATTTGATTAAAGTTTATTTATTTGTTAACTTCCTCACAGTAGAAAGTCAGTTTAAGTTTCAAGAATTTTGTGAATGTTACCATCATTCATTCAAGTGTGTGTGTGTGTGTGTGTGTGTATGCATATATATATATATATATATATTGCCAGGAGCCTGTTAGAATTGAAAAGTTGATTCTTTACAATCATGACCACTTCATAGACTGCCAAGAGATCTAACCCAAAACACATTAAAAATAAAAATGAAGCAAAAGGCAAAACCCTTGACTGGACAGATGACAAATGACCCCTTTGGAATATGACAAATTTTTATTCCTTAGCCGCAAATCAACAATGACAAAATATTATAAAGACAGAAATAAGAAAATAGAATATATACACAAGTATTATTTTAAAATTCAATGGTTTATCGCGCCCCCCCCCCAAAAAAAACATACACACATTTGTTGAACTTCAAATGTGTGAATTAAAATAACAAGTACAGACTGATAGGATGAGAGGTCAAGTCTTTCGTTTTATTTAGCTTGATTGTGATCAGAGATGGTCGGTAATTATGAACTTTTGTTTAGTAAATTAGGCTGTCCCAGAAAAAACAGAACCCACAAATTTTGTAATAAAACTGTTAATTTTAACTAGGGAGGTTTAGGGTTAGTTTAATGGAAAAATAAATAATTTGGGTTCTATTTTTTTTTCTGGGTCACCCCCCTAATTAAAATTTACAGTTTTATTACAAAATTTGTGGGTTCTGTTTTTTTTTTTTTTTTTTTTTTTTTTTTTGGGACACCCTAATTTACTAAACAAAAGTTCATAATTACCAGATGGTCCATCTGTTTTCTTATTAATACATTTGGGAAGTGACATGTTTTGAATTGTCATTTGTCATGGTACTCATCTTCAATCATTTCGATCTTTCAATCTGCGGTTACACACTTGTTTTATTTTGATTTCTCATGTGGATATTATCCGCAACGTTCTTTGCAGTTTGGATTAATTTGACTCCAAAGACAGTCTTTGGAAAAAGATTCTCTACAAGGCATGTCCATTTAGAGCAGCCAATTCAGAGTGTTCATATTATTGGCACACAGTAATCATTGGAAGCTGCATTTCTTTTCTTCGTCCAATCGGAGGTCTTGACTCGGTTGATTTTGGTTTTCACTCATATGAGTAAAATCGACTTTTGACAATGTAGGTCACCTGTCCACAAGACACCCACACATTTCTTTTAGACAGTAGCCTTGATAATGTCTGTCTGATTTCCGTTTTTTTTATTTTGTTTTTTTTATTTATATATATTTTACACATTAGCACATATGTTTTTAAAAAAAAATGTATTTGGGTTTCAATCATTTGATGCATATTTTGCTAAAAATGTCTGACAAGAAACGTGTCATGAGTTTTCTATGTGACTTTTCCTTTGTAAGCACAAGTGAAATCTTTTCAGGACAGTGCACATGAAGGAATTTTTCAAATTATTGTTTGTTCCTAGCAATTGATTAGTCATTTTCAAGGACTGCTGTTGTTATTTTATGCATTTATATTGAAGTGATAGAAGTGTGATTTTGTTACTAGGAGTTATAAAGGAGTTTTAATTACCAAACCTGGCCACAACATTGTAGCTATGTAATCCTGCATTATCAATAAGAATTATCTAGTGAGCTCCTTAATTGTGATCATCTGCATAGAATTGCATCGTTGGCTACATTGATTAAATTTGCAGTTCTTGACTAATTAGTCATTATAGCACCTAGTGAATCGGAGATCCTATATCAAAAATGAAACCCCCATCCCCAGCAGAAATGAATCATTTTGCTAATTCCTGTTGATAAGATGAAAAAAAAAATATAACGCCTAAGCAACCTATTAACAAAACCGCTGTATCTCCCTGAAGCTGTTGCTTATTCTTAAAACTGCATTGAGCTTAAATAGATTACAAAATATTTGTTCCATTAATATCTGTTTAAAATGCAACCAAAATACTAATACAGTTAATTTGTGTTTTTTTTTTTGGGGGGGGGGGGGATGACATTTCAGTATTTCCATTGTACATTTTAACAGATTACGCTGGTATGTAAAATTGATGTAGTTGTGGTGGAATTTGGACAGAACCAGGCCAACTAGACTGAAATGGTATAAACCATAATTCTTCTAGTTCTAAGTTGGCCATAGAACTATTTTGTATTTCTATTGGCTAGAGTTAGCATTCCCAGTTGATTTTTTTTTTTATTTGAGGTTATTATTTTATAACATTAGTTATATAGAGCTTTGTAAATGGAGTTCCAAACTGTTTGAATTATACAAAAATCTCCAGTGGTTCAAAAGTTATGAGAATTTAAAGAAATTGGAGTAAAAAAGTGGACATAATTTTGATTAAAAAAATCTGTCAATTCAACCAAACAAGAAATTCAGTAATTTCTTCACCATTTCTTTATTTTTGAAGCAATTTTGATAAATTTTGCATTAATGTAAATTTTATGTTCCTTCTGATTCTGGTCTTAGATTTTATGTATCTCCATGTAGAACCATTATTTGGGGAATAAAAAGTAGGAATATCAAAGGCATATTTTTTTAGTTTACCACAAGATTATTCAACATTTTCATTTTTATACTGCATGTATACACATATATAATATATATAAACTTCACTTTGAATTTAAAAATACATTTCTAAATGCTTATGTTGAATTACATAAAAGAAATAGATTACCTATTTACATATGTTTTCACACAACCCGGTCAGTGTGTGCGTGTTTTGTTTACATCTCTCGTAATTTCAAGTTTTTTTTTTTTTTTTTTTTTTTTCCAAAATTGAAACGGACGTAAAAAATAATTAATTGTTAAAAACACATAAAAGTTAAATATTTAAAAGATTGTTATTTTATTTTCAACGATATAAAATATTTAAAAATTGGACGAGAAATAAGCAATGAATTTAACTTTATTGTCTGCATAAACAATGCCTAGCTGAGAGTTTACGTTAAGACTGTTGACAAATAAATTTGAGTTTTTTTTTTCAAAATACAAACTTTCAAGCAAATCCCAAACAGTTAGCAATCTTTACATTTTACAAATTATATATCAAAATAATTCTGAAACTTTCTAATATCACGAACATAGTGCTTCTTTTTTTTTTTTCTTCTACACATTTTGAACAAATTTGAAGTTTGTACTATTGTATTTTTACTTCCACGGGTCCTAGAAACAAACAAAAAAGGCCCCGTTTGTACTTCCAGGTGTCTTCTAATTGAATGCAAAATTTCAAGAATATTGATAAAGATTAGCCACTTAGACTTTCCAAAGAAATGTAGAGTAAAATGTATTCTTGGAAAAAAATTCCTATCACGCATTTTCGGTTGTTTGAAGCAAAATACGTTTTTAACTCGCTGTAAAAAATTATTCAATTAATAAAAACACATACAAATTACATATTTAGAGGGGTTATTTTCTTTCTTTCCAACCATATAAATATTTTTAAGATTGAATCATAAATATACGAGAAATTGTGAAAAAATGGTCCGATTTGTGACATCATTGAATTTTTTTTACATCCGAAAGTCTAAATTCGTTTTTTTTTCAAATCCAAACTTTCGGAGCAAATCCCAAATGTTAAAATCTTTAAAATTTTTATACAAAAAATTTTGAAACTCTAACATTACGGACATTTTTTTTTTTTTTGACCTTTAATTTTTAAACAAAGTTGAACTTTTTTATTTTGCAAAAAAAAAAAAAAAAAATCCGTAATGTTTTTCAAAATTATTTTTGTATAAAATTTGTGAAATTTTTACCATTTGGGATTTGCCGAAATTTGATTTTGAAGAAAAAACTCGAATTTACGTGACTTCGGATGTAAAACAACCTGTCAATGATGTCACAATCGGACCATATTGATTTAAAATCACAATTTCTCGTATATTTATGATTCAATCTTAAAAATATTTATATGGTTGGAAAGAAAAGAAAATAACCCCTCTAAATATGTAATTTGTATGTGTTTTTATTAATTGAATAATTTTTTACAGCGAGTTAAAAACGTATTTTGCTTCAAACAACCGAAAATGCGTGATAGGAATTTTTTTCCAAGAATACATTTTACTCTACATTTCTTTGGAAAGTCTAAGTGGCTAATCTTTATCAATATTCTTGAAATTTTGCATTCAATTAGAAGACACCTGGAAGTACAAACGGGCCTTTTTTTGTTGTTTCTAGACCCGTGGAAGTAAAAATACAATAGTGCAAACTTCAAAATGTGTATTAGAAACAAAAAAGAATCACTATGTCCGTGATATTAGAAGTTTCAGAATTATTTTGATATATAATTTGTAAAATGTAAAGATTGCTATACCGTTTGGGATTTGCTTTGAAAGTTTGTATTTTGAAAAAAAAAAACAAAAAAAAACTCAAATTCATTTGTCCAACAGGCGTAACGTAAAACTCTCAGCTAGGCATTGTTTATGCAGACAATAAAGTTTAAATTCATCGCTTATTTCTAGTCCAATTTTTAAAAATATTTATATCGTTGAAAATAAATAACAATCTTTTTAAATATTTAGCTTTTATGTGTTTTTAACAATTTAATTATTTTTTACGTCCGTTTCAATTTTGGAAAAAAAAAAAAAAAACTTGAAATTACGAGAGATGTAAACAAAACACGGCACACACTGACCGGGTTTGTGTGAAAATATGTAAATAGGTAATCTATTTCTTTTATGTAATTCAACATAAGCAATTAGAAATGTATTTTTAAATTCAAAGTGATGTTATATATTTAAATTGATATTATATATGTGTATACATGCAGTATAAAAATGAAAATGTTGAATAATCTTGTGGTAAACTTTAACCCCCCCAAATCTTGACATTCCTACTTTTTATTCCCCAAATAATGGGTTCTAACATGGAGATACATAAAATCTAAGACCAGAATCAGAAGGAACATAGAATTTTACATAAGAATGCATAGTTTTATCAAAATTGCTTCAAAAATAAAGAAATGGTGAAGAAATTACTGATTTTTTTAATTAAAATCATGTCCACTTTCTAAATTCTCATAACTTTTGAACCACTGGGATATTTGTATAATTAAAACAGTTTTGAACTCCATATATAAAGCTCTATATAACTAACATGATTAAATAAATAATAACCTCAAATAAAAAAAATCAACTGGAATGCTAACTCCTAGCCAATAGAAATACAAAATAGTTCTATTGGGCCAACCTTGACTAGAAGATTATGGTTTATGCCATTTCAGTCTAGTTGGCCTGGTTCTGTCCAAATTCCCCACAACTCATCTCATTTTACATACCACGTAATCGTTAAAATGTACAATGGAAATCTGAACATGTCTCCCCCCCCCCCCGAAAAAAAAACACAAATTAACTGTATTAGTATTTTGGTTGCATTTTTTAACAGATATTAATGGAAAATATTTTGTAATCTATTTAAGGCTCAATGCGCAGTTTTTACCAGAATAAGGCAACAGCTTCAGGGAGATCAAGCGGTTTTTGTTAATAAGGTTGCTTAGGCGTTATATTTTTTTTTTCATCTTTCAACAGGATTAGCAAAATGATTCATTTCTGCTGGGATGGGGGTTTTTCATTTTTGAATATAGGATGTCCGATTCACTAGGTGGCTATAATGACTAATTAGTCCAAGAACTGCAAATTTAAATCATGTAGCACGATGGGCAATTCCTATGCAGCATGATCACAATTTAAAGAGCTCACTAGATTTAATTCTTATTGATAATGCAGGATTACATAGCTACAATTGTTGTGGGCCAGGTTTCGGTAATTAAAACTCCTTTATAACTCCTAGTAACATCACTACTTCTATCAGCTTCAATATAAATGCAATAAAATAAGCAACAAGCAGTCCTTGAAAAATGACTAATCAATTGCTAGGAACAAACAATATTTTTGAAAAATTCCTTCATGTGCACTGTCCTGAAAAGATTTCACTGTGCTTACAAAGGAAAGTCAGCATAGACTGGCATGACACGTTTCCTTGTCAGACATATTTTAGCAAAATATGGCATCAAATGATTGAAACCCAAATACAATTTTTTTTAAAACATATGTTGCTAATGTGTAAAATATATATAAATAAAAAAAACAAAATGAAAAAAAAAACGGAAATCAGACCAGACATTATCAGGCTACTGGTCTTAAAAGAATATGTGTGGGTGTTCTTTGGTGGCAGGTGACGCTACATTGTCCAAAAGTCGATTTTACTCATATGGAGTGAAAACGCAAAAAATCACCGAGTCAAGACCTCCGATTGACGAAGAAAAGAAATGCAGCTTCCAATGATTAACTTGTGTGCCAATTTAATATGAACTACTCTAATTGGCTGCTCTAATGGACATGCTGTAGAGAATCTTTTTCGCAAAGACTGTCTTTGGGTCAAATTAATCAAACTGCAAAAGAACGTTGCGGATAATATCCACATGAAGAATCAAAATAAAACAAGTGTGGTAAACCGCAGATTGAAAAGATCGAAATGAATTGAAGTATGAGTACCATGACAATGACCAATTCAAAAATGTCACTCCAAATGTATAATAAGAAACCAGATGGACCATCTGTAATTTATGAACTTTTGTTTAGTAATTAGGTGTCCCAAAAAAAAAAAAAAAAAAAAAAAAAAAAAAAACAGACAGCCACAAATTTTGTAATAAAACTGTAAAATTATTAATTAGGGGGTGACCGCAGAAAAAAAAATAGAACCCAAAATTATTTATTTTTCCATTAACTAACCTAAACCTCCTAGTTAAAATTTAACAGTTTTATTACAAAATTTGTGTTTTCTGTTTTTTTTCTGGGACAAGCCTAATTTTAACTAAAACAAAAGTTCATAATTACGCGACCATCTCTGATCACATCAAGCTAAATAAAACGAAGACTTGACCTCTCATCCCTACAGTCTGTACTTGTATTTTAATTCACAATTTGAAGTTCAACAATGTGTGTATGTTTTTTTTTTTGGGGGGGGGCGCGATAAACCATTGAATTTTAAATAATACTTGTGTATATATTCCTATTTTCTATTTTGTCTTTATATATTTTGTCATTGTTGATTTGCGGCTAAGGAATAAAAATTTGTCATATTCCAAAGGGGTCATTTGTCATCTGTCCAGCTCAAGGTTTTGCCTTTTGCTTCATTTTTATTTTAATGTGTTTTTGGGTTAGATCTCTTGGCAGTCTATGAAAGTGGTCATGGATTGTAAAGAATCACTTTTCCAATCTACACAGGTCTTCCTGGCATATATATAATATATATAATATGCATACAACACACACACACACACACACACTTGAATGAATGATGGTAACATTCACAAAAATTCTTGAAAACTTAAACTGACTTTCTAGCTGTGAGGAAGTTTAACAAATAAATAACTTTAATCAAATGCACTAGAACGATTCAGACCAATTTTAATATTTTTATAACATTTGCACTAGAATCCATGAAAGTGGGCTATCTTTTGCCATTACCTCATTCAACAATGAAAATTTAAAGAAGCAAAGAAAATAACAGGCTTTAAAACAGTTTAGTTAAATACATACTAATGTCATTTTAAAGACTTCAAGTTTGACACTAAATTTAATTAAATTGCATTTCCAATGTGGGAAGTAAATCAAATTTTCCAAGAAACTTATGCTGATATATAATACCTTAAAAGGCAAGTTTATGACAGGTAGCAATTTATATTTTAGATTGCTAAATAAATACAAGTATATAGCTTGTGTGATAGTGATAACTTTATTTTACTTTGGACAAAGAAAATTAGTGTTTGGTAAATTTTAAAAAAAAAAAAATCCAACTGTCGTCTACAGAAATGAAATTATGTTATCGCATACTGTAAAACCAACAACCTGCAATATTACAGTATAAATTATAGTCTTGACAAGTTTAGTTTTTTTCACTTAATAGATATTTACTAAGTTTAGAGTTTTATCTAGCATAAGCTACAAAAAGCATGAAGGCACCCAGTGAGTATGAACTGCCAGTAAAATAAGGATTTGTAAGAGTTCGTAACTAACACCTAAGGTTTACAATGAAGATGTTTTTTCAAAAATGCTTTTTCTATTAAATGCTTAAGAAACTAGCTTAGAATATCCTGTCATAGTTCATGGTAATAATCCATTTTGCAATAATAACCATCAATTAATTTTTCGAGATATAAAAGCATGGCAGCATATGAACTTCTTTAATAAGTTCATTAAGAGAATATTCTTTTAGAAAAAGAAAATCAGAGGAAACTAAAATATTCAGTTTTCCTCTTTAATTCTGTCTAGCATTTCATACATTTTTAAAGTTTTATAAAAAAATTTATTCATATTACACAATGGTGCACCTCTACATAATCTCTTTGTGGTTATTTGCTTTTAACAATCCTTTTTGACATGTGTGCTTCAACATTTTTTGCTTATAAATAACAATAAATGAAGAAAAAGAAAATGTTTCAAGTAAGTGTCATCGACTTATGAAAGAAAACAAAGCAAGGTAACAACATAACAAACCATTTGCGTTTTCTTTTTGATAAATGAATAAAAATTGTTTTAACACCTTATAGACAAATCATTAAGAAAAAACTAAAAAATATCAAGTTTAATGAAACTTTTTGTGGATCCAGAAATTTTTTTTATCAGGAACAAAGACAAAAAAAAAATAAATAAATAAAAATAAATAAAAATTAAAAAAAATAATTGCACTATTGACTTTTTTCCACTATAAATATATGGCGCTTTTTATTAAAAAGTAATTAAATTACTAGCAAAAATGTGCACCCTGTAAGTGCAAGTTTGAGTTTAAAATGTAAAAAAATATATCAAATTAGAAAGATTAACTAAATGATATAATTATACATAGGATTGCTTTTATATATTTGAGAAGAATAAAACACAATATTAGAATCAATAACACCAAGTAATTATTTTATCAAACCCCAAGTATGGCAAATTAATACACATCATATAACTGTGTGAACCTTTATTTTTTTAGTGGATATATAAATTCACATTGCAGGATTTTAAAAGCAGAATGATAACATGGACTATTTTGAGGCAAATCTTAAACTCAGCTAGACTTTAATATGAGAATTATTAATAAATAAGATGCCCTAATTAAAATTAAATGATTATTTAATAATCTTTGAGAATATAACAAACAATAAAGGGAATTGTGACGTCAGCAATGACGTTGTTCCTGGTTACAGAATGACTCCATCTCCATTTAAGATGAAAATTAAATCATTGTTAAACTTATTTGAAACGGTGAGAGGTTATATAATCAAAGATAACATGCCTAGATGCTAAGTTCGTTTTTTTATTTTTTTTTTTTTTTTTTTTTTTTTTTTTTTTTTTTTTTTTTTCTTCCTATCACTCTCGGCTTTCTTGTTATGTTCTATTTAACTAAATTAGACTCAAAAGAATAAAAATTAGCAGTTATTTCTTTTTTGTTTAAATGGATTTCTTTAGATTTATGAACAGGATTTTTGTTCATATTTATTAAATAAAATCAAACAAATTAGAAATCAATAATACCAAACAAATTTATTAAATAAAATTTTTTAAGATCATATGAAATTAGGCTTCCCATTCACACTGTAAAGCCACTATTTGGTTGTATATACAGATACAATTTTCTCCATAATTGAAGATTTGAAATAAGAATAAAATCATGGAGAATAAATAAGGAAAATTTTAAGATATCAAGTTGGATAACAATACTTATCTATACTTCATAAAACTTAACTACAACTGCTTTCCATAAGTAGCTGAGGGAGGGGGGGGGCTCATAGCGGCTTTAAAAATTTACAAATTGCTTCCTTTTTTTTTCATGGACATTAGCCAAGTAGAAAGGTTTATTCAAAGTCCTACTACAAATTGGATAATGATTTAAAAATCATCTCATTGGTCCCATTTTTTCTACATCTTATTCTTTTTAGTTAAGATTTCTATGAACAACTGCAAGATTAAAAGTCAAAAATCTAACAAGTTTTTACAATAAAATTGTAAGCAAAACTTTAATGATAACAACTAGCGCAAAATCAAGTACTCCCAATAAAGAACCTGAATCAAGTTATTTACACTCAAGAAAAAAAAAAAATGCAGAGATGTCGAATAAACCAGTTGGCTGCCACACAACAGGTTTTTCCATTTCTATCATTTGTTTACATTTTATAAATACATGAAAAGTACACTGGGAAGGCTTTAGGCTGTAAGAGATTTACTTAAAATAAATAAATCACTGAACAAAACGATTACTTTCTTACAAATATTTTGCCAATAGCTGTCTCTTATTTTAATATAATTTTAAACTGAAACAATAATTTCAGAAAATACATAAACAAGAAAATGTTTGTATAGGAAAGGAAAAACAAAAAACAAACAAAAAACACTATAACTCACAGTCCCACCAACAATTTGCAGTGGTACCATGCCGGTCATCAAGCCATTCAGAAAATTGTAAAACCCATTATTAACCATATAATGAGTAAGACGGTAATTAAACCTGAAATGAACAAATGTAGAAATTGTCATTTAACAAGATATCAAGATAAATTAAAGGATTATTTCAATAACGGGTTTTCTTAAATTGTTGAAAGGAAGAAAAAAAAAGAAATAAAGTGAAAGTCCTACAAGTTAGTAAGATAAATTAAATTAAAATAACATACAAAAAATAAATACTGGAATTGCAAAAATGGTTAATAACATAAAAAAAAAAAAAAAAAAATTTTCATGAATAGACTCCAGTCATTTTTTAAATTAAAATAAAAGATTGTACAAGTTTGGAATGTTATTTTTTTTTAAGTTAAAAATAATGATACGCCCTAAAAAACCTAGTGTTTATGATTTAAAAATTGTAATGGAAAAAACATTTATATAAACAAAATCATTCATTTGAGAGGAGAAATTATAACAAAATTCTGAAAAACTTATATTTTCACATTACTTGTTCCTATAAACTTAAGATCTCTCACTGCAGCAGCAATAGAGCAATAAAATAACCTAAACAATCCATAAGTAGGCTACTTTTTAAAATATTCTCAATTTAAGTTTACATATAAAAGAAAGACATTGAAATAAGGCAAATGGTGAGAGAACAAATTTTGATTTAAGAAATGATAATAAAATTTGTATTAAAAAAAATAAAAAGTAATATCATTTTTTCCTAGCATAAAAAAGATTCAATATGGTTTCCAGTTTTATAAAATCAGTTTAATTTGTTAAGGCATGGGGGCTGGTATATGCAAAAAAAGAAAAAAAATCATGCTAGAAGATATAAGAAAATATCACAAAAAAAAAAAAAAAAAAGAAAAAAAAAAAAAAGTTAAAACAATTTTAAGTGGATTTAGAAATTAGCAAGAATGACAAGATTAATGAATCAGCATTTCAGTCTAAGATCAGACATCTGTACATTGACAATCCATAAGATTTTTGGTTAATAAAGAGAACACACACAGATGCAAAACAGTTATTTGAAGGGTAAATAAAATTAATACTTTAACCACCAACAACAAATACCCCACCAACAAAAAAACAGAACAAATGATTTTCCCTTTTGTGAGAAGTAATTAGGTTTCGCAGCCAAGGATAGATATTACTGATCATAAGGCAGGGTAAGTAAATACTACATTGATCCTAGACAAGTTATAGATGAAGGCAAAGAAAAACAAAATAAGTCAGTTTATTATATATATTAAAAAAATGGAGATTCGTGTAAATCAAAACTACGTCAGAGTACACTCAGGAATAACGTAAAAATATTAAAATCAATCCTATGAATGATTTTAATATATAAAACCATTTAAATATAATTTAAATAAGTAATCTTGTGTTCTTAATTTAATTTTTGTTAGTTCTTTCTAATTTAATATATTTCATTACATTAAAATGTAATACTTACGCCTGGAGGGCATCAAATTCTCGCTAGTATATATAACAAAAACAAAATAACCTTATTTTTCATAATGAATTTACAGAATCAATATAAACTAATCTGGCGGCTGTGAAAATTCTATTGATCGTTGACAAGATATCATTACTCTGCAGCATATTCCATGGCAATTACAACAGTAAAATAGATATTACAACAAATTTTAACAAAATTAAAAGCAACATAAAAATAAGATAGCTAGAAAAGTAGAGAGGACATTCTGGTGACAGATGTGGTTAAAGTAATAGTAACAAGTTCTGTTGGCAAATATCTCATGGAATTATTTTATGATTAAAAGAAGATAAAAAAAGAGTAATTTTTTAATCTTCCATCACTAATTTCAAGTTAAGTCAAATACCTTGTTTGATTTAGAGATATATACTGTTTAGCCTGGCTGAATATTGGGACACTCACTTTATCAAAAAGTTTCTATTCAAATAAGAATTTTTTTATTCTTGAAATTAATATCTGAAATTAAATACTATTTGTTGAAAAATAAAATAAAATGGTCAGATTTAAAACCTTTAAAGTGGCGTTAAAATGTAATAAAAATTCTAAGAAAATGTTAAATTTAGTTTTTCGTTGGATTTTATTTTGTTTAAGCATCATATCCAAACCTGGTGGGTTATTTAATGCTAAAGGGATGTAATCATAACTATATTTTTAAATATATCCACTGACCCTTTCTTTAGTTTGGTCTATAATCATTTGTTTGTTGCATAGTTTCAAGTATTCCTATCGCATACTAAAAGTTTAAAAAAAATTTATTAAATACAAATATTATGGTTTCAGTAAGCTATTCCTTTTAATGTTTACACGATTATGGTTCCACTTATCCAATATTAATAATTCAAAACATTTATTTGACCATAGATGGGACCCTAACAAGTACTACCACCCTGGGCTTCAGAATGACCTGGAGTAATTTGGCAATGAAGGTTGTACACTACAATCGCCCAGAGCTACAAAAACCTAAG
Source organism: Doryteuthis pealeii (assembly GCA_023376005.1). Taxonomy (NCBI): domain Eukaryota; kingdom Metazoa; phylum Mollusca; class Cephalopoda; order Myopsida; family Loliginidae; genus Doryteuthis; species Doryteuthis pealeii. The sequence goes on along the minus strand of CM042171.1, from coordinate 25,449,103 downwards.
CCTTACAATGCAGTTTAAATGTATACCACAGGAAACACCCCCCTTTTTTTTTTTACCCCACTACAGAGGATGATATTCAGTCATATTCTAAAAACCCACTGACAGCATTCTTTTTAGTTTCAATTGTTTTAAAGGAGTTTAATGGTTTAAAAAAGAAAAAAGAAAAAAAAAGATAAAAAGAGATAAAAATAAAAAATAACACAAGCTAAAAACTGCATTGCATAGATCAGACACTCCGCTGCAGCTGTGATGTAAAACCAACAAAGCTTGATAGTGCTGTGAGGTGATCTGGGCTAATGGTAATGAATTACTTTGGCCTTAAACCAGGCCTAGTCTAAGGCTAATTAGCTGAATAAAGGCTTTGTTAGGAAGCCTGTTGTTGGTTTTATGATAGTTATTGTAGGATTTTTTTTATTATTTTAAAATATCATAAGATGAGGGTAACCATTAATACATACAAACAAGCAGATAATGGCAATGATAAAAACTTTGCAATTTCATAGATGACTTTGAAAAATAAAAGATAGTTTCTATTATGTCAAATACCAGCACACTCTTAGTGTTTGTGATAAGTATCTATAATTATGTTCAATGCGGGAATGAGTTAATGCATGCGATGATCTATATCATAAATGTATACACAAAACAGAGTAGAAGAGGTTTATGATAATTGCATACATAACTGGCACCTGAGATAAGTGTTTTTATTTTTAATGGGGTAGGGGGTCAATCCTGTCCCATTTTTTGAACAACTAAAATCTCATGTACAATACATTCGTGAAGTTTCATTGATTTTGATCTAGATTTGGAAATCTGTGGAAACCCTTGTAGAACAAGAAAGAGCACTACTGAAGTGTTAATAAGTGAATAAAGGAGAAAGAACAATGTACATGCAGTATTTGAAGGAAATTTTCAACATTCATGGGATCTTGGGTTATTTCTGAAAGCCAGAAGACAAGTGCATTATGCAGTTTATTATCCTATTAGTATATAGAATGTGGTTTGATATGCACTTGTAGTTCTTGTCAGGACAGGTGAGCAGAGACCATTCTAGATGCAGTTGTGGGCAAGAGTCAGTCTGAAGTTGGATCTATCATTCCTAGTTTAAAAGCAAAACAGATGAATTCTGTCTGGGGGTAACAGTGTTAAAAAGATTTCTGTAGAGGTTAGATTTGTCCATATTCAGGGTTGGCCTTTAGCAGTCTTTACTACATTTTCTTTAGGCCTTCCTGGTCACAACTAAGGGGATTCTGAACTCGCTGGTATGCAGACTATAACTTGTCAGTCTATCAAAGCAGGGCTAAAGATTGATGCTTATCAAGGTTGGCTGCTCTTCAGTCAACATATCCACACGAAGGGACTGGCAGGGAACATGTGCAAAAACGTGATCCAATTAATTCACTATGAAAACATCATTCCATCACTTTCAAGAAATGAGGCAGGCTAACTTAACACCGTTTCATTCACTTACTAGAATATGGCAGCCCAAATCTTAGGTTTCTACAACAAAATTTCCCAAGTTACTGCATAAATTTATGCCTGCAGCAGTTTCTGCAATGGAAGCTGTTGATATGTTATTTGGTTTATTGATTAGAAGGGACACATTCGGTCCACTCACATATTATGTGGAAATAGAAAAAAAAATTTAACTGGGGAAAAAATTTAAATAATTTTGGGATATGAATAAAATGATTTACCTCCAAGGCCAGTATCTACAGGCATTAAGAGTAATAACTCATTTCTATTATCTGGTCACAGATTCCATAATTTTTAATATGTAAGGCATTTTTTTGTTTTGTAACATCGTTGGACATAAACAATTTTTCACTTATTGGTGTCAATAGCGGAATTTACTGGCGTCTTGTTATTTGCTGAGACGCACGCTAAGGTTCTTAAAATAGTTTATGAATATGTGTGTGGAAAGAAAAGAAAATTCTCTAAATATGTCATTGTGTTATAGTGCTTGTTATATACTAGGCAGTTAAAATATTTGCGCTTATTAGGAAACACAATATATAAGCAATAAATATGACTTATTTGTTTTAAGACTAATTTTTACATGCTACTCTTTGTTTTGTGTATCAAAATCATAAAGTGGCTAAATCTTGCTATTCAATATATTCTTTTGAAATTTCTTAACACTCAATTTGACCGTAAAGACAGCTCGCTAGAAGTACAGTGAACAGAGACTTTGTTTTGTTTCTAAGCCCACATGGAAGGCGATTTCCTTCAAAAATATAAGTAGAAGCAACAAGAACTATACTAGTAATAGGAAGACAAATTAGGATTATTTCCATATAATAATGGCGTGAAAGAAAAATGATTGTATACAGTCAGGGATTTTGCTCAAAGTTTAATTTAAAAAAACAAAAAAAGCCAAAAAAAAAAAAAAAAAACTGTCAAATTTACTCCGATTTTCAAATGTAAACAATCTTTCATAATTCCTGGCCGCTATCAGCTAAAAACATAATTACTAGCCGTATTTCCGGGTCCAATTTTTTAAATATTTATATGGCTGGAAAGAAAATAAATAATCTCTAAAATAATGTAATTTCTATGTGTTTTTATCATTTGAATTATTTTTTAAGCAAGCGAGTTAAAATGGTATTTTGTCTTAAAAGAGGCGAAAACGTGTTACACAAAATCTTTTCCGCACTCGATTTTGGTGTTATTTTTTTTTAGGGTAAACATCAAAACTGGTTTAATCTTATCAATATTCTTGGAATTTTACACTTATGATTATGAGACACTTAACTATTAAGTAGAAACTTGGTTTTTTTTGCTTTTCCGGACCTTGGGAGGGTGAACTACAATAGAAACCAAGAGTTAAAAGCAACTTTCTTCAAAAAATATAAGATAAGCAAAAAAAAATATAAATAAAAATAACTATATCCTAATAGGAGACATCCTAGGATTATTTTCATATATAATGTGAAATAAAACAATTGTATACAGTCAGGGGAATTTGCTTTGAAACGAAACAAAAAAAAAAAGAACAAAAAAAAAATAAAAAAAACAAATTTAATAGTGGTGTAACGGGTTGCGTTGTTTACAATAACAAGCAGGCCGCAGATTTGATTCAGACTTGAACTAGTGCCTATACTAGGTAATTCATGCGCTTATTTCCTTGGGTCGGCTAGAGTTAAAAAATATTTGATATGGGTTTGGAAAGGAGAATAAAATGGAAATTCTTGTTACTCAAATAGTGTAACTGTATTTTTTTTTTTTATTTCAACGCATTGAATTTTCTTTAAGAGGCAATGTTAAGGATGGTTAGTTGTATTTTGTTACAGAAGAGTCTTCAGAAATGGTATTATTTGTTAAACAACGCTGTACATACTACATGAGGCAGGCTTATGTTAAATAAATTATATAAGATTATTCTAATTCTTGTATGTAATACAACTAGGCAGGTATTAAAAAAGGTATTTTTAAGTCTAAAGTGATGTTTATTCTATAATAAATTATACTATATATGTGTAATAATATGCATATTAAAATGAAATGTTGTGCTAAAATTTAAAAATTCTTGATATGCCCTACTTTTTTATTTCCGCAAATAATGGAGTTTTCTAGCATGGAGATGCATAAAATTTAAGTGCAGAACAGAAAGACATACAATTCGGTGAGCTCATAAGAAATGCAAAAGTTTTATCAAAATTGTTCCAAAAATAAAGAAATGGTGAAGAAATTACAAATTTCTTGTTTTGAATTAGTCGTGATTGACATTTTAACAAAAATCAAATGCTCCATCTTTTGTAGCTCGGGGCTTTAATTCTCATAACTTATGAAACCAGAGGATATTTGCATAATAAAACAGTTCTGAATCCATTTTACAAAGCTCTATATAACCATGTGATTAAATTGACAATAAACCTCAAATAAAAAAAAAAAAAAATCACTGGGAATGCTATTAATGCAGAATAGTTATAGAATAGTAAAATAGTTTTAAAATTTAATTCTGTTCAAAAGAGGACGCGAGAAACTTTGTAGGAATCATGAAAGGGAAAAAGCAGCCTATTTAATTCTTTAAAAAGTATTTTCTTTTATGCTCCTCAATTTTTCTATCAACTCATTCTAAAACGTTTCACAAGATAATCCTAAGAAGAAAAAGATTTTTTGTTCATAAAATGGAGACTTATAAAGTTATGACTTCTATACCAAAAAGGAACAGTTCACTTTCAACATTAGAAAACACAGATCATTTACCAGTAATCTTAAAAAGGCTGAAAGAAAAAATTTAAAAAGACACCATCCAAATATAGAGACTATCTGTAAACACCACGCTCCACAGTATCAGTTATGTAGTTACAACTAATATCAATTTCATATTTAGAGGTGCAACAAAACAATGTTCAATCACTTTACAAGCTCTTACTAATAAAAAAAAAAAAGAAAACGGGTTTGACCAGAATTGTATTCATAAATAACTTATGTAAATGTAGAAAAATATGCAAAAGAGGAAAAACAATTTGAGAACCTAAATCGCCATAGCCTAAAGATAGAAAAAATATAGTAAGGGCAAATCATATCTAGGAGAAAAAATGTGATTTGGACCGCACACAACTAACGAGTACCCTTAGAGAGGAGGAGAATAATTAAAAAAGGCAACATATATCTACTTGTTGGCTAAGATACATATTTTAAGGCTAATATAGATTTGTTGACATCATGTGGTTGTCTTTAACTTGCCCAAAGAAGGTATTATATAAACTTCATATGCATAGTTGATATCATCTCAGATACATTGGGGGGAAGGGGGCAATAATGGGTTTTGCCCATCTATCTTAGCATTGCTAACTGGATATTTTCTTGTTGCCATTTTATAATAGTTTTTTTTTTGAAGAAGGAGAATAGGTTGGCTAAATAGTGTGGAACATCAAGAATACAAAATGCTTGTCTGAACAATATTTTGAATCATATTGTTATTGACAATATATTCAAAAGACTTTTAATACATAATAAAAGATCCTCAAAATTTCTCATATCTTGTGACTATATTAAAAACAGCATATTTGTAACAGTCTTATTCGGGGGGGGGGGGCTTTGAAACAAAGAGAAGATCACTGGTAGAAATAAAATTAAAACGCGATCACAATCAATGTGAACTGTGTTTTATTCTAAATAGAACAACTTCACAATGAAGACAGCGCAATTAAAACAGAAAAAAGTCAGTCAGCATTCTTGTTGACTGTGAATCAGTGACTGTTTGAAGTATTAATTCAAATCTTTGTAAAAAGGAAAAGGGCTGCATTAATTTTAAATGACAGCAATAATAAAATAAATACTTTATGGTAGTGGTGGGTAATCGTGTATTGGGTTTGGTTTGGTTTTGTGGCAATATCACCTCAGTGGGTCCATCTAACTGCCTACAAAGTTTTGAAAATAAGTAATTCCCAATGGATACTTAATTTTTTTTTTTATAAATATCATTTTTCCTATTTAACCATACATAGGACCTAACAGT
>CM042171.1:25412930-25443536 GCA_023376005.1 Doryteuthis pealeii | reverse complement strand
AAAGAAAGCCCAATTTTCAAACTTAGGAGGAAGTATCTTAGTGAAGTTTGAACTTATAAGCAATTAAGACCTAATGTACTAACCATTGCTTCTATTGACAATCAACAAGACTTGAATATCAAAATAATTCACTGACATGCAAAACTATTGACAGCTATGTAAAATTAACAATGTTTTACTAATTTTTTGCCAATTAGGAACAGTTGCTACACTAAATGCTAATGAAATCATTAAACTTAAATTCACTATTACATACAAATGAGCTTGAAAGCCCAAATATCTTTGCCGCGCCCGCAGGTGTGGGTGACAGCCATTTCACCCTTGGTCGGTTGATCTGGTTTCCACCCAATGAATTCACCATTATCCCAAATTAAGGCAGTCCATGCGCCCAGTGATCCAACACAGTGAAGTTATGAGTGTCAGCTTTCATACCAATAACTCCATAAAGGCCTGGCACACGAATCAGCCCTCAGCATCTGCATTGACCGCTTTTTGAGCCCCAGTTTCCAGTTGACCCTCTTGCGATTTCTTCCATCCCCGAAGCGTGCGCTTACTGGGTTGAAAGGGATTCACAGATGATGTCACCAGGTGTTGACGAGCGGCAATGACTGAGCCCAGTGAAGACAATCTGCAAGAATGAGCCTGCTAGAGGGGAGGAGATTCTGCCCAGCTTCGGTGTTAGAGATAAATCACTACCATTGAACACAAAGGATGTGCCGCAAAAGCAATGATGGTCAAACACTCAAAGTTTGCGCACGGTCCCCAGCTCTTATTCTTTGCCAAGTTTCACAGCCGTACAGGAGGATGCGGTGGAATAAAAGAGCCTATTTCACATTCACAGAATTAACATTTTAGGTTTTAAAATCTAAGGTGGATTACTGAACCCTGCAATAGCTTTAAACAAACAACATCTTGACTAAAATCACGCCAAAATTATAGATATAATTAATCATTTTTCAGAATCTTGTAACCGTCTCTACTACAATCAGTACATGCATTTTTGAAATGCCAAAGCTGCTTTGGGATGTTATAAGTAATTTACATAATCTGCGGCTTAATTCTTCAAGTAGATAAATGTTTATACATATTTACATTTAAGAAACAACATAGAAAAGTTCTAAAATAAATTAGCTCTTCAGCTTATTCCTGTCTTACAAAAAAAAAGTACCTTTTAGTTAAAAGAGATTATGAGACTAGTTGAAGATTTAAAACTTACTGTAGCAAGTTTATTTAATTAGATGAGCCCCTCACATTTGTAGCCTTGCACCAGGTTAATTAATTTTACCCCTAAGTAACAATACCTAATCCTATCTCACAAAATTGTATCGTTAAATAGACATTCTCAACACTACCATCTATCAATATTTTTTTTAAATCAGAAAAACCCAGAATTCAATTTTGGGGATACACCCACATACAAACCTAAATTGTTAAACAATTTAAGTCTAAGCTTTTCTTATATGATATTTTTTAAACGCTTAAAATCAAATTAATTCTACAAATACATTTTAATCCCAAATATACCAACAGCATTTTTACTGTTAGTCAATTAACACTTAATTAAACCCAGGTAAACTTTGGCTCCTGTATGCTGTGATTATTTTAAAAACCATTTGGTCATTCAAGTTAAGATTCGAAAACAGTTAATTAATAAATTTAAGCAACTGTTAGCAAAAACTGGAAAGGCCAAAGTAGTGAACCCATTACAAGAGATCAACTAAATTGCAAGCCTTCAATACAATTACAATGCGACGCTATCAACCCTATTTTTAAAGTTTTCCTGAAAATATGCCATGGCAAGTATATGCATATCTTTGCCAAACAAATTTTTACTTGCCAAATAAACGTATATTTTGGGAATAATCAAACAGACCTTTGCATAACATCACCTTAGGCAGTGATGTCCAATCAAATCTGAACATACATCTCATTTACAAAAATTTAACTTTATTTTAGTCATTATTTAACTTTTGAAAGGAACCCATCTTCTTCAAACAATCATATGTAACGGCTAAGCCTTAATATTTCAAGTGAGCAAAAAGGTCTATATTTGCACAAAAATTGTGTTATGTATATTAAGTTCAAATGTGAAAGACACCAACAACTACTGAAATTATCCCTAGTTAACATGTCAGTGATCATAACAAAGACATAAAATTTGTTATAACAGAACCAGAACCAAACCGAACCAATCAAAATGAATCCATTTTAGCACTATCTGGCAAATTCAAAACCAAAGAAAAGCTCTACATAAAGAGCCAAATTCTAAATTCAATAGTCTTCGTAGAATAGACTTTTTATAGCAATACTGAAAACATTTTTATAAAAATTATGCAAGTTTAAATGTGCTGGATATCTATTAGCCCAACTAGCAAGTATAATTCACAAGAATTTGCCAAAAAACATTTTATCACTTTAAAATATTTCCAGTAGAACCTTGCAATGAAACAGCTGCCAAAATGCTTAGCCTTTGATTTTATCAAGAACTAAAAATAGAGCTTATTGTTCAGTTCAGATATTATTTTTACTATTTTCAGGCTAACATCAAAATGTACAAAAACATTGTATCTTAACAAATTAGCCAAACACTCTTAAGCATCTTTGTATTTAAGGCTCCATAAAGAAATTTTCCATATCCCTCAAACGATACTATTTCCAAAAATTACAAACTTTCACTTATTCACTTCCTAGTCTGTAAGTCTGCACTGTCAAGTCTGAGCAATTAGATATAACAGTTGATTTTAATGCCATCAGGATCATTATAGAAGAGTTGGATTATCAATATATTTCACTCCACCAGTTGGATTTAGATCTTTTTCCTTATATTAAGGAAACTGCCCCCTACAATCTGATTATACAAAATAATATGATCTCTACCTGAATTCAAACTAAGTTTTACTGGTTTTCATTTTTCAAGCTTATACTCATGCCAATTTAGAATTCCACAAACTAAATCACACAAAAATAAAATTTCTCTTGACTTTTGAGATGAAGCTTAATAATTCTGTATTATTTGGACACAGCCAACAGATATAAAGGGTTGAGTAATACAGTTCTAAGTGACAATCATTTATACTGTTTCAATCCTGCCATGGTGATAACATAGAATTGTAACCATGACGGTATAAGTGTTAAGGTGTGTTAAGTATTCTATGTTATCACCCATCGGCCAGAATTGGAACATATTAAATGATTGTCACTAGAACTGTATTAACTCAACCCTATATCTGTCTGTGGCATGTGTCCTGGCCTGTGTCCACAATAATACAAATTATTAAGCTTCAATCTCAAAAGTCAAGAGAAATTTTATTTTTTTCGTGATTTAGTTGTGGCAATTTCTAAATATTGGCATTGAGTATAAGCTGAAAAATGAAACCAGTAAACTAGTTTGAATTCAGGTAGAGATCATATTTTTGTACTAATAAATTTCAGATTTAGCAGTTTCCCTTAATATAAGGAAGATCTAAATTCCAACATGGGTGAGTGAATATCACTTGATAATCCACTCTTCTATAATGATCCTCGGCCAGTGCGCATTTTAAAAATTCACTGTTTGAATATCTTATTCTCAGACTTGACAGTGCACGACTTACAGGCAACTAGGGAAGTGAATAAGTGAAAAGTTTTGTATATAATTATTTTGGGAAATAGTATCTTTGATGGGATATGGAAAATTTCTTTAGGAGCCCTTAAATACAAAGATAGCTAAGAGTGTTTGCTTTAATTTGTTAAAACAAATGTTTTTGTACATTTTGATGCTACCTGAAATTAGTAAAATATATCTGAACTGAACTAATAGCCCTCTATATTAGTCTTGATAAATTCACAAAGACTAAGCCATTTTTGCAGCTTGTTCATGCAAGTTCTACTGGAAATTTTTTAGTGATAAAATGTTTATTTTGCAATATCTTGTGATAATACTTGCTTAAGTTGGCCTTAATGAATTATACTTGCCTAGTTGGCTAATAGATATCCAAGCCACATTTAAACTCTTTTGCATAATTTTTATAAACTAATGTTTTCAGCTATTGCCTATAAAAGTCGTATAGAATGGCCCTCTTTATGTAGACTTTTTCTTTTGGTTTTGAATTTGCCAGCATATGCTAAAATGGATTCATTTTGATGGTGGTATTGGTTCTGGATCTGTTATACAAATTTTATGCTCTTTGTTCTATGATACTGACATGTATTTACTGCGATAATTTCAGTTAGCGTTGTGTCTTCAACATCTTGAACCTTAAATTATACATACAACAATTTTTGTGCAAATATAACCCTTTTTCTACTGATATTTAAGGCTGGCTTTCCTTCCAAAAGTTAAATAATGACTAAAAATAATGTTAATTTTTGTATAAATGAGATGTATGCTTTCAAATTTGACTGACATATCTGCCTAGGTGATGTATCAAGCGTCTGTTGATATCATCCAACATATACTGTTAGTTTGCAAGTAAAATGTTGTTGCCAAAAAGAAAAGTATGGCATATACTTGCCAATGCATATTTTCAGGAAAACTTTAAAAAATACGGGTTGTGTAGCCTCCAAATGTAATTTATTGTAAGCTTACATTTAGTTGAATCTCTTGTAATGGGCTTCACTACTTTGGGCCTTCCAGTTTGCCTAAACAGTTAGCTTAAATATAATTAACTGTTTTCCTTACTTGAATGACCAAAATTGGTTTTTTAAAAATAAATCAACATACAGCAAGTTTACCTGGGGCTTTAATTAAGTCGAATGACAACAGTAAAAAAATCTGTTGGGTATATTTTGGGGTATTAAAATGTATTTGTGTAGATATTGATTTTAAGCGCTTTTTAAAAAATATCATATAGCAAAGCTTGTAGCAATATGTTTACAATTAGTTTGTTATGTGGGTGTATCCCCAAAATTGAATTTCGTGGGTTTTTCCTGATTTAAAAAAAAAAATATGATAGATGCGTTAGAGTTGTTGAAGATGTTCTAATTTAACAGATACATTTTGTGAGATAGTGATATGGTATATTTTACTTAGCTTAACCTGTGCAAGGCTACAAATGTGAAGGTGCTCCTAATTATAAAACTTTGCTACAGCTAGTTTTAATCTTCAAACTCAGGTCTCATAATCTCTATTTAACTTAAAAGGCTACTTTTTTTTGTAAGACAGGAATAGCCCTGAAAGCCCTAATTTATTTTAAAACTTTTTCTATTGTTGTTTCTTTAATGTAACATATGTATAAACATCTTATCTACTTGAGTAATTAAGCCCAGCATTATTGTATTACTTATACATCCAAAGCACTTTGCCATTTCAAAAAGGCATTGGTCAACTTGATCTTAGTAGAGACTCGGTTACCAGATTCTTGAAAAATGATTAATATATTATCTATATTTTTTTGGCAAAGTGATTTTTAAGTTCCCAAGAGTTGTTGTTTAAACTAATTGCAGCGTCTCCTCAGCTATCCACCTTTAGATTTAAAAACCTAAAATGTTTAGATTCTTGCAATGTGAATAGCTACTTATTCACACCATCCTCCTGTTACGGCTGTGAAACTTGGCCCAAAGAAAGTACTGGGACCTAGCGCCAAACTTTTGAGTGTTTGACCATCATTGCTTGCCACATCCTTTTGCTGTTCAATGGTTAGTGATTTTATCTCGTAACACCACTGCAGAATCTCCTCCCTCTAGAGGCTCTTCTTGCAAGCATGTCTTCACTGGCTCGTCATGCTCCTCGTGTCAAAACCTGAGTGACATCATCTGTGAATCCCTCAACCCGAGTACCACCTCCAACATTCGCGTGATGGAAGAAATGCCAAGAGGGTCAACTTTGAAAACCTGGCTCAAATACGGTCAAGCAAGATGCTGAGCTGATCTGCTGCCCAGGCCTATGGAGTTCATTGAGTTTTAGAACTGACACTCATAACTTCAACTTGTGTTGCGATCACTGCCGCATGGACTGCCTTTATTTGGAGATATGGTGAATTCTTGGGTCTGGAAACCAGATCAACCGATCACCAGGGTTGAATGCTGTCACCACACCTGCGCGCGGCAAAAGATATTTTGCTTTCAAGCCTCATTTTGTATTGTAATTGTGAATTTTAAGTTAATGATTTCATTAGCCCATTTAGTGTAGCCAACTGTTCCTATTGCAAAAATTAGCTAAAACATTGTTAATTTTACATAATGCTGTCATAGTTTGCATGTCAAGTGAATTATTTGATATTCAAGTCTTGTTATTGTCAATAGAAGCAATGCTTAGTAACATTAGTCTTACATTGCCTTATAAGTTCAATCTTCACTAGATACTTCTTCCTAGCTTTAGAAATGCTTTCTTTCAATATTTATTTTATATATCTTATTGTTATGTATATGTTTAACCCCCCCTTTGTTTTACTGCAATGAATAACTTTGTTAAATACCTAAATATGAAGCTTTAGCCCTATACTAATATCAATCTGGCTTTTCAGTTTTGGTGGAAGGTAACATAAATGTTTTACTAAAATTTGAAGCCGATAGTCAGGGTTTTGCAGTCGCGATTTTTAAGCGCAATTTTTTTTATTTTTATTTTTTTATTTTTTTTTTAGCTACTTGGATACTCTGAGCTTATTGATATTTCAATGCATATTTAAAGAAATGGAGTTGATTTTAAACCTAAGAATCTACTTCCCCCCCCCCCCACACAACACAGATCACAAAATGGCTAGAATTACATCCTATCTACTTTTTTCTGTGCTACTTTAAATGTGGGATATTCAAAAGTTTCTGCCAACATAATATTCTTAATATGAATTTTATGTTTCAGCCCATTTTTTACGGCTTTTGTAAAATTCTTTAAAAAATAAAAAATTTTTTCTTTATGGCTAACTAGCTAAATGTGTTTAAAATTCTGTAAATTTAATGTGAAACATTGAATCTCTGCCATGTTGAAGTTTGCCAAAATCAGTCCTGTCTAGCCTTAATTTATTCTTATATTATGGAATTTTGCCAGTCCTTGCCATTTCTACTGCCAGTCTTGCATTTTCTAACCTAACTATAAACTTTTCCTCACCTCTTTCCTTTCGATTTTTAGTCAACTTCTTAATTAATTCTTTTTGGTAATTTGAAAAAAATTTAATAAACATTTATTTGATTGCATTTCTGTGAATTTGTACCAATATGACTTTTGCCCTCAAATTGTTTTTAAGCTAATCCTAGCGATTCTATGGCTTGTTCAAAGTGTTGTTATACTAGTATGTAATAAAAATGGGTAACAGATTAAATTTACGCTTTTTAATGTATTAATATTGAATAATTTAAAAGTTCTAATGGTCTATATCTGCTAAAGCGAAAAATTTAACCCATATTAAACGCTAGCATTTTTAAAATCTTACTTCAAGGTAGAAGAGTTCATAGTTTTATAAATTTTTACTCATAGAGTGCGGAACAGCTTGTCAGTAAGTTTAGAAAAAAAACTTGGATTTGATTTTTCATTTCTTCAGTTATTTAAATGAAAAGGGGAGACATTTTACAATTATTTATTAATTAGTGTCAACTTACATCAAATAATTTTTCTTTAGTTTGTTACTTTCGATATTTCTTTAACTTTAATTCTGTTTAGTTTGTCCTTTTTTTCCCCCGCTCCTCCTTTTCATTGTTACCTCCCCTGCCTTCTATACCACCCTCTTGCGTCATGTAATTTTTTTTTATTTCTCATACTAATCCTCACACTCCTATCATTTCTTCAATATTTGTACTTTGTGACCAAAGATCTCATTCATTTTCTATACAATCCAATCCATTAAACTGCCAACTCACTTTTGTAACTTGTCATTTTTTTTTTATTCACTTTTATGGTTATATATTGTGCACCATATTTATTAGTATTTTTTGAAATACTGTTCTGCCTTTGTGTTAATTGGCATACAAAATTATTAGAGAGCTCTTAATATTACCTTATTTCTTTTTATTCATTTTTCTTACTTTTTTAAACTTTTTGATGTTATCCTGCCAGTATTGATTTTACTCATTCTTTGTCACTGTTGCCTTTTTTTAATGTTGCTATAATTGTTTTTTTTTTTTTTTTTTTTCTACCTTTTTTAATGGCATTAGAAGCCTTTGCGTATATTAAACTGTTGTTATCGTTGATGTCTTATACAGATGCTTGCCACAGTTTCGACTTATTTAGGCGTTTTATTCCCCCTTACTAAATTCTTTAATAGTATTTTAGTCGAAAGCCCTATGTTTCTGAAATTATTCTGCCCCCATATTTTAGGCACTGAAATTTTTTTAAAGTGTTGAAAGTGGCTTACTGATGAGATCATTTCTTCATACAAAACTCCAGTTAAATGTACTTATAATCCCCCCCGCCCTCTGTCAGCCTGAGGCTATAGAATTGCACTCGTAGAAGGGTAAGACTCCCCCCCCCAATGGGGCACCTGTTTTGGCCATGGGTGGCGACCCGCCTGTATGCCTCAAGCCATAGAATCCAGGTGGTTGAGCCAGCTTCCATGACTTGTAATAACCCCACTTTGGCCCCTTTCTTGAGCTAAGACGGGCTTGCGTCGGAGAGGCACCCTCCGATCAATCGGCTGGTCACATTCAAGCACCTAGCCACCTATATGATTGCCCCCAACCCTGCCCTTTATGGGCCAAAGCCCCAAACCCCCTTTTATTCATATGGGTACTAGGAAGGCGGTGGCGAGGGTCTTCAATGTCCTGGAAATGATGTTAAACTCTGATGGTGAGGTCTAGCCTTCTGGAGGTTTGGGGAATGTGGAGCACCCCTCATCACCATTGCTCACTGCGTCCACTTGAAACCCGGAGTTGGTAGCTACCTGTATGGGTTCCCTATGTATGGGTTAAATAGAAAAATTGTATTTATAAAAAAATTAAGATCCATTAGGAATTACTTTATTTCAAACTTTGTAGCATTAGATGATCCCACTGAGGTTGATATGCCACAAAACAAACAAACCAATAACGATACCCACCACTACCAATAAAGTAATTTTATTTTATTTTATTGCCGTCATTTTAAAAATTAAGAGCCCTTTCCTTTTTACAAAGATTGATTGAATACTTCAACAGTCACTGGATTCCCAGCTCAACAAGAATGTGACTGACTGTTTTTCTTTTTTTTAAATTTGGCTGTCTTCATTGTGAAGTTGTTCTATTTAGAATAAACACAGTCACATGATTGTTGAATCTGGTTAATTTTAAATTTTTCTACCAGTGATCTCTCTTGCTTTAAAGCCCCCCCCCCCCGAAAGACTGTTACAAATATTGCTGTTTTTAATATAGTTCACAAGATCATTGAGAATTTGAGGAATCTTTTATATGTAATTAAAAGTTCTTTTGAATATATTGTCAATACAATATGATTCAAAATATTGTTCAGCACAAAGCATTTTTGTATTCTTGATTTCCACACTATTTTAGCCAAGCCTATTCTTCTTCAAAAAAAAACTTTATTAAAATGGCAACAAGAAAATGATCCATAGCTAGCAATGCAAGATAGATGGGCAAAACCCCATATTGCCCCCTTCCCCCCAATGTATCAGAGATATCAACTTATGCATATGAGAAGTTATAAATAATACGCTTCTTTGGCAAGCTAAAGACAACACACAGATGCTCAAAATCTATATTAGCCTAAAATATGTATCTAGCCAACAAGTAGATAAGTTGCCTTTTTTTAATTTTCTCCCTCCTCTCTAGTAGGTGTTACTTCGTTAGTTGTGTGGTCCAAATCACATTTTTCTTCTCTAGATATGATTTGCTCTACTATATTTTTCTATCTTTGGTTATGGATTTTAGGTTCTTCAAATTGTTTTCTCTTTTGCATATTTTTTTCTACATTTACACATAAGTATTATGAATACAATTTCTGGTCAAACCCTTCTTAGTAAAGAGCTTGTAAAGATGTAACATTGTTTTGTATGCCACCTCTAACATATTGAAATGATATTAGTTGTAACTACATAACTGATACTGTGGAGGTGGTGTTTACAGATAGTCTCCTATATTGGATGGTGTCTTTTTTATATTTTTTCTTTCAGCCTTTTTAAGATTACTGGTAATGATCTGTGTTTCTAATGTTGAAATGAACTGCTTTCCTTTTGGTATAGAAGCAAACTAATTAAGCTTTTATTAAGTCTCCATTTTATGAACAAAAATCTTTTTTTCTTCTTTAGAGATTATCTTGTGAAACGTTTTAGAATGAGTTGATAGAAAATTGAGAGCATAAAAGAAAATACTTTTAAAGAATTAAAAAAGGCTCTTTTTCCCTTTTCATGATTCTAAAAGTTTTGGTCCTCTGTTTTAAGAGAATTAAATTAAATATTTTACTATTCTATAACTATCTGCATATAATAGCATTCCCAGTTGATTTTTTATTTTTTATTTGAAGGTTATTGTCATTTAATCACATGGTTATATAGAGCCTTTGTAAGGATGGAGTTCAGAACTGTTTTTAATTATGCAAATATCCTTCTGGTTCATAAGTTATGAGAATTTAAAGCCCCGAGTTACAAAAGTGGACATGATTTTGTTAAAAATGTCAAATCAACAGGACTAATTCAAAACAAGAAATTTGTAATTTCTTCACCATTTCTTTAATTTTTGGAACAATTTTGATAAAACTTTGCATTCTTATGTAGAATTGTATGTTCTTTCTGATTCTGCACTTAAATTTTATGCATCTCCATGCTAGAACCCATTATTTGGGAAATAAAAAGTAGGGATATCAAGAATTTTTTAAAGTTTAGCACAACATTTTCATTTTAATATGGCATATATACACATATATAGTATTAATTTATATAAATAACATCACTTTGGACTTAAAAATACCTTTTTTTAATACCTGCTATGTTGTATTACATACAAGAATTAGAATAACTATATAATTTTATTTAACAAAGCCTGCCTGCATGTAGTATGTACAGCTTTTGTTTAAAAATAATACCATTTGAACTCGCTGTAAAAAATAATACCATTTAACTTGCCTTAAAGAAAATTCAATGGTTGAAAAAAAAAAAAAAAAAAGTACAATAGTTACATATTAGAAAGATTATTTTATTCTCTTTCCAACCATTATAAATATTTTTTAAAATAGGACCAGAAATAAGCGATGAATACTATATAGACTAGTAAGGTCTGAAAAATCTGCGCCTGTTGTTTATGTAAACAAGTAACGTAGACAATTAAATTTTTTTTTTTTTTTTTTTTTTTTTTCTTTTGTTTCAAAGCAAATCCCTGACTGTATACAATTGTTTTTATTTCAATTTATATATGAAAATAATCCTGAGGATGTCTCCTATTAGGGATATAGTATATTTTTATTTTTATTTTTTTTCTTATTCTTATATTTGAAGAAATTGCTTTTTAACTTTGGTCTATTGTAGTTTCACTCCCAAAGGTCGGAAAAGAAAAAAAACAAGTTTCTACTTATAGTTAAGTGTCTCATATATAAGTGTAAAATTCCAAGAATATTGATAAAGATTAACCAGTTTGATTTTACAAAAAAAAATAACACAAAATCGATGCGGAAAAAAGATTTTGTGTAACACGTTTTCGCCTCTTTTAAGACAAAATACCATTTTTAACTCGCTGTAAAAAATAATCAATGGATAAAAACACATAGAAATTTACATATTTAGAGATTATTTCATTTTTTTCCAGCCATATAAAATATTTAAAAAATTGGACCCGAAATACGCTAGTAATTATTTTTTTAAGCTGATAAGGCCAGAATTATGAAAGATTGTTTACATTTGAAAATCGAGTAAATTTTACTTTTTTTTTTTTTTTTTTTTTTTTTTTTTTTTTTAAATTAAAACTTTGAGCAAAATCCCTGACTGTATACAATCATTTTTTCTTTTCACGCATTATATATGGAAATAATCCTAAGTTTGTCTTCTATTACTAGTATAGTGCTTTTGCTTCTCTTTATATTTTTTTGAAGAAATCGCCTTCCATGGGGCTTAGAAACAAAAAAAAGGTCTTGTTGTACTTCTAGGTGTCTTCTAATGAGTGTAAAATTTCAAAATATTGATAAAGATTAGCCACTATGATTTTGAAAAACAAAGTAGCATGTAAAAATTAGTCTAAAAAATGTCATATTTATGTTTCATTTTTTTTCAAAGCAAAATATTTTAACTTGCTGAAAACACATAAAAATGACATATTTAGAAATTTTCTTTTCTTTCCAACCATATAAATATTTTAAAGATTGGTTCAGAAATACAAGAGAGTAATTGCGATTTGAACCAATTAAGGTGAAAAATTGTTTATGTCCAACGACGTTACGAAATGAAAAAATTGCTACATATAAAAATTATGAATCTGTGACCAGATAATAGAAATGAGATTACCTAATGCTGTAGATGGCCTTGGAGGTAAATCATTTTATTTCATTCAAATTCATTATTCAATGGTGACATTGTAAATAACATATCAAAGTTCCATGCAGAAATTTGTGATGGCATAAATTTATTGAGTAACTTGGAATTTGTTGTAGAAACCTAAATTTGGGCCGCCATATCTAGTAAGTGAATGAAAACGGTGTTAATTAGCCTTGCTCAATTGTCTTGAAAGTGATGGAATGATTGTTTTCATAGTGAATTAATTGGATCAGTTTTGCACATATTCCCTGCAGTCCTTCGTGTGGATATGTTGACTGAAGAGAGCCAACTTGATAAGCATCAAATCTTTAAGCCCTGCTTTGATGGACTGACAATTATAGTCTGCATACAGGAGTTCAGAATCCCTTAATTGTGACCAGGAAGGCCTAAAAGAAAATGTATAAAGACTGCTAAAGGCCAACCTGAAATAGGCAAATTCTACCTCTACAGAAATCTTTAAACTGTTACCCCCAGACAGAATCATCTGTTTTTGCTTTTAACTAGGATGATAGCATCCAACTTCCAGACTGACTCTTGCCCACAACTGGCATCCTAGAATGGTCTCTGCTCCTGTCCTGACAAGCAACTACAAGTGCATATCAAAGCCATCTATATACTAATAGATAATAAATGCATAATGCATTGTCTTCTTTGGCTTTGAGAAATAACCATGATATGAATTGTTGAAATCCTTAATATACTGCCATGTACAATTGTTCTTTCTCCTTTTATTCACTTATTAACACTTGTTTCTTCAGTAGTTCTTTCTTGTTCTACAAGTGGTTTCTCACAGATTTCAAATTAAGATCAAAATCAATGAAACTTCACTAATAGTTTTGTACATGAGATTTTTAGTGTTCAAAATGACATGACTGACCCCCTACCCCCATTAAAAATAAAATACATTTTTAGGTTGCCATTATGTATGCAATACATAACCTCTTCTACTCTGTTTTGTGTATACATTTATGATATAGACTCATGCATGCATTAACTCATTCATTGACATTAATTAGATATTATCAACACTAAGAGTTGTGGATTTGTACATAAAATAGAAATTATCTTTTATCTTTCAAAGTCATCTATGAAATTGCAAAGTTTTATCATTGCCATTATTCTGCTTGTTTGTATGTATTATGGTTACCCTCATCTTATGATATTTTAAAATAATAAAAAAAATCCTACAATTACTATCATAAAACCCAACAACAGTGCTTCCTAACAAAGCCTTTATCAGCTAATTAGCCTTAGACTAGGCCTGGTTTTAAGGCCAAAGTATCATTACCATTAGCCCAGATCACCTCACAGCACTATCAAGCTTTGTTGGTTTTACATCACAGTGCAGGAGTGTCTGATCTATGCAGATGCAGTTTTTGCTTGTGTTATTTTTTATTTTTAATCTCTTTTTATCTTTTTTTTTCTTTTTTCTTTTTTAAAACATTAAACTCATTTAAAACAATTGAAACTAAAAAGAATGCTGTCAGTGGGTTTTAGAATATGCTGAATACATCCTCTGTAGTGGGGTAAAAAAAAAAGGGGGGTGTCCTGTGTATGACATTAAACTGCATTGTAAGGCTTTGGTTTTGTAGCTCTGGGGATTGTAGTGTACACCTTCATTGCCATTACTCCCAGGTCAATTCTGAACCAGGGTGGTAGTACTTGTTAGGGTCCCATCTATGGGTCAAATAAATGTTTGAAAATTATTAATATTGGATAAGTGGAACCATAATCGTGTAAACATTAAATAGGAATAGTTACTTGAAACCATATATTTGTATATAAATTACTAGTATTGGATAGGAATACTTGAAACTATGCAACAATACAAATGATTATAGACAAACTAAAGAAAGGGCAGTGGAATATTAAAAATATAGTTATGATTACAATCTTTAGCATTAAATAACCCACCAGGTTTGGATATGATGTTAAACAAATAAAATCCAACGAAAAACTAAATTTAACATTTTCTTAGAATTTTTATTACATTTTAACGCCACTTTAAAGTTTTAAATCTGACCATTTTATTTATTTTCAACAAATAGTTAATTTAATTTCAGATATTAATTTTCATAGAATAAAAATCTATTTGAATAGAAACTTTTTGATAAAGTGAGTGTCCATATTCAGCCAGGCTAACAGTATATATCTCTAAATCAAACAAGGTATTTGACTAACTTGAAATTAGTGATGGAAGATTATAAAAATTACTCTTTTTTATCTTCTTTTAAATCATAAAAATAATTCCATGAGATTATTTGCAAACAGAACTTGATTACTATTACTTTAACCACATCTGTCACCAGAATGTCCTCTCTACTTTTCTAGCCTATCTTATTTTTATGCTGCTTTTTAATTTGTTAAAATTTGTTTAATATCTATTTACTGTCTGTAATTGCATGGATATGTGAGAGTAAATGATATCTTGTCAACATCAATAGAATTTTCACAGGTCCAGTTAGTTTATATTGATCTGTAAATTCATTATGAAAAATAAGTTATTTTTTGTTTTTGTTATATATACTAGCGAGAATTTGTGCCCTCCAGGCGTAAGTATTTACATTTTAATGTAATGAAATATATTAAATTAGAAAGACTAACAAAATTAAATAAGAAACACAAAGATTACTTATTTTAATTATATTTAAATGGTTTATATATAAAATCATTCATAGGATTGATTTTAATATTTTACGTTATTCCTGAGGGTACTGTGACGTAGTTTTTGATTACACCGAATCTCCATTTTTTATATATATAATAAACTGACTTTTTTGTTTCTTTGTTCATCTATAACTTGTCTAGGATCAATGTAGTATTTTACTTACCCTGCCTTATGATCAGTATATCTATACTGGTGGAAACCTAATTACTTCCCACAAAAAGGGAAAATCATTTGTTGTTTTTTTTGTTGGTGGGGTATTATGTTGTTGGTGGTAAAGTATTAAATTTTATACCCTTCAAAATAACTGTTTTCATCTGTGTGTGTTCTCTTTATTAACCAAAAATCTTATGGGATTGTCAATGGTACAGATGTT
Organism: Doryteuthis pealeii; assembly: GCA_023376005.1. NCBI lineage: Eukaryota > Metazoa > Mollusca > Cephalopoda > Myopsida > Loliginidae > Doryteuthis > Doryteuthis pealeii. The sequence goes on along the minus strand of CM042171.1, from coordinate 25,428,136 downwards.
CTGATCTTAGACTGAAATGCTGATTCATAATCTTGTCATTCTTTGCTAATTTCTAATCCACTTTAAATGTTTAACTTTTTTTTTTTTTTTTTTTTTTTTTTTTTTGTGATTATTTCTGTATATCTTCTAGCATGATTTTTTTTTTTCTTTTTTTTGCATATACCAGCCTGCTTAACAAATTAAACTGATTTTATAAAACTGGAAACCATACTGATATCTTTTTTATGCTAGGAAAATGATATACTTTTTTTTTTAATACAAATTTTATTAGTCATTTCTTAAATCAAAATTGTTCTCTCCCATTGCTTATTTCAATGTCTTTCTATGTAAACTAAATTGAAGAATATTTAAAAAGTAGCCTACTTATTTGGATTGTTTGGTTATTTATTGCTCTATGTGTGAGTGAGAGATCTTAAGTTTATCGGAACAAGTAATTGTGAAAATAATGATAGTTTCAGAATTTTGCTATAATTTCTCTCTCTCAATGAATGATTTTGTTTATATAATGTTTTTTCCATTACAATTTAAAATCATAAACACTAGTTTTTTAGGGGTATCCATTATTTTAACTTAAAAAAAAATAACCTTCCAAACTTGTACAAATCTTTTTATTTTAATGTTAAAAATGACTGGAGTCTATTCATGAAAATGTTTTTTTTTTTTTTTTATGTATTAACATTTTTGCAAATTCCAGTATTTTATTTTTTGTATGTTATTTTAATTTATTTATCTTACTAACTTGTAGACTTTCACTTTTATTTCTTTTTTTTCTTCCTTTCAACATTAAGAAAACGGTATGAAATAATCTCTTAATTTTATCTTGATATCTTGTTAAATGACATTTCTACATTTGTTCATTTCAGGTTTAATTACCGTTCTACTCATTATATGGTTAATAATGGGTTTTACAATTTTCTGAATTGGTTTGATGACCGGGCATGGTACCCACTTGGCAGAATTGTTGGTGGGACTGTGAGAGTATAGTGTTTTTTTGTTTTTTTTTTTTTTTTCTTTCCTATACAAACATTTTCTTGTTTTATGTATTCTGAAATTATTGTTTCAGTTTAAAATTATATTAAAATAAGATGACAGTATTGCAAATATTTGTAAGAAAGTAAATCGTTTTTGTTCAGTGATTTATTTATTTTAAGTAATCTCTTACAGCCTAAAGCCTTCCACAGTGTACTTTTCATGTATTTATAAAATGTAAACAAATGATAGAAATGAAAAACCTGTTGTGTGGAGCAACTGGTTATTCTGACATCTCTGCATATTTTTTTTTTCTTGAGTGTAAATAACTATCAGGTTCTTATTGGGAGTACTTGCATTTTGGCTAGTTGTTATCATTAAAGTTTTGTACAAATTTTATTGTAAAACTTTGTTAGATTTTTGCTTTTAATCTTGCAGTTGTCATAGAAATTTAACTAAAAGAATAAGATGTTAGAAAATGGGACCAATGAGATGATTTTAAATTCATTATCAATTTGTAGTAGGGACTTTGGAATAAACCTTTCTACTTGGCTAATGTACATGAAAAAAAAGGAAGCAATTGTAAAAATTTTAAAGCGCTATTGAGCCCCCCCCCCCTCTCCAAGCTACTTTATGGAAAAGCAATGTTGTAGTTAAGTTTTATGAGTATAGATAAGTATTTTTATCCAACTTGATATCTTAAAATTTTCCTTATTTATTCTCCATGATTTATTTCTTATTTAAATCTCAATTATGGAAAAATTGTATCTGTATATACAACCAAATAGTGGCTTACAGTGTGAATGGGAAGCCTAATTTCATATTGATCTTAAAAATTTTATTTTAATAAATATTTGTTTGGTATTATTGATTTCTAATTGTTTGATTTTATTTTAATTTTAATAAATATGAACAAAAATCCTGTTCATAAATCTTAAAAGAAATCCATTAACAAAAAGAAATAACTGTAATTTTATTCTTTGATGTCTAATTTAGTTAAATAGGAACATAAGCAATGAAAGCCGAGAGTGATAGGAAGAACTAGCATCTAGGCTATTTTATTCTTTGATTATATAACCTCTCACCTGTTTCAAATAAGTTTAACAATGATTTAATTTTCCATCTTAAAATGGAGATTGAGTCATTCTGTAACCAGAACAACGTCATTGCTGACGTCACAATTCCCTTAGTTGTTTGTTATATTCTCAAATGATTATTAAATAATCATTTAATTTTAATTAGCATCTTATTTATTAATAATGTCTCTATTAAAGTCTAGCTGAGTTAGATTTGCCTCAAAATAGTCCATGTTATTCATCTGTTTAAAATCCTGCAATGTGAATTTATATATCACTAAAAAAATAAAGGTTCACACAGTATATGATGTGTATAATTTGCATACTGGGGTTTGATAAATAATTACTTGGTGTTATTGATTTCTAATATTGTTGTTTTATTCTCTCAAATATATTAAAAGCAATCCTATGTATAATTTTATATCATTTAGTTAATCTTTCTAATTTGATATATTTTTTTACATTAAAACTCAAATACTTGCACTTACAGGGTGCACATTTTTTGCTAGTAATTTTAATTCTTTTTAATAAAAGGCCATTATTTATAGTGGAAAAAGTCGTAGTGCAATTATTTTTTTTTTTTTTTATTTTTATTTTTATTTATTTTTTTTTTTTGTCTTTGTTGACATTCTCTGTAGAAAAAAAAATTTCTGGATCACAAAAGTTCATTAAACTTGATATTTTTTTGTTTTTTCTTAATGATTTGTCTATAAGGATTGTTAAAACAAGTTTTTATTCATTTATCAAAAAGAAACACAATGTTTGTTATGTTGTTACCTTGCTTGTTTTCTTTCATAAGTCGATGACACTTACTTTGAAACATTTCTTTTTCTTCATTTATTGTTATTTATAGCAAAATGTTTGAAGCACACATGTTCAAAAGTGATTGTTAAAGCAAATAACACAAGATGATTATGTAGAGGTGACCATTGTGTAATATGAATACATTTTTTTATAAACTTTAAATGTATGAAATGCTAGACAGATTAAAGAGGAAAACTGAATATTTTAAGTTTTCCTCTTGATTTTCTTTTTCTAAAAAGAATATTCTCTTTAATAACTTATTAAGAGTCATATGCTGCCATGCTTTTATATCTCGAAAAATTAATTGATTGGTTATTAATGCAATTGATTATACCATGAACTATGACAGGATATTCTAAGCTAGTTTCTTAAGCATCTAATAGAAAAGCATTTTTGAAAACCTCTCATTGTAACCTAGTGTTTAGTTTACTAACCTTACAAATCCTTATTACTGGCAGTTCATACTCACTGGGTGCCTCATGCTTGTAGCCTTATGCTAGATAAAACTCTAAACTTAGTAAATATCTATTAAGTGAAAAACTAATAACTTGTCAAGACTATAATTTATACTGTAATATTGCAGGTTGTTGGTTTACAGTATGGATAAGCATAATTCATTTCTGTAGACGACAGTTGGATTTTTTTTTTTTTTTAAATTTACTAAACACTTAATTTTCTTTGTCAAATGTAAATAGTTATCACTATCACACAAGCTATCTACTTGTATTTATTTAGCAATCTAAAATATAAATTGCTACCTGTCATAAACTTGATTTTAAGTATTTTATATCAGCATAGTTTCTTAGAAAATTTGATTTACTTCACATTGGAAAATGAATTTAATTAAATTTAGTTGTCAAACTTGAAGTCTTAAAATGACATAGTATGTATTTAACTACTGTTTTAAAGGCCTGTTTATTTTCTTTGTTCTTTAAATTTCATTGTTGAATGAGGTAATGGCAAAAGATAGCCCACTTCATGGATTCTAGTGCAAATGTTATAAAATATTAAATTGTCTGAATCTTCTATTGTGCATTTGATTAAAGTTTATTTATTTGTTAACTTTCTCACAGTAGAAAGTCAGTTTAAGTTTCAAGAATTTTGTGAATGTTACCATCATTCATTCAAGTGTGTGTGTGTGTGTGTGTGTGTGTGTATGCATACATATATATATTGCCAGGAGCCTGTTAGAATTGAAAAATTGATTCTTTACAATCATGACCACTTCATAGACTGCCAAGAGATCTAACCCAAAACACATTAAAAATAAAAATGAAGCAAAAGGCAAAACCCTTGACTGGACAGATGACAAATGACCCCTTTGGAATATGACATTTTTATTCCTTAGCCGCAAATCAACAATGACAAAATATTATAAAGACAGGAATAAGAAAATAGAATATACACACAAGTATTATTTTAAAATTCAATGGTTTATCGCCCCCCCCCCAAAAAAAAACACACACACACACATTTGTTGAACTTCAAATGTGTGAATTAAAATAACAAGTACAGACTGATAGGATGAGAGGTCAAGTCTTTCGTTTTATTTAGCTTGATTGTGATCAGAGATGGTCGGTAATTATGAACTTTGTTTAGTAAATTAGGCTGTCCCAGAAAAAACAGAACCCACAAATTTTGTAATAAAACTGTTAATTTTAACTAGGGAGGTTTAGGGTTAGTTAGTTTAAAAAAATAAATAATTTGGGTTCTATTTTTTTTTCTGGGTCACCCCCCTAATTAAAATTTACAGTTTTATTACAAAATTTGTGGGTTCTGTTTTTTTTTTTTTTTTTTTTTTTTTTTTGGGACACCCTAATTTACTAAACAAAAGTTCATAATTACCAGATGGTCCATCTGTTTTCTTATTAATACATTTGGGAAGTGACATGTTTTGAATTGTCATTTGTCATGGTACTCATCTTCAATCATTTCGATCTTTCAATCTGCGGTTACACACTTGTTTTATTCTGATTTCTCATGTGGATATTATCCGCAATGTTCTTTGCAGTTTGGATTAATTTGACTCCAAAGACAGTCGTATTGGAAAAAGATTCTCTACAAGGCATGTCCATTTAGAGCAGCCAATTCAGAGTGTTCATATTATTGGCACACAGTAATCATTGGAAGCTGCATTTCTTTTCTTCGTCCAATCGGAGGTCTTGACTCGGTTGATTTTGGTTTTCACTCATATGAGTAAAATCGACTTTTGACAATGTAGGTCACCTGTCCACAAGACACCCACACATTTCTTTTAGACAGTAGCCTTGACAATGTCTGTCTGATTTCCGTTTTTTTTATTTATATATATTTTACACATTAGCACATATGTTTTTAAAAAAAAAATGTATTTGGGTTTCAATCATTTGACGCATATTTTGCTAAAAATGTCTGACAAGAAACGTGTCATGAGTTTTCTATGTGACTTTTCCTTTGTAAGCACAAGTGAAATCTTTTCAGGACAGTGCACATGAAGGAATTTTTCAAATTATTGTTTGTTCCTAGCAATTGATTAGTCATTTTCAAGGACTGCTGTTGTTATTTTATGCATTTATATTGAAGTGATAGAAGTGTGATTTTGTTACTAGGAGTTTTAATTACCAAACCTGGCCACAACATTGTAGCTATGTAATCCTGCATTATCAATAAGAATTATCTAGTGAGCTCCTTAATTGTGATCATCTGCATAGAATTGCATCGTTGGCTACATTGATTAAATTTGCAGTTCTTGACTAATTAGTCATTATAGCACCTAGTGAATCAGAGATCCTATATCAAAAATGAAATCCCCATCCCCAGCAGAAATGAATCATTTTGCTAATTCCTGTTGATAAGATGAAAAAAAAAATATAACGCCTAAGCAACCTATTAACAAAACCGCTGTATCTCCCTGAAGCTGTTGCTTATTCTTAAAACTGCATTGAGCTTAAATAGATTACAAAATATTTGTTCCATTAATATCTTTTAAAATGCAACCAAAATACTAATACAGTTAATTTGTGTGTTTTTTTTTTGGGGGGGGGGCATGACATTTCAGTATTTCCATTGTACATTTTAACAGATTACGCTGGTATGTAAAATTGATGTAGTTGTGGTGGAATTTGGACAGAACCAGGCCAACTAGACTGAAATGGTATAAACCATAATTCTTCTAGTTCTAAGTTGGCCATAGAACTATTTTGTATTTCTATTGGCTAGAGTTAGCATTCCCAGTTGATTTTTTAATTTTTTATTTGAGGTTATTATTTTATAACATTAGTTATATAGAGCTTTGTAAATGGAGTTCCAAACTGTTTGAATTATACAAAAATCTCCAGTGGTTCAAAAGTTATGAGAATTTAAAGTCCCGAAATTGGAGTAAAAAAGTGGACATGATTTTGATTAAAAAAATCTGTCAATTCATGGACCATTTCAGTACAAGAAATTCAGTAATTTCTTCACCATTTCTTTACCATTTCTTTATTTTTGAAGCAATTTTGATAGAATTTTGCATAAGAATGCAAAGTTTTATGTTCTTTCTGATTCTGGTCTTAGATTTTATGTATCTCCATGCTAGAATCCATTATTTGGGGAATAAAAAGTAGGGATATCATAAGGCATATTTTTTTAGTTTACCACAAGATTATTCAACATTCTCATTTTTATACTGCATGTATACACATATATAATATATAAACTTCACTTTGAATTTAAAAATACATTTCTAAATGCTTATGTTGAATTACATAAAAGAAATAGATTACCTATTTACATATGTTTTCACACAAACCCGGTCAGTGTGTGCGTGTTTTGTTTACATCTCTCATAATTTCAAGTTTTTTTTTTTTTTTTTTTTTTTTTTTTTTTTTTCCAAAATTGAAATGGACATAAAAAATAATTCAATTGTTAAAAACACATAAAAGTTAAATATTTAGAAAGATTGTTATTTTATTTTCAACGATATAAATATTTTAAAAATTGGACGAGAAATAAGCAATGAATTTTAACTTTATTGTCTACATAAACAATGCCTAGCTGAGAGTTTACGTTAAGACTGTCTGACAAATAAATTTGAGTTTTTTTTTTCTCAAAATACAAACTTTCGAAGCAAATCCCAAACAGTTTAGCAATCTTTACATTTTACAAATTATATATCAAAATAATTCTGAAACTTTCTAATATCACGAACATAGTGCTTCTTTTTTTTTTCTTCTCTTCTTATACACATTTTGAACAAATAGCCTTGAAGTTTGTATTATTGTATTTTTACTTCCATGGGTCCTAGAAACAAACAAAAAAGGCTCCGTTTGTACTTCCAGGTGTCTTCTAATTGAGTGCAACATTTCAAGAATATTGATAAAGATTAGCCACTTAGATTTTCCAAAGAAATGTAGAGTGTAAAATGTATTCTCTGAAAAAGATTCCTATCACGCATTTTCGGTTGTTTGAAGCAAAATACGTTTTTAACTCGCTGTAAAAAATTATTCAATTAATAAAAACACATACAAATTACATATTTAGAGAGATTATTTTATTCTCTTTCCAACCATATAAATAGTTTTAAGATTGAACCATAAATATACACTCATGAACAGAAAAAATGGGCCAAGATTGAAAGAAGGAAGAAAATAGATTTTTCAGGAATTTTCTGAAATTTAACTGCAAATTCCTATTTTTCAGATCATTAATATTATAGTATATAATAATTTAGTGGTAAAAATGAGTCCTAAAAAGGTAAGACCGCATCTGGGCGAGGATATGAAAAACCGAATTGCAGGATTAAGGCAGTCTAATATGACTTACAAGCAGATTTTCGATATTTTGAAAAAAGAAAATGTGACATCTCTCTCTGCTGTGAAGCGAATTGGTCAAAGGTTCGAAATCGAAGGTTCAGTAAAAAGGAAATCTGGATCTGGTCGCCCTAGAGCATCCACTGTGAAGGATGACCACAGGCTTAAAATGACTGTTTTGAAGGACCAAAAGAAAACTTATGTTGACCATAGCAAACAACTCAAAACAGCGGATGGAAATTCTATTTCTATTCATATCTAGACGATTGAAGGAAATGGGATTTTCTTCAAAAAGGTGCGCAAAGAAGTTATCTAAGAAGAACATCAATGATAGACATTTGTCTCGTGTTATGGCAAGAAAGATACAGAATGGTTTAGGAATATTTTCTGGTCCAATGAATCAAGATTTTGTCTTTTTAGTGATGCTCCCGAACGCTGCATTCGAAGATCCGGAGAAAGATTATCGCCAAGTTGCATAAAAATGACAGTGAAACACGGGAATGGAGGGATAATGGTATGGGGAACTTTTAATGCCACAGGAGTTGGAACTTATTAGATGTGAGGCGTCAATCAATGCAAAGGAATACATTTGAATATTAGAAACAGGACTGTTTCCATGTATCCAGAAGCTGGGAGTATCCCATAACATTATTTTTCAACAAGATAATGCACCTGCACACACCGCTAAAGTCACTAAGAAATGGCTTGCCGATAATTCAATTGATGTGATGTTTTGGCCTGGCCAAAGCCCCGATTTAAACCCAATCGAGAATATTTGGGCCATAATATCTCGTGCATTGGCTGAAAGAACTTTTTTGAACAAAGAAAAACTGGGGGAAGCTCTGCAAAATGAATGGAATAGCATCCCCTCTTCACAGTGTTCCAAGTTGGTTGAGAGCATGGTTAAAAGGATTAATCTTTTAAAGAAATCAAAGGGGAAAGCGATACCATATTAAGCATTTATTAAAGTAAATGTCTTGTTCTGTGTATATAAGACTCGTTTTTGTTTTTGTTCAATTGTATTTTGTTTAATTTAGCTTTTTGTACAATAAAATGTATAATACTTGCTTGGCCCATTTATTTTGTTCACGAGTTACGAGAAATTGTGATTTTTAAATCGATAAGGTCCGATTTGTGATGTCAGTTGACAGTGTTTTTACATCCGAAAGTCACGTAAATTCAAGTTTTTTCTTCAAAATCCAAACTTTCGGAGCAAATCCTTAACGGTATAGCAATCTTTAAATTTCACAAAAAGACCCCGTTTGTACTTCCAGGTGTCTTCTAATTGAGTGCAAAATTTCACGAATATTGATAAAAATTAGCCACTTTGATTTTGAAAAACAAAACAGCATGTAAAATTTATCCTAAAAAAAAGTCATATTTTTTTCAGCTGTTCGACCGAAAATACGGTTTTAACTCGCTGTAAAAAATAATTAAAATAATTTTGGTTACACACACATCCAAACCAATACCAGGTTCATGGAGTTTCTTTTGGATGAGATTTATTTGTCCCAGAATTTCTTCCCAGTAAAACAAATGTGAATTTAAGAAGTTTTCAATTGAAAGGAAAATGATTTATGCATCCCTTCTCATTTGAAGATTTTCTGAAGCAGGGGTGATTGAATCGCTCTTTGAAATCTAGTTTTCACTGCATGAATAGTTTTGTATAAGATGCACACCAATGGGTGGTTACCAAATGCTTCATCATGACCTTCATATGCAAAGATAAAACTTCCCACCTGTATTTGGAAGAAGAGAAAAATGTCTAGAGTCTCTCAATCACTCTAAAAAATCTAATGACACTTGGATTCACAGCTGAGGCAGGAACACAGCATAAATTCAGAATATGATCAGAACATGGCACAAATTTAGCTTTCCCATTTATGTTTCATAGACGTTGAACACCACCATGAACTCCAGCTAATACTATCCATATTGTCAAATCCTATCCCTCTATATTTTTTTAAATAAAGTTTTTCAATCAATCAATATCACAAAAATAATTGGCTTTTCCAATTCAATCCAATATATTATCTTAGCACAAACTTTCCCAAAATATTAATGAATTCATTTTGGATTTACAATTATCATTTACTTTTCTCAAGTAATACTTTCCAATGACAGGATCATACTTACTCATAAGTTCAACATGTTCTATAAAGTTACTTTTATTGGAACTAAAAACATCTTCTCTATGACCTTTTTAAAAGGCAAGTTCTGTTTCATCAGAAAGTTCACAACGTCGAGTAACCTTTGTTAAAACCTGTCTCCAAATCTTTCTTTCATAATTTGTTCTTATAATTTACTGTCAAGGGTTTTACTTTTTTGTTAAGGGTTATTTCCAACATCTTTAATTCCCTGAAAGCTCTTTGGTTGTCAGACTAATTTTTAAGTTCAGGCATTTTTGAATTAAGCTTCCAGAAATTTTGGAATTTAGCATTTCTTGCTAAACTTTATTTACATTGCTGTCTTCAGGAAGAGGTGACAGCAGAAACAAAGATTTGTTCGTCTTTGAGTTCAGACTATATCCCCCCCCCCCCCCGGTCTTACAATCAAAGCAAACAGTTCATCTTTGTTTTGAAACTTTTTAGGTCCCAATGTTACAAGATCAGCAAGCAACTGTCCCAAGCAAATTCATGGTGAAAAATGGAATTTTTTTTCGTACTCAGCAATTTCTGTGTTTTACCTGTTTATTTCCAGTTACTTCATCAGTTCCTTCTTCCTATTTATACCTGTCTTCACCACATGCACTGGAACTTCCTTCCTTTGACACATCATTCATTGTCACCTTCAATTTCTGCTGAAGATTCCTCTTTTTATTTCTATATTTATTTCCACCATATTTGCATTTTCTCCATGTTTTCCCTCCCTAATGTACATTCATTATCCTTGTCTTTGCATTTTCTTCATGTTCCTTTAGCAATATATTTCTTGTGTAGAAAAGACCTGTAAAGATGCAGCATATTTTCTTTCCTTGCGTTCTCTGGTAGCTTTCAACTTGTGGTAAACCGCACCACTTAGTTTTTGCAATTTACTTGTATAATCATTGAATAAAGTAGAAAAAAGAAACAAATAGGAAAAGAGCATACTCTACAGCAGAGGGAAGTTTTATTTATTTTATCAAGATACAATTTGGCACAAGGCTGAAAATGGGGTTGTAAATTTAAAAAAAAAAAAAGGTTGGTAATTTTTTTTAACGATCTCCAACTCAGCTAGACCCATTTGCATCTTATAATGGCATTGGGAAGTGTTGCTTAAAAATAAAAGAATTAAATAATTACGCAAACCCAAAGTTAAATGAAAAAAAAATGGTACTCATTTTTTAAAAAAAGTTTAGAGCGAGGTGGGGAAGACAGTACCAGTCTGCCAAAATTATTTATTTGATTGTTTCCTCATTCAATCTTCATTGTTAATCATTATCTCATTAAACAGGCATGCAGGAAACAAAAACAATGGCATGTTTCACCCATAATACACACAAGCCACATACTCGAAAAAAAAGTTAATTTAAAAAATTTCATTCTTACTTTATTCTTATTTAAGTATTATATACATATTAAAATGAAATTTAAAAAATTGTTGTAAAGAAAGGAAAATTATTAATTTTACAAAAGATTTACCTGTTAATTTTTAAAATTTCATTACAGCCAATGATTAAATCTTTTCTTAAATTCAAAATCGTAATAAAAATAATATTTGTATAAAAAAAATTAAAATTTGATAAGAAATGTTCACCTTTTGATACTTGCAGTGATGCTGATAGCTTTTTTATCTGGTGATTCTGGGGATGCACATATTTGCTTTGAATGAGTCCCTGGGAAAATTACTGGTCCCAACTAAAGTTTCTTAATAGATTGTAGAGTTTTTATTTAGGATCTAGGGAAACAACTAAAGCTGTCTAACTCCTACCTCGTAACCTATCCCGTGTAATTGATTTCTAGGAAACTATTGAAATGTATTTACAGTTAGCTTGAAATGGTGAGGGAAGAAAAAAGAAAAATACTGTTATGGTATAACATAAAAATGAATGATCGTGTCTTCAGTATTTTTTCACTGGCAAAATGCTGCCCCCCATAAAGTCCCCCCCTCCCCCCGAGTCCACCACTGCTGGGACATGCAAGAGATTAATTGATTTTTTTTTGTTTTTTGTCCAGATTATTAGTCCTAATTAATAATGCCCTAATTATTTTTACATCTCCAACATGAAAAAGTACCTCTAAATTTAACGTTTTATTAAATGTGAATAATTTTAAGAAGACCAGCTGTTCATTTTTTTTCTTTGAAATTTGGAAATTTAAAATCTGTATTATTAGTTACATCTTGGAGCAACATTGCTTTCTTCAGATTGTTTCAACAAAATATTTATAATGCTAAAACATTCTCCTGGGTCTAATAAGAATGCATATTAAACTTAGTGGCTGTATCAAACCATTTGGAGAAGACAAACTTGCTCTGAAATATTAATATAGATAATGTAAGTTGTCTGTAGAATGGATTAAGTAACTCTAAAGAAATGGATTTCTAATAAACAGTATCCTTCAATTTGGAACTTGAATATCTTTGTTTAAAATGATCATGTCTATGTTGTTAGTTTTACTATATTAATTCTCTATTTGTTTTTTTGTTTTTTTAAGGTGTATCCTGGCTTGATGGTAACCTCTGGATCAATCCATTGGCTTCTCCACACTCTTAATATTCCTGTCCACATCAGAGATATCTGTGTGTTCCTTGCACCTGTATTCAGGTCAGTGATAATAGATTTTTTAAATGTTTTAAATATTTACTTGAATAAGATTTTACTTTTGATATCTTTGATCCTCCATTGGTGCTTATTGGAGATTTGGTCCAACTAATCTGCCATTTTTGATGGAGCTGTTTTTTTTTTTTTTTTTATTTATTTTTTTTTTTTTATACTTGAGCTGTAAATGATTTTTTAAAAAGAATTGGTGACTAAGAATTGATTATTAAGAATAGCAATATTATAAAGGTTTCTACATGATGCTAGAAACAAAGATGGCAATAAGAATTGATCACTGTTAAATATTTTTAAATAATTCTGTTAGCAAAGTTAGCTCATAGGATATTTCTTATTTAACTACAGAACAAGATTATTTGAATGATAATTAAAAAAAAAAAAAAATTGTATAGGTATCTGAATGGAGAGTTTATTCCTGAATTTCTATAACTTAAAGTCTGAAAAGTGGAGAAATTACAAGAAAATTGATAAAAGTGATCTTTTTTTTTTTTTTTGTTTTTTTTTTTTTTTTTTTTTTTATTTTGCTTTACTGAAAAATATTTTATTAGCTGTTTTGGCTTCTTCAAACTTATCCAGCCTGACCAACTAACTTTACCAATAAAATCAGTACTAATATAAAATTTCCTTACAAACTAACCATGCCCAAACACTTGAGCTTCTAGATTCTAAAGACCAACTTTAATATGCAAACTCTAATTCAACCAGCAAAGGCTGGTTAAATTAGAGAAAAAAAGAAAAAAGATACTCAGTAATCACTACTTTTATTTTGTTAAAGTAAATTTATTTGATGTAAATATGCATTTTGTTACAATTTCATTCAAGTTAAAGACTTCTCCTCCTTAAATATTGTCAAAATCAGATTTGCAGACACTCTTTTATCCATACTGCTTATCAACTCTTTTTTCAAAATCCTAACTGAATTTTCTTTCCAATACTTTAATCTTTAAATTTGATTAATTTCCTATATTAATAGGCATAGATTTGTGTTAAGGACAAAAATAAAATGGCAATAAAAAATCTTAACATGTTCACTAATATAAGACTAGTTATTTCAGCAACAGTCTATTTTCTTTTCACAATCTGTCTAATCTTTTTTTTCTTTTTTTTTAATTCTAATTGACATGTTAAGAAAGAAGTATTTTTGGCTCTTTTCTTGCTTAGCATTTTATTTGTGCACTTGTCTTGATAATTGCTTGTGTCAATCTAAAAGCTCAGCAAATAGAAAATTACTCCCATTAATACAACACATCCATTCACGTTAACATTTTTTTTTTATTTGTTTCTTTTTTTTATACAGATAAAAAAAAACAATAAAAAAACTAATTATTAAGGCCATGTATAGTCCATGTCGGTGTACTGCTCTAATTTAACATGGCTTCATTACAAGATAACTTTTTTATTTTGTGACATTAGAAGAGATATGTTAAAGGTGTTAAATATTGTTTTAAACCAAAGAAAGAAAAATTATAGAGGAAAGTTTTAGATTAAACACTAACTAAAAAGCCTTGGTTTAACCCTTTCACTGCTGCATAGTTGAATTCCTAGCACCATGTTGTGTGATTTGAATTTCCTATGCTGTGTGCAAAAAATAGAAATGATTGCAAAAGCCTTAAATAGCTTTTGCACATGCACATATTAAGGTAAATCTAATTATTATCTGTGTAATAATTTCATGTACATTTTTATAACTAGCCTATGAATCTATTAATTTATGTAGTCAAGTCCTCTCAACATAAAAAAAGATAAGTAGTTAAATTTTTTGGAAAAATTTTCACAAAGTTGGTAAAAAAATGTTTTAATAGTATCTAAAATTTTGTACTTAATGATTTACATGTGTTATATATCAACTCAGAATTTAATTTGGTAATGATTTTCACCTATTTAGATGTAAATAAAATAAAGGAAATCAACTGTCCAAATTTTCCAAAAATTGAAATGATTTAGAAATATCAATATGCCTGAATAATAAGTGTATTGTATAATAAATAGTGTTCATGTCATTGATATACAATTTTTTTTCCCTTATTTATTTATGCCTTATATTTCTAGTGGCCTGACTGCATTGGCTACATACTTTTTCACCAAAGAAATATGGAGTGCAGGAGCTGGACTATTTGCTGCATGCTTTATTGCAATAGGTAAGTGTATTTAATTAATTTTTTATTTTATCCATTTCACTTTGTCAATATGTAAATAACTTAATGGGAGCTATTGAAAATGGCATGCTGTTTAGTAAAATTTTCTGTTACCCCCCCCCCTTTTTTTTTGTATTGCTGCATCAGATTATAATTAAGAAAATGTTATGTTCGTGTGTGCGTGCAAGTATGCCCGGCTTTTAATAATTAGGAATGAGATATCATTTTAAATGCTTTCCATTCATCCAGAAAGTGTTAGAAAGTTATTTTTGTTTTTTGTTTCTTTTATAGAAAGAGTTTTCTGGATTCTTGAAGATGATATTCCACAAACTTAATACTAAACAATGAAAAACACAAATAGATTTTTGTTTAAATGGTATACTTTGTATAAAAGATTTTAATATTGGAGTTAATTTCATGGTCTGTTGCAATGAAACTAAAAAATAATCTAATGTATATTTATGAGTAATACAATAGAATCCTTAATAAATCTAATATCAATTTTAAATTGAATAACTTTTGACAAGTTCTTAATTTGGTCTTATAAGAATTTGATGTGCTATCTTATTATGGTGTAATGGTTAGCAAGTTAGTCTTGTAAGTCAGTTACTATTCAATAGTGAGTTTGATTCTCACTAGGTGTCCCATAATGGTGGCCTTGTG
This sequence comes from Doryteuthis pealeii, assembly GCA_023376005.1. NCBI lineage: Eukaryota > Metazoa > Mollusca > Cephalopoda > Myopsida > Loliginidae > Doryteuthis > Doryteuthis pealeii. The sequence goes on along the minus strand of CM042171.1, from coordinate 25,412,964 downwards.
CCAAATCTAACTTACAATTACTTTTTGAAGCATC
>CM042171.1:25347930-25407930 GCA_023376005.1 Doryteuthis pealeii | reverse complement strand
GTTATGACAATGAGGGAATTGCCATATTTGCTTTGATGTTCACTTATTATACTTGGGTAAGCTTTTATTTATTTTAGATAATTCAAATTTATGTATTTGACATATCATTTATGATTATAAGCTCTTTAATTTTTACATTTTGGAATTTTATATAAATATTTCTCACCTTATATATACACGCATTATTTTCCCAGATAAATTATCGTTTGTTGTAGACTAGACATTTGTTTTATATATTGGCTAATCATTTTCATATATATTCATAAAATAATTTACTCTTACAAATTTAGATGTTATAAAATTTGTTTGAAATTGCATGTGCAGACTTCTTGAAACTTCATTCTTTAAAAGATAAAATTACATTATCAAAATCATTAAAATATCTTTTCACATATTTTAATGTATAATTACTTGCTGAATGCTTCTCTTTTTTTTTTTCCTTGTGGAGACTAATGTTTTATTTTTATCTTTTCTAAAATAATTTCAGATAAAAGCTGTGAAGACTGGAACAGTTTTCTGGGGTGTTTGTACTGCCCTATCTTATTTTTACATGGTGAGTAATTTTTGTTATCTAAATAATAAGTGCATTTTTCTGTATAATGATTATTCAGTTAGAAAGAAAAAACAAGTCTTAACTTTAAATCAGTATTATCTTTTTGATTTAAGTGAAACATTCAGTGTAAGATTATTAGAATGATAAATAATCTGTTTAGTATTGATTATATGATGTACTAAGTTGATGCAAAAGTTTCCAGAATTTTTTATACATTATTTTATTCAGAGGGATTTATAGTATCCTTATTCACTTTTTTAAATATTTACCTAATTTTCTATCTTGCCTTTTCATTGTTTTTCATCATAAAAAAAACAATTATTGTCTTGATGAACTTTTAAAAAATTGTTTGAACCATTTAACAAACAATATGATAATCTGAATGAGACTTCTAAAGAAAAAAGCCACTTGTGGAAGAACTATCTTGGCTTCATGACCATTTGCTTTATCAAATTTGCAGCATGAAAATTCTGAATATGGTTATCAAAGACTTATTTTTGAAATAATTCCATGTGGAATAGTTTGAGAGAAAAAAGACTAGCTTGATTCTTTTTTTTTTTTTTTTTTTTTTTTTTAAATGGATAAAATCATCTGCCAAAAGGAGGTTAATTGTATCACAAATATTTAAATATTATTATTGAAATAGTAAATGTTTTTAAAAAATGGTTAATTTTCATATCAGCAAATAGTAATATCAACAAAGATTTGTTTTTAATCCTTTTTAAGTTTCAATCAGAATCTTATTTAAATGGTTAACATTGTTACCTGTCTTTTTGTGGTGTAAATCTTTTCTTTGATTCAGTTTATTGTACCAAGATTTAATTCCTAGGCAACAGTTTTCCTTCAGGCACTTCTTTAAAATGTAGAAATAAGACGTTTGATGGATATTATTCTTTTAATTTATGCATTACTCAAGAGAGTGATTCCCAGGAGGTTATCATCATTGATACAAGTTTGAATTCTTTTCAAAATACAATTGTTAAGCTTCATGTTGAAAGCTTTCATCTTCACAATTTTTATATTGTTCAAAACAAAATAAAAAGTTGTTCATTGTTAATCTATCAAAAGAAATTATTGGCAAACTAGAACAAAAGTTTCTTTCAGAGCTGAAATGGTGACTGAAAATCTACATGGAGGTGGATGTTAAATATAGCTTTTATTTTTACACAATAATAGAAACTAGTACTAGTTTTTGTTATGTGATTTTCTAATCCAGTTGTCAGTGTTGCTATTGTTTCTTTCATACACTAGCTAATGATTACATAAATGACTACTCAAATGATCAAAGAGAAGTACTCTGTTGCTGTTAATTGATAAACATCTAACAAATATAAATACAATGAAACTGTCATGTCCCTACAATCTTGGCTCAGTGGTTCAAACAAATAATTATAACAAACCAAGGAATATGATTATCAGTTGATAATCAAGATGGAGTTCAGTCAGACCAAAAAAAAAAAAAGAAGCCAAAACTCATCTATTCAATACACATGATTACATTAAAATCTTTATTATTGTTTATTTATTTATATATTTTTTTTAAACTTTTTAATTTGAAATTCTTTTTCTCTTATAGGTGTCAGCCTGGGGTGGTTATGTCTTTATTATCAACTTAATTCCTCTTCATGTTTTTGTTTTATTGCTTATGAAACGATATTCCAGAAGAATTTATATTGGTAAGTTTTTCAATGTGGATACATTTTTTTTTTGCTATATTTTAATTTACATATTCAAAATGTATATTCATTGTAAATAAACAAATCCTTTGATAACTTGAAGGACTTCAATATTTTTTAACTTAACTTTTACCTTGATATTTAAAGACTCTTTCAGTAGTAGTTCATATTAAAATGAATCTTTTTGATAATAAAAATAAGATTTTTTTTTTTTTTTTTTTAATCTAAAAAAAATTTTCTGAAGCAAATTAGCCAGATAGTACAAAAGAATTGAGGAAATTGAAATGATTTTTTCCCAGTCCACAACTGCTTCATGTTTTACTGTTGAGCAATTTGATAAAATTCTAGTAGTTTATTTGGTCTTGGTGGTTGCTAATATATTTTACCAAATATTATGAGATTCTAGTCTTGAATTCAATAAGCTGCTTTTATTTGTTTGTCTATGCATGCTGAATTTTAAAATGCTCTCCAAAAATGGAGAAAGAATGGAAATCCTAGAAATTTGTCATACAAATGACCTGTTGTGCTGGTATCATAACAATAGCAATATAATGTTGAACAATATTTTATTGGTAGTCATATACTCTAAATTGACTTCATTTAATGAATTGGAATGTTTTTTATATAAAAAAAAGTAGCTTTTAGCTTTTGTAAAATTGGTGTGATAAATAACCTCAGGGACATTGAGTTGGTAGCAATTGTTTATTCTGTGTATAGTATCTTTAGCAATAGTTATATAACCAGGGAAAAAAGAATATATGATATATGAAAAAGATATATAGATGACTGAAAGATCCTCATGGTAAACTTTTCATATTGCTTTAATATTTTTCATAAGAGTTGTTAAATACAAAATATATTCAAAACTTTGCCAGAAATCAGTTAGAATGCACTAGGCAAGCTCTTTTTTCAATTAAGAAAATATGTATATTTTAAGAATTGTTTTATATTTTCATTAAGTATTTAAGGATTGTTATCAAGTCATTCTTTCATGATTTTTTTTCTTATCCAAAATGAAGATATTCCATAATTTTGAAATCTTGAAATAATAAAACCAGTAAAAGAAACTGAATTAGTAATTTTTTTCAATACTCATTTTTATTATTTAAAAGGAAAAACACAATGAAGAAAAAGACTTTCATATTTTCATTTTCTCTTTTCAGCTTATAGTACATTCTACATAGTTGGTCTATTGTTATCAATGCAAATTCCATTTGTTGGTTTTCAACCCATTCGAACAAGTGAGCATATGGCTGCAGCAGGTTAGTGTGTTTTTTTTTTTTGCAGGGATGTAGGGTGGGCCTTTATTTAATAAGGTACCTCAGTTGGAATTTTTTTTTCTATTCAGCCCTTAAATAAATCAATTGAGCCTACCATTTTTTTCTCCACATATATTTCTCAACAGTGAATTAATGAAAGTGTTATATATATTGCAGTATAACGTTGCACTTTTACCCCCTCCCCCCTTTAAAAAAAATTTTTTTTTTTAATAAAAATATACATAAAAATAATTGTGCAATTAATATCTCAGATTTATGCATTAAAATCTGACGGATAACTTTTTTGAAAAGCATTTAACATGTTTGCGTATGGAATACCATAGAAAGATATTTGAGTGTGCTTAAAAGGAAAAATAATGTTTTTTTTTTTTTTTTTTTTTTTTTTAAATTAAAAAATACACACAATCATATTTTGTATTTTGCTTAAGAGTGAGCATTTATTTATTTATTTATTTTTTTTTTTTTTTAATTGTAATTTCAACATCAATTTCTAATTAAGAGAAATAATCTTCAGATATATCTATTATTTTTTCAGAGTAACTTTATGAAACTTTATGATTTTGGACAGTTTTTATTTTATCATTAACATTTTCTTTTTCAGGAGTGTTTGCCTTATTGAATGCATATGCTGCTCTGTGCTATATTCAGTCTCACCTCACCAAATCAGAGTTCCGTTATTTTTTCATAATTTCTATTGTTGGTGCAGCTGGGATAGTTTTTTTGACAGTTGTTGGATTGACATGGGCAGGTGAGATATTTTTATAATTTTCTATTTATCTCCATTTTGTTTGATTGTTGTTCTTTCATTTATTGTGGCTTTACTCTTTAATTATCTAACAATGCTTTTCTCTTATTATTTATCAACTTTGCATCTATGCATTCCTATATTTTGACTGCAGCTGTAGAATATGTCAACTGTACCTCTATAGAGGAGTAAGAGTCCCCCCCCCCCCCTAATGAGGCCACCTGTTGGGCATGGTTGGTGTCCCATAATGCCTAAGGACAGAACTGTAGTGGTTGAGCAGTATGTGACCTAGGTACTAAGTAGTCCCATGACATGCAACCTGCCACTTCAGCTAGTCATGTCAAGCCCTTGCACCTATAGGGTTGTCTCAACCATGTCAGTCCTTTGTTGATCAAAATGACTTAATTTGGCATTAAATGACCCAAAATGGGTTGATATGCTGCAAAAAAAAAAACTGATTGTATTCAAATTGCTCTTATGGCAAACACCCAATCTTTTTTATAGGTGCTAGAAAGTTGTGGCTGAGGGGCAAACACCAGTTTATATGAAGTTAATAAAAATTATTTCTACCATTTTGTTGATACACATGAAGTTAATGAAAAATCTAACAAAAATTATTTCTAACAATGTAGTGTCTTTGGTATGACACTAAACTGCAGTGGTGATGTTCCAATTTTGGAGCTCTTTGCCATTACTCCTAGGTCCACCTGACCCAGAGTTATTATTAGGGTCTCTCCTCTTGGTCAAATAGACCTGTTTGCAAGCTCATGAAAATTATTCTTTTCCAGTTTATTGATACACATGAAGTTAATTATAAATATAACATGAAAAATATTTCTACTAGTTTATTGATATACATGTAGCTAATGAAAATTATTTCTACAAATTTGTTTATACAGATGAAAAATCTAACAAAATAAAATAATTTCTACCAACAGAAGCCTAATATAAAAATTATTTCTACGAGTTTATAAAACCAAACAAAAATATTGACCAAAAAATCATATATACAAAAAGACAAGATCTATCAGTTGGTGGTCCACAACAGTTGATATGCAATTAAACAAAATAACCAACCAACTAACATAAAGATTATTTCTGATGTTAATGAAGTCAATGAAAATTATTTCTACCAGTTAATACGCCTGAAGTTAAACAAATCTTGTATATGGAAAAAGAAATTGGCATTAAATAACCCACAAGGATTTGTCATTAAACACCAACTAACCTACATTTAAAAAAAGATGCTTTCTATGATATTCTTGGGTAGATATTAGCTGAATTAATAAACAGGGTTCCCACGCGTCCTGGAAAATGAAATGTACATTTTCCAGTACTGGAAAAAGGGGTGTGTTTTTTTTTTTTTTTTTGTTTTTTTCAAAAATCCTGGAAAAAATTTTGAATTTTGTCCTGGAAAATTTCAATTATCTGAGACAAAATTAATGTTATTGTTACCATTAACAAATATAACTAGTAAAATAACAAGGATGCTTTTTTATTTTTTGTTTTGTTTTTTGCTCAATAAACCATCAGATGTCATTCCTAGGACATGAAGACCTTCAGCCACCACCACCTAGCACATATTATAAGAAGGGTTGATCGTAAGGGCTCTTCTGACCGCCGTCTAAACTAACTAATGGTCTAAGCCAGGTATACCCAATTTGTTGAAAAAAACATGTTTTTACACACACACACACACACGCGTTTCAAAAAATTTTACAAAAATCAGGGAAATATCCAATTTTAATGAAATTTTCAGTGTTGATTTAACAATGAATGGATTTTATAATGCATCAGTTATTTTATTTTAGAACTTTTTGATTTAATTAGGTATTTCTGCTATGATGAATTAATATATAAATACATCTGAAAATTTCATTAAAATTGGATAATTCCCTGATATTTGCTAAAAAAAATTGAAACGGGGGTTTTTTTTTTTTTCAACAAATTGGGTATACCTAGCTTAGACCATTACTTAGTTTAGATGGACAGTCGGAGAGAACCCTTACGATCAACCCTTCTTATAATATGTGCTAGGTGGTGGTGGCTGAAGGTCTTCATGTCCCAGGAATGACATCTGATGGTGAGGTTCCAGTTCTGGAATGTGGAGCACCCCTTCATCACCATTGCTTCCTGGTCCACTCTTTACTGGAGTGGTAGTACCTGTTAGGGTCCCATCTATGGGTTGAATAGAAAAATGTGTATTTAAAAAATTGATTATCCATTAAGAATTACTTTATTTCAAGTTTGTCAGCATTAAATGACCCCCTGAGGTTGATATGCTGCAAACCAAACATCAAAATAACCCGTTCTGTTTAAAAACATTTTGTTTTTATGAATTTGTGCAAAACATAATCCCCTCTGCCTAATATGATAACATATAACATGAATTGTATTTTTGAGATGAGGCTTGATGGAATAATTTTTATTTTTCGGATTGTTGTCCTCATCTTTATTGTGTATATATATATACATATAATGTTTCAGCTGTTATATCCTTCGGCCTTCCTTAGGTGTTCCCTTTGTATCCAAGTATAGTAATGATCCAACCTGGGAAATCATTTTTAGCAGTTTGACAGTTGATCAAACAGGCATTGAAGAATCTTCAAAGATCTCCTTCAAAAACAATGACCATTGTTTTTGCATGCCTATCATTCTGACTGTATCACAAGAAGAATCATGATCATTTAGAAAAAGTTTATTGGTGTTTCCTGTGCAACTTGAGGCATAAAATTTGCCATCAGTCTTTTTCGATATTTTTATTTTCAAAGTAATTAACTTTAAAAACAATTTTATTTAGTCTTTTTAATAATTGGTTCCCATATTGTGTTCATCTCTATACTTGGTCTACTCAATAGGTCACTACAGTCAAACATATGCTTCTTTGAGATGTTTTCTTTTCCAATGTGCTTCACTATCTATTATTTTAACTTTGAAATATAACTTTAACATATAGTAGTATATAAAATATAATATAGATATAAAGTGAAGGGGCATTGTGAAATATCTACATATATCTGTCGATAAAAAGTGAGAAACACAGTACAGTAAATATTTGTAATTTGAGTTTATTGAAATTTGTATAAATTCAATAAAAAAAAAATATTTTAAACATGGAGGGAAGGGGTAAAATATCTAAATTGATTTGCCAAAAAAAAAAACGGCAATGGTGATCATGGCTAAGCAAAAACAGGAGGCCTGACAATTTTATTGTACAGTTTGTCCATAAAATCTGTTTGCACTTTAATGAATTTATAATTTTAAAGTGCACACTGACTTTATGGACACCCTCTATAATTAATTGATGTAAGCATCATCTATAATGAACTCAAGATACTTCATTAACCCGGCATCATAAAAAGTAATAAAACTGGCTTAATGTGTCAATATTAGACATAATAGTAAATTATAAAATTGCCGCGAATGAGTGCTGTCCTGGAAAATTTTAGAAATGTCCTGGAAACGTCTGGAAAATGGTTTCCTAAAACGAGTGGGAACCCTGATAAGTAAATAAATATTTGCTCTTAAAATGAAATTATAAGGATACATTTACTTTTGTCAATAATAAGCTGCTATACAACAATTTAGAGATATATTCATAGCACATTATATTGATTTTTTGATAAGTACACAAGTGAATAATAAGTATCAATTAAATAAAGCTTTTAGGAAGATTTTAAAACTTAGAATTATTTTAGGTAAGATTTGTGGAATCTCATTATTCTGCCCTTGTACATTAACTGCCTTCAAATTTTCATTCATGGGTTTTGTCTTCTAATAAATAAGGACTATTTTATTCTAAGATTATTCTTTTAATAAAACAAGAATTCAAGTTATTAATACATACAAAATATTTTTGTAATAAAGTAGTAAGCAAAAGAAGTGAACCACCTAGTTAAAAAGAAAAAAAATCCAAATATTGCAAATCTTGAATTACTACAGACAATATGTCTGTAGTAATTCAAGATTATAATATTCAATTCTGCTTTCAGATGTTTCTATCAACTCAGTATGACAACTTGCATTCTAGTCCTGGTTGACCATATTATTGAACACCTCTCTCTCTCTCTCTCTCTCTCTCTCTCTCTCTCTCTCTCTCTCTCCTCTCTGGTCATTTCTTTTGCTTATCATTACTAATTCTGTCACGTTTCCTACTAGGTATGAATATTTGCATACAAGATTTTAATGGTGACACAAGTTTATTATTACATTTTTTTTTTTTTTTTCTCCTGTTATTTTGTATGATTTCTAATATTTTTCTCTCTTTGAATATTAAACAGGCTTTATTGCTCCTTGGAGTGGAAGGTTCTATTCCTTATGGGACACTGGTTATGCAAAAATCCACATTCCTATAATAGCCTCTGTATCAGAACATCAACCAACAACTTGGGTTTCCTTTTTCTTTGATCTTCACATTTTGGTTTGTGCTTTCCCAGCTGGTGTTTGGTTTTGTATACGCAATGTCAATGATGAAAGAGTGTTTGGTAAGTGTTTTATCAATTTTAGCTTTTTTAAACTTGCATGTTGAGTTGTTGATAAAAAAAAAAGCCCATCATTGTTGTAATTCCTTAAAAATAAATTCTAAAATGTTATAACACAATTAGATAGTTGATTACTTTATCTTTTATTTCTTTTAGAATAATTTTTAAGTTTTAAAAACTTAATTTAAAAGCACAGCTTAATAAAAAAATAAAGTATTTTAATTTTATTTAAATGAAAGGTGTTTATATAAACTGTCAAAGGTTACATCTTCTTGACAGGATTAACTGTGGTGAAAATAGGTTGTGATTTCATCTGATTTTGAAATAAGATTGTCAACTTTTGTGAATCCCTAATTTTACAGCATAATTTATTGAAACTTTATGTTGGCATGATTCTATGAAACTTGTAAAATGATTTTATTTTTCATTTCATTTTTAGCGGTGCTCTATGCTATCAGTGCCAGTTATTTTGCTGGTGTAATGGTCCGTCTGATGCTCACTCTGACTCCTATAGTTTGTGTGCTAGCAGCTATTGCCTTCTCTAAGACATTTGAAGTTTATTCAAAAGATGACAGTCCTAAAATCAAGCAAAAAGAAGATTCTCAAGAAACTAAAAATGACAGACTTTATGACAAAGTAAGCAATGTTTTTTGTTTTTTTTATCCATGAAAATTTTTTTTTTTTTTTTCATTTTTAAGTTATGATATTTTCCCAGGTTTGAAGATTTTTTTTATTTTATTTTTTTTAAAGATTTTCTATTATTTTTTTTATTTTAAATTTTTAAGATTATTATTTCTGACTGTCAGAGATATTTACTCCAAATTCTCTTCCTGTTTTGCTATATATCACCTGGGAATATCTACAACTCCACACAAAGCTTTAGCTGCATGAAACCTATAATTACAGTTGAGTTTACACATGGAGCAGAAAATTCAATATATCCCTGGCAGTTAGGGAAAATTAATAGCCTCGGCAAACAAATCCTTTCATATATATTTTTATTCTGATTTTATTACTAAAATACAGATATGGCCTGTGGATTAAAATAAAAATTTCTTAATTCTTTAAAATATGAAAATAATTTTCTTTATATATATTTATATTCATTACAGATGCATATAAAAGATTTTTTTTACAAAGAAAATAAAATTTATCTCAAAAACCTAATTTCCTAATTTTCCCTGGCAGAAGCTAAAGAAAAATCTTTAATCCTTGGATTTTTGAGAAAATAAATACTAACATTTTTCTAACTAAAATGTTAGTATTATTACTTTGGTCAGTGCAATAGTAATGAAGTCTTGTTCAACCTGACCATATACATATTGAAATTATGACATCTGTATTTTCTGGGTTGGGGTTGTACCTCTGATTGGATAAATTGAGTAATTATCATTGAAATGTGTTTTTGTTTTTCATGTGACAAAATTAAGATTTTTTTATTATAAATACTATTTTCAGTTGTGTATAAATTTACTCAAAGAGAATGTTGCTATTTAGGAATCATAAGGAGTTAATGGTTTTTTTTGTTTTTTTTTTGGTTTTTCCTTCTGTTATTTATTTATTTATTCAGCTCTTTAATTCAAACTAATTTGTAAATTTCAATAAATATTTTCTTAGTTTTGAAAAGACTTTTGTTGCACTTAGTGAACATCAAATTGCCATTTAAAAATTTCACTTTTAGTTTTCCAGTTTTTAAAATGCTGTTGCTAACATTTAACCTTTGTATTTTCAGGTTGGCAAACCGAAAAAAGTAAATGATAAACCCAAAGAACAGGGTTTAGGCACCAATATTAAGAGTACTATTAATATTGCTGTTGTAATGATGTTAATGTTGTTTGCTGTCCATTGTACATGGGTAACAAGTAGTGCATATTCAAGTCCTAGTATAGTTCTAGCATCATATAATCATGATGGGTAAGTACCTATTATTATTATTATTATTATTATTATTATTATTATTATTATAATACCCTGCATGTTTTTCACACTAGTGTAAGCTGATGGTCTTTCACTGGAGTCTTGAGTGACAAGTCTCCTTGGGTCTCCAGGACTCTTCTGAGTATTCTAGCTGATCTTAATGCTGTTGTTTAGATGGTCTCAATTCTTCTTCTGATTTTTAATTCTTCTAGTCTGTTTACTAAACTTTTGGGGACTGTTCCAAGCGCACCAATTATTATTATTATTATATTTTTAAAAATTTCTTAGTTTATCACAAATAAAAACTTTTCATATGTTAACCCCAACTTGATGTAAGATAAGTGCTAATACAGAATGATGTGTGTGTTGTAAGAAACAGTTTGGTTAACAAAAACAAAATTGGTTAGATGTTTTCTATGGATAAAAGTCTCTAGTTAATAGTGAAAAAAGAAAATTAACAGTTTATGTAGTTTTCAATCTAACAAACACTAATTGCAAAATGAACATCTAAGTCATGTAGTTTTTTAAAAAAAATTGATTTTATTAAGAATATAAAAGTGTAGGAAATCTGCTCTCCTAGTTCATGCTATCCAAAATAGGTTCACTATTTTTCTACATTAAAGTTTGTAATTTTCTTCTTTCAGGAGTCGTACAATTTTAGATGATTTCCGTGAGGCTTACTTTTGGCTGCGTCAAAATACTCATGATAAAGCTCGTGTGATGTCTTGGTGGGATTATGGGTACCAGATAGCAGGAATGGGAAATCGGACAACGTTAGTGGATAATAATACTTGGAATAACAGTCATATAGCTTTGGTGAGTACAGGCTGGATATTTTTTTAATGCTTTTTTTTTTTCATTAAAATCATGCACCCACGCACATACAGTTTTATATCAGTTTTTTTTTTTAAAGCAAACAATCTGTAAAATAATTTGATTTCCTATTTCTTTTTAGGTTGGTAAGGCAATGTCCTCTAATGAGAGTGCGGCATATGACATTATGCGATCACTTGATGTTGATTATGTATTGGTAATTTTTGGTGGTGTGATTGGCTATTCTGGTGATGATATTAATAAGTTTCTATGGATGGTACGAATTGCTGAGGGTGAACATCCAAAAGATATTCGGGTAAGATTATTTCATTTGTATTCATTTTTAGTCTTTGAAAATGATAATAATTTGATGTTTAATGTTTTTAATAAAAATATCAACTGCTTATTTGTTGTTGGCATTGACTGTTCAAGTAGAAATTTAATCATAATTATCATTTGCATTTGAATTAAAATAAACGTTTAAAAAATATTTAATCCCAGAATATTTATGAATAAAATATTTTGAACCTTTAAATCATTAAAAGTGAATGATCTCATAGGGTTTTCATTATCTTGAAAATAAAAATCTATAAATATAATAAATTATTCTTTTTTTTCTTTTCTTAAAAAAAAAAAACTTCTGAAAATACTTTTGGTACAAAAATACATTGGTAGAAAATACATAGCGGTGGGAGAAGGGGGTTTGTTGAAAAGTTCTTGGTCTGACCAAGAGTCAGTGCTATTCTTATTCAATCAAGAACACATTTGACACACAAATTTCTAAAATTTCTTTAACCTTTACAAAAAAAAGCCTCAAAAGTTTAAAAGAAAAGGTAATTACCTTGGTTGGGTAGAGAACTTTTCACCACCTACTTGTACATATTTATTTAAAAAATAAATGAACTTTATCATAATTGATGTCTGGATTATATTTACTAATTCCATACAGAATATAGATTTTATTTTTAATAATAGATAATTTAATTTTGACAATTCAATTTAATCCTGAATTTTAAAAAAAAGTATTTCATTGTTTTTAGGCCAATGATATTTTCATTTACAATTGGATAGACAATAAATAGGAAAAAAGTTTAATTACTAAGCAGATACAAAATAAACTGCCACCCTCCTCCTTCTCCTCCTTAGTTCCATTTAACCCTTACCCAATGCAGTAACAGGTCATGAATTGGATAATGAATATAAGTGGCCTACAGATAAAAAATTTAAATAGTAAATTGAAATTAGATTTTTTTTTTTTTTGTAATGTGTTCACTAGAGCAGATATAAAGTGTTAACCAGTAACTAGTTAAAATTGTACAAGAATTTCTGTTTGCAAAAAGATTGAATTTCCACAATCTGTGCCTTACAGCAAAGCGTGGAAAGAGGAGAATAATTATGTCAATCAAAAGGAAAACATTTAGATGTATATAATTAAAAATTTTTTTTCTTTTTCCAGGAATCTGATTATTTTACCCCTCAAGGAGAATATAGGGTGGATGCTGCTGGCTCATCAACTCTCCTCAATTGTTTAATGTATAAGTTATCTTATTACAGATTTGGACAACTACAGGTAAGTTAAATTCTTTTGGTCAATTTCAATTCTTGTTTCAGATACTAAATTAGATATGACTATTTGAAATTATAGTTTGTATAATGACCCAAGTGTGATTCAATTAAAATTTTCTTTTATGCAGTAAAGAATTGCAATTAAGGTTCAAATAGACAATGACAAAAGTTTTAATTGAGAAATTGTTGATAATCTTCTTGATTGTCATATAAAATAGTTTTCAAATGATTATGCAGATCACATTTAAAATCAACCCTAAATTTATTTTCTCATCTGTAATTTGAAGGAAGCTGAAAATAAAAATTGGTCTTGTTGGATTCTGATCCATGGATTTGATTTTTCATGGAACAAAAAAAAAAAGATAGTGTTAAAGGTTTTTTTTTTTTTTTTTTTTTTTTTCAATGTTATAAGAGTCACACAAACATAAATGGTGGACAAATCCCCCACCCTCCTAAAAAATAAATTGAATTAATCTATATTATTTTTTAATAACTTTTTTTTTCTTTATTCTTTATTTCAGCTTGATTTTAGAAATCCTCCTGGGTATGACCGTACCCGAGGTGTTGAGATAGGAAATAAGGACTTTGATCTCACCCATTTAGAAGAGGCTTATACAACTGAGCATTGGTTAGTGAGAATCTATAAAGTAAAAGATCTTGACAACCGTCAAAAACTTAAAGCTAGGAGACCAATCAAGAAAACTATGAAGAGACACATATCAAAGACAGTAAGTAGAATTTTCAATTTTATCTATTTATTTTTTAACATCTTTTTTGAATCTGTATATATTTTAAGCTTTCTTGTATTAGTCTGTAAAGTTTCTTGTAGTTTACTGAAATTTATAATGAACATACTCTCCACTGTTTGTGGCAAAGACGTTTAATATTCCTAAAGGTCTGCCTATAATGCAGTCTAATTTTACAAAGGCAATTTTTACAGTAGTTATGCATTTTAAGTGTTCAGTTTTTTTTTCTTTATATAGGGAGATATTTTCTGCCTCCTAATATGACACTAAGATCTAATAAAAGAAATGTCAATGTTAATTAATCAAAACTTGATTTAAAACAAATGTGCAATTGAATTTATTCAGATATTTCATCTGCATTATTAGACGCAAGTTGAATAATTTGCTAGTTATCTCCCCTGAACCATTTATTTGTGTGGTGATGGTGTGGGGGGATTTAAGAAAATTGCCTTATGAATGGTATCTTTGGAATACCTCCAAACAGCTATTGATATTGATTTGTTTTAAGTATGTTTAGCAATTTAATTTTAAATTTTTTTTTTTTTTTTTTTTTTTTTTTTTTTTGTTAAAATTTCAATGTGAAGCAAAAGAAAACTTTATAGAATAATGCATTTAATTACATTAAATAAAAAGAACTTCACACACAAAAAAATAGTACTTGTCCATTCCAGTTATCATTTAATAATAGGTAATTTATTGCTTTTCTGCTTTAAAACTATTCAATTGTTTAATGCACTGTACTGTTAAGAGTGACTTATATTATTCAATAGTTAATACTATAGTCCCATAAGTTGTTGCTTTTTAGTGTATGAAATTTATATGTAAATTTTACACCCACCTCTTATTTCTTCAAATAAAACTAATGTTTTATAGATTCTTTTGTAATTTTCTTTTCCCTGATTTATAATTGTATTAACATCTGATTTGTTTTATTCCTAATCCTTACTCTTTATTTTTACCTTTTTTTTTTTTCTCTCTCTTTTTCTTCCATTAGAGCAAAAGAAAACAAGGTCGTATCAAGGATAAACCAAAAATTAAGAAAGGTATTAAAAAGGGCAAGAAGTTGAAATGAGGCTATTTCTTGCTACATATATAAAATCGGCCCTGTCAAAACTTGGTCAGTGCTTCAGAGAGAGTACTGGACTTCCTCCCTGCCATGGGTCAAGCTCAGAAGACAACCAGTGTCAGTATTTGAAGCCATTTCATAAACCGGACCACTTTCCCCTCTCTCTCTCTCACTTAAGTTTTCTTTCCCTTTTTTTTTTTTTTTTTTTTTTTTTTTTCTCTAGTTTTGTACACACAAACAGAACACATTGTTCATTTGTCCTATCTTCATTTTCACTCCAAATTGGATATCGCAATCTTTCTTCCATTTTAAACATTTAATAAGGAAATTATTTTGTAATACCCAACTTGGATTTTTCTCTGGAAATACTTTAACAAAAAATATTTGGCCTTAAGTTTTGAGACCACTCAGATATTTAGTTTTTTGCTCTCAATGCCCATTCAGGTTTTTTTTTTTTTTTTTTTTTTTTTTTTTTTTTTAATCTCCTTGTTGGCAGTATTGGGCTTGAGTTAAAGGCAGCCTTCATTCCAAACTGGGACAGACATTTGAAACGTACATTTAAAAAAGAAAAAGAAAAAAAAAAACCCAAAAAACCTGTCTATTCAATGCAAATATTTCTGTTATTTAGATTAAAACAGAATTCAAACAAATTAGTATTTCTTAAGTGGTCATTTCAGAACTGATGGCTGAAATTTTCAAATACTGAAGAGCTGTTTCCTCATGTTTATTTTCATTATTTTTTATTTTTTTTGTTTTCAAATGTTATTTGTATGAATAAATAAGAGTTGTAGAAATTTTTATTTATTTTTTTTCTTATTTTATTCCCAATATTGAAAAAATAATTTTGAAATTCCTCTGAACCATGAAGACAACAAGATGCCTTGTTTATTCTATTAAAACTGGATTAAACTACAACTAAGACAAAATCAAATGTTAGTTAGAAATCATTTGAATTTTTCAATTTCAAATAAATGTTGCATTAATGCATTCAAAAATCTTGTGGAAAAAAAATGCAAACAAGTTATATGGAATCCTATGGCCCAAATTAGTTGATATTCTTGTCTTTCTTGATGCTAATTGAAGTCTTTCAAAAGAGCCATTCCTCAAACTGGATATTGCCCTCCTTTTCTTTTTTCTTTTGATTCCTTCAAATAAAATCTAGAAATTATCTGATGCTCTACTGTCTCACTATTTTGAGCAATTTATATCATTTGTGATTAACTGGGTTAAATTTTATATTATTTTCCAAATCAATAAAAATACTGTAATTATTTGCCTACTTTGAGCCACTTACACAGAGCTCTTGCACATGTCACTTGTATACACTCAGATTACAATAATATTAGGACTTTATTTTGATAGAATGAGATAATAAACTTTGAAATATTCCATCACACAGGTAAAAATTACCAAGAAAATTTAATACAGCTATGGGGAATATTTGGTAGGTAAAAAGTTATGCAAATTTAAATAAAATGCAATTATTTATGAGGCCATTGCAGCTGAATCTGAACAAAATAGGGAGATAAGATTTCTTTTGTTCATCAAATGAGACATGAATCAATATTATGGTCAATCATGCTGAAAGTACCATTTTCTGCTAGATCACTCAAGTTAGTATTCAGATGGGTGACTACTTAGGAACAATGGATACCATAAGTAATCTGAGGTCTATGCTCAGCAAAACTTTGTAAATTCTATATTGCAACATCTTTTTGTTTTTATCTTTTTTTATAAACCTATGTAGAATTGTGAATCCTGTTAATTTGAATTATGACCTTATTTCACCACTATAATGATAAAAAGCTTTGAAAGCAAAAATCTTCTTTTTAAATGACAATTTCTGATGATATGACTCATTTACAGCCTTTCATTATTTATTTAAAGTTTTTTTTTTTTTTTATATTGGAGATTGGCTTATAATTTGTTTACTTCTATATAAAATAGAAAGGATTCTTAAGTTGTTTTTTATTCCTGCAATGTTTGATGTAGTCAAAAGGATTTGATTTTTTTTATTTTATTTTAATTATCTAAACTGGCAACTACACTGAGCAGTGTTATTTTTATGTAAAAGTGAAATCTGTTTTCCTGATTATTTTCAAACTTTATCATTTTTTAGTTTATCAGATTTAGTTTTGTGTTCTAGTTATTAAAAAAAAATTGAGACCCCCCCCCTTTTTTCTGAGCCCTGCTCCTTACCATCATAGATCATTGATCATCATAGAAAGCAACAAAAATAAGATGAAAGAAAGACCAGTCAAAAATTTATATTTATAATTATAAAGAAAATACCTAATTTTGATTTCAACCTACCAAATTTGCAATGCATACTTTTAAGACATAGACATAATAAATTGGAAGATGGAAGAATTAGACATTGAATAATCCTTTTGTTTCTACACAGTATACTCTACACATGAAACCATTGAATTATCTAACACTAATAATGTATACATAATTCAAGTAACTATTCCTATCTAATAATTTGTTTGCACACAGTTATGTGGTTTCAAGTATTCCTATCCAATACTAATAATGTGCAAGCAATTTTATAGATTCAAATAAGTTTTCCTATTCAATAAGCATTTGTTTGCACACAATTTTGACCCATAAATGGAAACCCAACTGGAACTACTCCACAAAAATGATAACCTGACATTTAAAGATGAGAAAACTTCATTCTCCTACAAAAAAATTACAGCTACACACTGATCTAAACATTAAAGTACAGACTGCACCTAATCATATATATATATATATATATATATATATAGGTCCACAGTGGTTGAGTGTTGGGTAGAACAAAAGCAAGGGAAACTCTGAAATAGCTAATCAACCATTTTGGTCTTGTTCCTAAGCTTGGCCAGTCCTTGTGGCAATCTGGCTGAGTAGGGAGGCTGTTCAAGGAACACTAGACATGTCAGTCACAATAGGGATAAAAAAAAAATGTTAATTTGTCCTAGAGCAATCAGTACATAGCCAGTTTATAATCTTTGTTATCTCTGGTTGTTGTATAGTCATAGAAATTACAAATCTCATCTAATCTGAACAAATGTCCCAAAATAGATGTACTCACTTAAGAAAATTCAACAGGCCATGCAGGCAGTGTCAGTTGAAAACTTCCAGAAATGAGGGGAATATTTTTGTTAGTGTGATTTACTAAAAGAACTTATTTTGAAAGAGATAATTTGATTTTAATGAAGTTGATTTTAAAAAAATGTTTTAACCAATCTCATTAGTTTCTAAGTAAACCTTATAAAGATCCCACCACACACATCCACTGATCTATGACTTAAGAAAATCTTTGTATCTTAAAATGAAAAAAGAAATCTAATTTTAGACTGTAAAATGAGATCAATGGATTTTGTTAATTCTTCTGATGGTTCACTTCAAATTGAGCTTTGCTGTATCATGTGACATTAGTTTTAAGTTCAACATTTTGTGAGAAGACACTTTGACATATTTAGCAGCAAAGAATGGGACTTTGTGTAAAATGAAACAAACCAATTTTGAATAAGATCATCTTTTTTTCCGTTTTTTTTTTTCTTTTCTTTTTAACATAGCTAAGTCACCTTACCTAGTAAATGAGATTAATAATTCATGACCGACTTTTTTTTTTTTTTTTTTTTTTCTCTAAAATGCAGTCAGCGTATTCTGGCCATCATTAACTTGGGTGATTGAATTTATGGATTAGAACCTACTATAAAAGAATGTAAGGTCTTCATGCCTTTTTCTTCACAGAATGGCCTAACTTAGTCTATCCCTTCTTGCTGAGTCTAATTCCTAACTTTCTGTCAGAAAAGCCATAATGAATATGTTAGAAAATAGGGGCTGCATACTTTTGCTAGTATATATGAAAAGAAAAGTCTATCATGTTTTTTTTTTTTTTTTTTTTTTTTTTAATGACATATCCACTTTTGCCTTGAATTTTTAAATGTGATGTATTTTAATTGGTGATACAAATGTAACAGCAAAAGGGATTTACATTGTTGTGTAAATTGTAAGTAGAGTGGTTGAAACTCTGAAGACATAATTACTAAGATAGAAGAATTGGTTTATCCCACAACACTAAGATATCTGTGAATCTCCACTTTCACTCTTTACCACATACTTCCATGGCCTCAATAACTGAGTAAAGAGTATAAATCTTTATCAAATTTTAGATAAAAACTTCATTAAGTTATTTATTGAATAAAAATATTTAAGGCAGGTTTAGTTGTATTTTTTCTCCCACCCACTAGATGATGAGTTCAGTATCATCAATATAACAATTGACGGTGACTACACAAAAGCCACAACAATCTTTATGAATTTCTGTCTCAAAAATGCAATCTTCTGAGAATATAATTTTGATATCCCAAACATGATCACTCATGGAATTAGATACAGACTGCTACTATCAAAATTGGTGATTTTCCTCTTTAACCCTTCAACTCTCACAGACAGCTACTGTTGCTATATTTCTACCATTGACAGACACATCTACATTTTTATTGCTGTCTTCACCTTTTCTTTTTGCACTGATAGTGGCATAGGAAATAACTGTTTTAGAATTATTTTTAAGTTCTGGCTGCCAAATTCAACAGATTCTAACAAAAATTCACAAATCTAGGAATGATTTCTGCATTAAAAAGAACAAATTACTTAATACAGATACACAAGAAAATCTATCAATTATGCTGGAAACTTAATTAAGCAAAATTTTGCTGAGATGGGTGAAGGGTAAGTATTAACCAACCTGTTTGCCACGGGTAGGATGTAATACAGGGTTGTAAGTATAGGACATCCAATTAGGTTCAAACTCTCTATTCAATAGTAATGAATCTGAAAGACTAGCTTGATAACCATTGCATCATGAAAAGAGTTGACATGTAACAGTCGCAGTAATTCATTTTCAACCCAGGTAAAACACTTAACCCATGTACAATGCAGCTAAACCGTCATTGGTGTAGTACCAATGACAAAACATCCTTCAGAGGAGGCAAGAAACATGTCCTCATGCCTTGGCCATTCTTTTATACTTGGTTCTATTGCTATGGCAACATCCTTCTGAGTCACTATTAGAAATTCTTTGATAGACAAGGGAGGTAATCCCATCTATGTACTTAACAAACCTCATTGCTGATTAACTTTGCTTATAGGATGAGAACCGGTGCTTTCAGCACAACTAAGCCTCATGTCAAGTTGCAGTACCCCACCCCAGCCAATAAACTGGTTTCCATATTGCTGTAAAGTAAGGGTAATAAACCTATGGCCATCTAAACCATCAAGTTCAACCTTTTATGATTTTGTTGAAAGACCATTTAACATCATGTTTGGATAAAGCAACCTCAAAAAAGTCATTAAATGTTTAGTGAATTTTTTTTTTTTTTTTTCTAAATTTTTTTTTTTAAGTATATATTAATTGAATTAATTAACTAAAATTTTAAACTTTTAGATTTTCTTTTAACCATAGTAAAAAAAAAAAATGATATTGTGGCCTTATAAGTAAAAATTACATTTCAATGTGTCCTCCTCACCTCTGACTAGAATTACACTATGTAAGAATTTTTTTCCAGGATAATGTGTTATTTCTTAATTACTTATATCACAAAAAATTAGAAAATTCGTATTTCCTTCAAACTTTGCTTTTGTGCCCTGAATAATCACATTTAGAACCTATTTTCTATTTAAGAATATGCAGGTTTTTTGTTTTTTTCCAAACTTAAGATTATAGTAGTTTTATTCCTTGGGCTTTTATCATAGAGTGAACAAAATTCAGTGATTTGCCTGTTGACCAAGGGACAGAGGTAAGGGAATAAAGAGATAAATAAAGGTCATGTGAATAAAACAAAGTTGACAACAAATAATTACAAAATAGAAATTTATCATCTGCAAGAAAATTGATGAATTGTAAAGAAAACTTGTGTGTAGGTGAATGAAAGCAAGAATGTTCTTGTAATAAAAAAAACTCTTTTTAGAAAGAAAATCTAGTATGTGAATTATGTTCTACTGGCGATAATTAGTTGTTGAGAATCTTGCTTTGTTTACTATTTCTCTAAATTTTTGAGATGAGGCTTGATGATTAGTATTATTTGGATTATTCAAACTATTGTCCTCATTAGTATTATCTTGTCCCCATCTTCATTGTTATTTGTACAACGTTTTGGCCGATATGCCCACTGCCTTCTTCAGGTATTTCTTTTCGGATTCGGGAACTTTCTTGTCATAATCGGGAGCCATCACGGAACTTTGAACCTTAACCCTTTATTTAGTCCATGGGGGTATCCTGTTCTCATTCCGCTAACCATAGCTGGGGTAGGAGTTGTTAATTATTTTTCTGCCTCTTCTCAGGATTGAACTCGGGATCCAGAGATAACTGTCACTTAGAACTGTCTTAACCTAACTGTCTTAACCTACTACCTTATCCACTAGGCCATGTGTCCAATTGGACAATTGAGTGTGAATTTTGGGAACTTATTCTAGCCAAATCAAGACATTAGGTTTATATCTACTTATTTACTTATGTAAGATTCTTTACCTAGACTCATATTGTTTTTTTTTTTGTTTTTTTATTTTTTCAATCTGATCTGGCCTTCTTAATTATGGGTTCCCATATTGTATTCATTTCTATGCTAGGTCTACTTAACAGCACAGTACAGACTATCATATGTGCTGATTCTTTGAGGCGTCTTCTCTTCCAATGTTCTTCTCTATCTATTATTCTAACTTCATCCTATAAGGGCAGATGGTTTCCCTTTTCATTCCATATATGGTCAGCCATACCCGACTTTTCTATTTCTCCTCGGACCACTGCTTTACGATGTTCTTCTAGACCTGCAGTCTAGAGATAACTGTCACTTAAAACTGTCTTAACTTAACTCCTTTATCCACTACACTGTGTGTCCAAAATGAGAACAAGATACCCCCGTGGACTAAATAAAGGGTTAGGTTCAAAGTTCCGTGATGGCTCCCGATTACGACAAGAAGGTTCCAGAGTTCAACAAGTTGGTTTCAGAGTCCAACAAGAAATACCTGAAGAAGGCTGGAGGGCACATCGACTGAAACGTTATACAGATAACAATGAAGATGAGGACAATAGTCCGAATAAAACAAATAATACTTGCTTTGTTTAGTTCCTCTAATGAATGTGTGTCTGCCAATGTTCTGTGTGTCTGCCAATGTGTAAACCTACCAGTTATGTTGATAGACAAAAGATAATACACATCGTTTGGCTAAACTGTTGGTTGCTATGTCTGCCATAATCTGTTGTACCATCTTGGTGCCTGCCGTGATCGACTGCCGAAGGTTTTATTAGCAGTTTTTATTGTAAACCAGTATTTGGCTCAGTCTGACCAAAAATTCAAACCTTTTATCTTTTGTTGCCATTGGTTAAAACGCTTTTTTTTTTTTTTTTTTTTTTTTTTCTTTCTTTTTTTTTAATCACATAGTTTATTAATAACTACATCCACGTAATGTTACAGAACATTATGAGCCGTGTATTCATAAGGCAATTTACACATTGCCAAGATGTTATGGCATATTAGAATCATTTTAGTTTTCTTATAAGACTATGGAAGTTAAGAATAGTAGTTGGCTTGTAGAGATGGTGCTTCAAAATTTTTTTGAAGAATTGTATTAATATTGTGTAGCATATCCACAGAGATTGAGTTGGTGTGTGTGTGTGTCACTTTTTTTCTGGGGTCAGATTTCTTTATATTTCTCTGTGTCGGCAAAACGGCTACTCATTCTCACTAAATATCAATCATTGTCAAATGCAATTCTATATACTGACACTAAACGAATCGTTTTCCCAACAGCTAATTTTGATTTCAAAATCACTTATTAAAGAAACAAAATGGATTATTAGAAAAATTAAACTGAAAACAACTTGTTTATTTGATTTTAATCTTGTTTTTTATAACCTGTGTTTATTTTTAAAATTTCATTTATAGGCAACTGATGAGAATAACTAGTAGTATTTCAGATTATATTGTAAAATGTGATGTTGAGGATGTTAATCTACAAATGTATGAAAACAATAAATGTTAAGAGACAAGGAGAACAAAGACAAAGTGATTAAGTTAAAAATTGCCAATTTTTATTTCACAAATGAAACAAGAATTTATATAAGAAAAATACTAAAGGGATGAATGGTAAAGTTTGTGTATATGTCTTTGTTTTTTTTTTTTTTCTTTATAATAAAAACGGCATGGTCCATTATTTATCTGAGGTGAGGACACTCAAAAGAATTTGGCTATTAAGTGACACCTGATAATAAGGATTTACATTTTTGCATTTCATTTGGACGATTTGGATGGTCTCATTTTTAACCAGAGGGTGTTGCAAGATAATAACGGTCATACAATTAAGGAACAAGAGTATTAATATATAGATATTTTTAAAATTTAATTTCTTCTTTTCATATATTTAAATAAAAATATAAGTTTAAATTCAAACAAAAAGTTAAGTGAATGCAAAAGTTACTAGACCCAAGAGACCAACCCCCCCCCCACACACACACACACTTAATTTTCAGCTAAAAATGGAATTTCATATATTTGTCCCTGCATATTGTATAATCCAAGTAGTAACTTAAAAAAACAAACTCCTGCCACATCTGGTGCTTAAAGTACAAAGTGTTTTTTTTATACATTTAGTCATAAGACAGAAACAAAATCAATATTGAAGGAATGATTGGCAAACGTCTGGCCAAATCGACATTTAGTGCTATTGAGTGACATCAGGGGGAGTTACCAATATAAGGAGATATGGAATTCTCTTTAGAGTAGCAGAAATTGTTGTTGATATGTATTTAGTGAATGGTAGTTCCCTCTTGGAGACAGGCTAATCAAGAATGGTCAGTCAAAGACAAAAAGTTATCATTGGCTTTGAAGAGAATAAAAGATGGTAATAGTAAATCTTTTCATCGAGATACAATCACTTGCTATCAATTCCACTTGGTAGGATTTATTTTAAAGAATAACAGAGTGCTTAAAAAAAATTGAAAGTATTTGCTAATATAGAAATGAATGAAACATTAATTTTCTTCAAAATAGTCTCCATGGCATTACACATACTTATTCCAGTGAGTTTTCCATTTGTCGAAGCACCTCAGAGACTCTTATGTACTGTGATATTTCTTTTAATGTCCTTTGCATTTTCCCATCTTAACTTTGAGATGAATTTTCAATGTAGGAAACAAGAAAAATTGGTAAGTCTTGGGAATCTACAAGAGTCAAAGGCTAAAAACCATCTGACAAAAATTTGTGCACAAGAGATTCAACGCACATTTTCTGGTTGAGTTTGGTAAATTTAGTAAAAGAATGATTCCTGCTAAAACCAAAAGACTTTAATTTGGATCCACTTTTTGCCAAAGTCGCTGGTATAAATATCTGTTTGTCAGACACTCCACACTTCACTTCTCTGATGGAATCACAAGGGTTTGTTTCCAAACAACTGATACACTAGCTCACCCAACCTAATCTTATTCTGTGCAGACCAAAATTTGCTTTGTAAGCAGACAACTTGGAGCTGACTTTTGAAGCATTATCTCTTCTTATTGAAATATTTGCTATAAACAAAGACATATACCAGGATATTAAAATCTACACAACAACTTGCCAATACACATATATATGCAAGAACTCATTCCCCCTTATTTTACTAATATTAATTATTTATGTTTTTATATATCCTTGTTATCATTTCTCTTTAACTGCATGTTTAATATTCACTTATAAACCTTCATCTTTAACAAATCATACATGCAACAATGTATGGGGGGGGGGCACTGTACTTGCACAATCCTGTGGTTTACTAAAAACTGCTGTTCAAAAAATATCAAAACTGGCTTAATAATTTTTTTTCAAACTGGTACTGATGATGAAGTCTAGATGTCTAAATATTATCACTTTATCATCTAAGAGGCCCAGCTCATTGTTCATTTCTGTCTTGATACTTTTTGAACACACCTTTTATATAAGAAAAAAAGTGAAATTAAGACTTAAAAAAACTTTCTATTTCTTTGTTAAAACTGAGGAATTTAAGAGAGGTAGGCTCTTCTAGGCTCAACTTAATTTCAACAGTTGGACCATACCGTAACAGCTTTGGGGTCCAAGAAGATTCTAGAAAAAAAAAGGATCTAAATGACTGTAGAAGGCTTTTACCCCACAAATATAAAGAATTATTTTTGATCAATCAAATCAATACTTTTAACAGCCGGAATGGAATAAATTATTTTTTTAAAAATGCTTATATCAAAGAGATGTTCATTACATAGAAACAATGTCTGGTTTTTCAGTTTGGGTGTAGACTTCTTATCTGGTTTGGCTTCACTTGTTCACTATTATTGACTTGTATGTTGGTCAGGTGACCTAGGTAACTAAAATGGAGGTACTAACTATAATCACATACTCTGACAGTCCTACTACCTGGACTAGTGTACAGTGGTTTGGGCCATTGGACTGGTAAGATATTTAATATCAGCTTGATCCCAGGGGCCTATCCCCTCCCCCCCGGCAGTACCTACCCCTTCATCTAAAAGAGGTAAAGCTGGGATTATTGCCTAGTGCCTAAGGCACCTCAAAAAAGAAATGCCAATGGGATTCACACAATTTTTAAACACTATCCACAGATGAACTTTAGTTTCATGCATGGTTCCCCACTATAATGATCCTTGTTCGGCTGACATGATGTGATGTCAGTAAATACTCTGACAGTATTACTATTAGTAATAATAATGATATAATAATGATAATGGTGAGATTACTATTAGTAAAAATAATAATAATAATGATAATGGTAGTTAATGTGAAAATGTTAGTCCTATTAATGATCTTTGTGGTACTGATTGTAGTTATATTAATAATATTTTTAATGATAATGGTAATAATAGTAAGACCAATATTAACTGTAGAATGTTTATGATAATCATGTATAATGGTATTCATAAGCTTATAATGCATTTATAGAGGTGATATATGTGAAAGATAATGACAGGAATGATAATAGTAATGATATAGACAATAAATACCTTAATATTAGTTTTGATTTGGTTAGCTTACCTCATTTATGTCCAACTTTTAAAAAAATCTTATTTTCTATTTATTGTAGCTTATATCGATTATATTTTTTTTTTTTTTTTTTTTTTTTTTACTTAAACCTTAATTTGTTGCATATGTTGAACAGTTGTTTTTATTTCTAAAATTAATTATTTGTATTTTTCCTTTTATGCACAACTATTTTGTGTGTTGTTTTTGTATTTTGAGGGAGTTTTTAATTAATTAATTAGTTAATTAAATTTGTTAGATAATAAATCTTTTTATAATTCCCCAAAATACAAAAACCAGAAAACCAACACAAATAGAAAAACTAATGAAGTTATTTGTAAATGTAAAGTAAAAAGTAAATGTTCACTTAAAGGTTTAGGGACATCCAAAAAACATTTTGTGTATCAAAAGAAAGAACATCAGAAATTTCTGCTACATCAGGAAAATTAAGATGGTACAATAATTCCCAAATAAGGAATTGAGGAACCAAACTGAACTATCAAATAATTTTTGAAAAGGAAAAGAAAGAAACCTGAACCCACAAATAGATTGGCAAATTGTCAAAAAATTGACAACCCTAATAAATTTCAGGAATAAATGGCATCTATGTCTAGAAGAAAGAATATCAATAATCAAATATAAAGACAGAAACTTTTTAATCAGAGAAATGAGGTTATTTTCAAATGCAGACTTAGAAATAACTTAAGGCTTATATAAAAAAAAACAAAAAAAAAACAACATCTTTTTTACATGTGTATGTTGGTCACATCAAGCCCTAGCACCTATATGATTTTCCCAACCATATTGCCCTTATGGCAAGCCCCAACCCCTTTTTATCATATGGGTGCTAGAAGGCGGTGGCTGCAGGTCTACATGTCCTGGGAATGACGTTAAACTCTATCTGATGGTGAGGTTCCAGTTTTGGAGGTTTGGGGAATGTGGAGCATCACCATTGCTCCCTAGTCCACTCTGACCCAGAGTGGTAGTACCTGTTAGGGTCCCATCTATGGGTTAAATAGAAAAATGTATTTATAAAAAAATTGTATTATCCATGAAGAATTGATTTATTTTAAAGTTTATCGGCATTAAATGACCCACTGAGGTTGATATGCCGTAAAACAAACCAAACCAAACGTGTATGTATGCCTACAACCTCATCTATCAGACATAACATATATACACACACACAGGCAAGCGCATATGTATGTCTATGTATACAAGAGATTTTAAATCTGAAACTTGAATTTTACAGATATGTGTGTACCTTATCTACTATATAATTGCTCCCCCCCCTCCAAAAAAAAAAAAAGCCCACAAAAATGATTAACTTTGGAGAGATTGACTTCAAATCTCAACATGAATACCTGATAAAATCCTCTTTCCCTTACCTCTTTAGCCCCCCCACCCATTCTCTTCTGTCATTCTAAAATCCCATCAATATGTCATATACAGACATATATAAATATGGGTGTGTCCATATAAACAACACAACAAATGCAGGATGTTTAATATGAAAAAAACAAATTATTACAAAGTAACATGTGTATATTTACCAACCTCTCCGCACAAACAGGATGTAAACACGAGGTCAGTTTCTTAAGCGGAGTTTTATAGATTTGAATTCAGTTTTCCTTCTCCTAGACTGGTTACCTAGTCAAGGTTAAACACCTCAGTCTGCCCTACTATTTACCCATATCTAGAGGGAGACTAGTTGGATGCATGACTTTTGCAATGGTATTAGCACTATGTGAAATGTAAACAGCCTCATCCAGGATTTGAAGTCTGGTTGATGAGTCCATTTCCTACGACTCTAACCATTACACCACATGCCTCCACAAGTAAAGTAACATATGATTTTATAACATCTCCTGCCATCCACCCTAATTTATTAATACCTGGTCTGTTATCTTTTATCCATTTTGAAATCAGATTTTGAAAAATCTGAAATAAATATATCTGATTACTTAAATCTTATTTTATATTTACTCTGTATATACAAAGATATGTGCATACATTTATATATGTGTAGGTATATATATATATGTATAACCCGTCAGTCGCTACTGAGCTAAAGGGCTCACAGAATTTCCAAAATTGGCCGTCAAGATCGGATTTTCGCATCAACCATGGGTTGCAGGGTTTTCTATATTTGCTGAAAGTCTGCCGAATGCCCATGTTGTGTTCAGATTTCAACGACTAGAATCTGCTATAGAAACTGATTTCAAGGTAATGTCGGCCTAGTGGTCTTCAAACTCAACAACATTTATATTCAAATAACAAAAGAATACAANCTATATCATTACTATTACCATCCTGTCATTATCTTTCACATATATCACCTCTATAAATGCATTATAAGCCTATAAATACCATTATACATCATTATCATAAACATCTACAGTTAATATTGGTCTTACTATTTTCATTACATTAAAAATATTATTAATATAACTACAATCAGTACCACAAAAATCATTAATAGGACTAACATTTTCACATTAACTACCATCTTATATTATCATTATTATTATTATTATTATTACTACTAATAGTAATCTCACCATTATCATTATTATATATTATTATTATTATTTACTAATTAGTAATACTGTCAGCCAACAAGGATCATTATAGTGGGGAACCATGCATGAAGCTAAAGTTCATCTGTGGATAGTGTTTAAAAATTGTGTGAATCCCATTGGCATTCTTTTTTGAGGTGCCTTAGGCACTGGCAATAATCTCAGCTTTACCTCTTTTAGATGAAGGGTAGTTACTGCCTGGGGTGGGGATAGGCCCCTGGGATCAAGCTGATATTAAATATCTTACCAGTCCAATGCCCAAACCACTGTACACTAGTCCAGGTAGTAGGACTGTCAGAGTATGTGATTATAGTTAGTACCTCCATTTTAATTACCTAGGTCACCTGACCAAACTACAAGTCAATAATAGTGAACAAGTGAAGCAAACCAGATAAGAAGTCTACACCCAAACTGAAAAACCAGACATTGTTTCTATGTAATGAACATCCCTTTGATATAAGCATTTTTAAAAAATAATTTATTCCATTCCGGCTGTTAAAGTATTGATTTGATTGATCAAAAATAATTCTTTATATTTGTGGGGGTAAAAGCCTTCTACAGTCATTTAGATCCTTTTTTTTTCTAGAATCTTCTTGGACCCCAAAGCTGTTATGGTAGGTCCAACTGTTGAATTAAGTTGAGCCTAGAAGAGCCTACCTCTCTTAAATTCCTCAATTTTAACAAAGAAATAGAAAGGTTTTTTAGTCTTAATTTCACTTTTTTCTTATATAAAAGGTGTGTTCAAAAGTATCAAGACAGAAATGAACAATGAGCTGGGCCTCTTAGATGATAAAGTGATAATATTTAGACATCTAGACTTCATCATCAGTACCAGTTTGAAAAAAATTTATTAAGCCAGTTTTGATACTTTTGAACAGCAGTTTTTAGTAAACCACAGGATTGTGCAAGTACAGTGCCCCCCCCCCTATACATTGTTGCATGTATGATTTGTTAAAGATGAAGGTTTAAAAGTGAATATTAAACATGCAGTTAAAGAGAAATGATAAGGATATATAAAAACATAAATAATTAATATTAGTAAAATAGGGGAATGAGTTCTTGCATATATATGTGTATTGGCAAGTTGTTGTGTAGATTTTAATATTCTGTATATGTCTTTGTTTATAGCAAATATTTCAATAAGAAGAGATAATGCTTCAAAAGTCAGCTCCAAGTTGTCTGCTTACAAAGCAAATTTTGGTCTGCACAGAATTAAGATTAGTTGGGTGAGCAGTGTATCAGTTGTTTGGAAACAAACCCTTGTGATTCCATCGAGAAGTGAAGTGTGGAGTGTCTGACAAACAGATATTTATACCAGCGACTTTGGCTAAAACCAAAAGACTTTATATTTTGGATTCCACCTTTTTGCCAAAGTAAGCTGGTATAAATATCTGTTTGTCCAGACACTCCACATCACTTCCTATCTCGATGGAATCACAAGGTTTTTCAAACAACTGAACTACACTAGCTCACCCAACCCTAAATCTTATTCTGTGCAGACCAAAAATTGCTTTGTAAGCAGACCAACTATGGAGGCTGACTTATGAGATTATCTCTTTCTTATTAGAAAATTGCTCAAAAACCAAAGACATATACCAGGATATTATAAATCTACACAACAACTTGCCAATACAATATAATAGGCAAGAAACTCAATTCCCCCTTATTTTCACTAATATTAATTATATTATGCTTTTTAATAATCTTCGTTATCATTTCTCTTTAAACTGCATGCTTTAATTCACTTATAAACCTCATCTTTAACAAATGCATAACATGCAACAATGTATGGGGGGGGGCACGTGTACTTGCCAAATCCTGTCTGGTTTACTAAAAATGCTGTTTCAAAAAAATATTCAAAACTGCTTATAATTTATTTTTCAAACTGGTACTGAGAAGGAAGTCTAAATGTGTCTAATATTATCACTTTATCATCTAAGAGGCCCAGCTCATTGTTTCATTCTGTCTTGATACTTTTTGACACACCTTTATATAACGAAAAAAAGGACAATTGAAGACTTAAAAAAACCTTTCTATTTCTTTGTTAAAATGAGGAATTTAAGAGAGTTCGGCTCTTCTAGGCTCACTTAATTTTCAACAGTTTGACCCGTACCTAACAGCTTGCGTCAAGAAGATCTCTAGAAAAAAAGAGGATCTACAATGAACTGTTAGGAAGGCTTTTTACCCCACCAAATATAAAGGAATCTATTTTATGATCATCAACATCAATACTTTTTAACGAAGCCGGAATGACGAATTAAATTATTTTTTTTAAAATGCTGTCATATCAAAGGGAGCTTCATTACACTAGAAACAATGTCTGGTTTTTCAGTATGGTGAGACCTTCTTATCTGGTTCGGCTCACATTGTTCACTTTAATTGACTTGTAGTGTTGGTCAGGTGACCTAGGTAACTAAAATGGAGTACTAACTATAATCACATACTCTGACAGTCCTACACCTGGACAAGTGTTACAGTGGTTTGGGCCATTGGACTGCGTAAGCATATTTAATATTCAGCGTTGATCCCAGGGCCTATCCCCCCCCCGCGAGTACCTTACCCCTTCATCTAAAAAGGTTAAAGCTTGATATTGACCCTAGTGACCAAAGGCACCTCAAAAAAGAATGCCAATGGCATTCACACATTTTTAAAACACTATCTCACAGATGAACTTAGTTCATAGCTGGTTTCCCCACTATACCAATTGTTCTCTGATTCATGCAAGTACTGACCAGTATTACTATTAGTAATAATAAGATAATTAATATGATTAATGGTGAGATTATATATAGTAAAATCAATAATAATAATAATGAATAAATTGGTAGTTAAGTGTTGAAAATGTTTGTAGTCCTAATTAATGATCTTTGTGGATACTGATTGATGTATATTAAAATTTTTATAATGGTCAAAATAGTGTAGCCAATATTAACTGTAGAATGTTTATGATAATATGTATAATGGTATTTATAAGCTTATAATGCATTTATAGAGGTGATATATGTGAAAGATAATGACAGGAATGGTAATAGTAATGATATAGACAATAAATACCTTAATATTAGTCTTGATTTGGTTAGCTTACCTCATTTATGTCCAACTTTTAAAAAAATCTTATTTTCTATTTATTGTAGCTTATATCGATTATTTTTTTATTTTTTTTACTTAAACCTTAATTTGTTGCATATGTCGAACAGTTGTTTTTATTTCTAAAATTAATTATTTGTATTTTTCCTTTTATGCACAACTATTTTGTGTGTTGTTTTTGTATTTTGAGGGAGTTTTTAATTAATTAATTAGTTAATTAAATTTGTTAGATAATAAATCTTTTTATAACTCCCCAAAATACAAAAACCAGAAAACCAACACAAATAGAAAAACTAATGAAGTTATTTGTAAATGTAAAGTAAAAAGTAAATGTTCACTTAAAGGTTTAGGGACATCCAAAAAACATTTTGTGTACCAAGCAACAATTTTCCTAAAAGAAAGAACATCAGAAAAAATGTTTTGAAATTTCTGCTACATCAGGAAAATTAAGATGGTACAATAATTCCCAAATAAGGAATTGAGGAACCAAACTGAACTATCAAAGAATTTTTGAAAAGGAAAAGAAAGAAACCTGAACCCACAAATAGATTGGCAAATTGTCAAAAAATTGACAACCCTAATAAATTTCAGGAATAAATGGCATCTATGTCTAGAAGAAAGAATATCAATAATCAAATATAAAGACAGAAACTTTTTAATCAGAGAAATGAGGTTATTTTCAAATGCAGACTTAGAAATAACTTTAGGCTTATATAAAAAAAAAGAATTAAAAAAAATCTTTTTTACATGTGTATGTATGCCTACAACCTCATCTATCAGACATAACATATATACACACACACAGGCAAGCGCATATGTATGTCTATGTATACAAGAGATTTTAAATCTGAAACTTGGAATTTTATAGTACCTTATCTATCTATATAATTGCCCCCCCCCCCAAAAAAAAAATCCCACAAAAAAAATGGGAAAGAGATTTGACTTCAAATCTTAACATGAATACCTGATAAAATCCTCTTCCCTTACCTCTTTAGCCCCCCCACCCATTCTCTTCTGTCATTCTAAAATCCCATCAATATGTCATATACAGACATATATAAATATGGGTGTGTCCATATAAACAACACAACAAATGCAGGATGTTTAATTTGGAAAAACAAACAAATTATTACAAAGTAACATGTGTATATTTACCAACCTCTCCGCACAAACAGGATGTAAACACGAGGTCAGTTTCTTAAGCGGAGTTTTATAGATTTGAATTCAGTTTTCCTTCTCCTAGACTGGTTACCTAGTCAAGGTTAAACACCTCAGTCTGCCCTACTATTTACCTATATCTGGAGGGAGACTAGTTGGATGCATGACTTTTGCAATGGTATTAGCACTATGTGAAATGTAAACAGCCTCGTCCAGGATTTGAAGTCTGGTTGATGAGTCCATTTCCTACGACTCTAACCATTACACCACATGCCTCCACAAGTAAAGTAACATATGTATTTTATAACATCTCCTGCCCATCCACCCCTAATTTATTAATACCTGGTCTGTTATCTTTATCCATTTTGAAATCAGATTTGAAAAATCTGAAATAAATTTATATCTGATTACTTAAATCTTATTTATACTTTACTCTGTATATACGAAGATATGTGTAGGTATATATATGTGTGGGTATATATATATATGTATAACCCGTCAGTCGCTACTGAGCTAAAGGGCTCACAGAATTTCCAAAATTGGCCGTCAAGATCGGATTTTCTGCATCAACCATGGGTTGCAGGGTTTCTATATTTGCTGAAAGTCTAGCCGAATGCCCATGTTGTGTTCAGATTTCAAACGACTAGAAATCTGCTATAGAAACTGATTTCCAAGGGTAATGTCGGCCTAGTGGTCACATAAAAAACGACTCTCTTTCTTCTTCAAACTCAACAACATTTATATTCAAATAACAAAAGAATACAAACAATTATTTCTCAAGACTGTGGGAGACGTAATTAATAACTTCTGGTCTTCTGCAAAGTATTGTGCAAAACAGTTTGTAAAGTTGACTAAGTTTTCAATGGTCTTAGCTGAAGTCAGTTTCTCTCGGCTCTCAGTATTTGCGTTAATCTTCTCCACTAGCCCAGTCAGCTCATGTGATTCTCAAGCAATCACAACTTCATCTAGCTTCTCAGCTGCATCTGCCCGTTCGGCCTCATCTCTCTCAAGCCCGGTTTGGCTTCATCTGATTTTTCGTCAGGAACGTCTCAGTTAAATAATATTTCAATCGGAACATTCGGATTTCCGGCTGACGTGGGAGTATTAGAAATTTTCTCTGCACCTCGCACTTTGGCAGGGTAGCCGCCCTCCTTTAGTTCTAACCAGCCAATCGAATTCACTTCCGCTCACTAATCCAAGTGCTATCTCTTCCGGGCTACTTGAGTGTTTTCCAACAAAATGTGTGGTCTTAAATACATTTAGGTTTAATTCATTTCTATAAGATTTTCAACAGAGTTTATCTCTTTTCTTAAGTGGAAAAGGAAAACAATAAAAAGATTCTCTTCAAGGGTCCAAGATAATCATGGTCAACCAACGTTTTGGTTATCTTGTTTTGTGCCCTTAGTCTGGTCACATCAAAGGACTGTCTCGATCGCCATGGATTCTCGCTTCTGGGAGTTCTTCTGACCCACTTGAGATTTTACTTCCGATATATGGTAATTTCCGAATCGCTTAGGGTAGCCTTATCATGGCTACCATCTGTTTCAATTCTCCAACCGAAGCCACCCGGCGTATTACATTTCCGTTTTTTCTTCTTTCTTTTTCTAATTTCAAAAACCTGAATCAGGTCACATAATTATGTATATATGTAAACTTTATTTATATGTATTCTCACCTTTTCTGGTTGAATCCAATCTTGGAAATATTTGGTATTATTCACATTATATTATTATATATATATATGCTCCCCATCCCCCTGGGGTTGAGTGCTTTGGGGGGGATTTCGCTGATGACCGCCAACTAAAGAGTAAATGCAACACTCTCCTATTAAAGGGATGGAGCACTCTATAGTGGCCTTTACATACATACAGATGTGTGTATTAAAACAGTTAAAAATCCCCTACGCATTCTGTGAGTGATCTGACCGAGCGGTTAAGCTGTCCGACTGCTTCTGAATTCTATCCCGGCTGTAGGTAGCTCACAAAATGTCTAGCCACACTGAAGAGACTTGATAAGTCGAAACACGTGTCTATGGATGACATATATATATATGTCACAAAGGGCTTTTCAATTTAAAATAATCAAACCTTTTTCTTATGCAGTCATTGTAGCAACAAATGCTATATAAAAGGCAACCGAATCAATAATTTTTTTTTTTTTTTTAAGAAAAAAAAATATGGGAAGATGAAGTTAAAAAGATGTTCAATTTCAAAAATTATTAACTCAAGAAAACGGAATAAAGTTGAAATTATTTTCAATGAATAATTTATGTGAACACCTGGAGAAAATATGAAAATGAATAACAATATAAATGTTTGAAAGTTTCTTTTTTCAGAAAATCCTATTTTGAACGAATAGCTCCAAACTAGTAAGGATTGAGAAACTGTTTGAATATCTTTCTCTATTTAGTTATGACATCAGTGATTGTTGAAAACTCTGCTGTTATTGGCCTGTCCCCCACCACCACCATCATGGTGCTGCCTGTACACCTCCATTCAAATTATTGGTAGAGGTGCTCTTAGCCTAACAGTTATTGCTGTAGGAAATGGAATAAGCAAATACAAGTTTAAATTCTGGATGAAGATGTTTGCATTCCATTTCATACTAATACCGTTGGGAAAAGGTGATTCTTGATAAATTCATTGAATGGTAAATTTATTGCAGGTAAATTCATCTTATCAGATTAATTACTCTTATAATACAGGTTTTCCATAACCTTAAACCTTTAGATCATCAAATTCTGAGAAAAATTAATTCATCCCCCCCCCCCAGCTATGGGTAACTAGTAGGGTAGACTGGGCTCTTTAGCCTCTGTAAGGCAACCAGTCTAGGAGAAGGAAAACTCTGAATTCAAACCAGCTGAACTTTGCTTAAAACAATTGACCTTGTGTCTCTCTTCTGGCAGAAGGGTTGGGTAAATACATACTCATTAACCATTGGTAGAAAGATGAAAAAACTTGAGGAAGAAATCTCCCAAAGTCAAGTGGTTGAAAAAATATATTTTTGAATAATGAAAAAAATCGGATTTTTAATTTTAGATTACCAGGCATTTTTTTTTTTTTTAAGACTAAATTCTTTGAAATATTTTGGCCACTCCAAGAAATAAATACACCAGAATATTTTAGGTCACAACAGATTTTTCAATTGAAACAGAAACTTTTAAATGAGATTTTTGCATACGTTGATTTTTTTTTCTTTTAGAATGTACTTTTTGTCAATGA
Organism: Doryteuthis pealeii; assembly: GCA_023376005.1. Taxonomy (NCBI): domain Eukaryota; kingdom Metazoa; phylum Mollusca; class Cephalopoda; order Myopsida; family Loliginidae; genus Doryteuthis; species Doryteuthis pealeii. Next base: position 25,372,012 of record CM042171.1, on the reverse strand, counting down.
CGACCAAAAAAAATAATGTTATGCTTGAGTACAAAATGATTTCCAGATGTTGAAATACTTTCCAGGAATTTCCGAAAGCAATTTATTTATTTATTTATTTTTATTTATTCTATTTTTCTCCTGATTAATTTTACAGCTGAATTTTTGTGCCAGAATTGTTTTCCTGAAATTTAAAATCTAATTTCTTAATTCAACAATCAAGGATCATCAAAAATAATCTGATAAATGGATTGTTTTATTTTTAGTATGAAACTGCATCCAATGGTGAGGCTCCACTTCTGGAGTTCTGGGGAATGTTGAGTCACACTTTCGTTGCTCCCAAGTCTACTCTTATCTCAACTGGTAGTATATGTTAGGGTCCCATCCATGGGTCAAAAAGATCTGTTTGAGATGATGTTCTGAATGTCTTTGGAATTACATTGACATTGCAATTAATTGATGTCATAAAATTATATAGAAATTATCTATTATCAATAGCAATAATTATTTAAAGCCATATAAAGACATTTTAATTATTTGTATTAGATAGAAATACTTGAAACAATATAATTGTGTACAAATTATTTGTATTAAGAATATTTACTTAAAGCAAAAATTGTTTATAAATGATTATCATCATTATTTACTTGAAATTGTATAATTGGTCACAAAAGGACTGACACTATATAACATAAAAAGACTTTATAAAACCAACCAACCATCTAATTTTTTTTTTTTTTTTTTTGTATTACACTGACAGAAAATCCAATTCCAACACAATGAATATATTTTTTGTGAATCACTCAAGATTAAACATACAAATAATACAACTGGATTAAAGTAAATGATTATATTGATACAGATGCAATAGATGAACATATAAATGTTTAATACATACAACAATTAACAGTATATTTCAAGGAATAACACCCTAAAGGTGCCCCCTCCCCCACTCGACCACATCATGATGTAATTTCTACAATCAATAAAAGTATTGGGTCTTTCAACATCATCCACCTTCAACTGGGTGACTCAGCTTTTTGTGGTCAGGGTATGAGATCTTAGCAGCAAATAAACCATTTGACAAACTTTGAGGCTTTATACGGAGAAGTGCCAGCAGAACCTCCAATCAAATGCAACTCCAGGCTATCCCTCTCCCAAAGGAAAGGAGGAATCCAAGTAAAAGGCTCCGCCCCTCCTCTAGAGAAATTTAAAACCTGGAGATGTACTTTGATGACCAGAATTGATTAATTAAAAGAATTATATATATATATATATATCCTAAACAGGTTAATTGTTCCTAATGTCCCAAGAAGAAACCAAGTGTAAGCAGAGGTCCAAGAAAATGATAAGAAATGTCTTTCTATATCTTCAATGGTTTTCAAAGTGAAGTGCAATAAAATGCTCTGCTGAAGTTGAAGACTAATTGTCTCTATTCTGTTCTATGAACAGAATTAAGGAACACGTCCAAACGAAATCAGATGATAAACAAGGACCAAAGAGAAAGTTAAGGGGCTGAATTATCATGTGACCAATGGACACGTGATGTGAGAAAACCAGACCCACAATCAAAAAGAAGACAATTATTTCTATTTCCCTTCAATAGAAATGGTATGAGATCAAACAAAAACTGAAGCTAAAGATTGAAAATTTGAATATCTGCAATTCATCAGCAAATAAATTTTCTTTCTACATCAAAATCAATATCCTCCTTCAATAGGTTGAAATTTCTCTCAGTGTATTTTATTAATTATCAATTTTACCACTTTTTTTTTCTTTCTTTTTTTCTTTCTTTTTTTTTCTTTCTTTTTTTTTTGTGAGGAGGGCCTGAAAGTTTATTCTTAAACATGACTAGATTAGACGGGATGCTCCAAAAGTAAAGCCTCCTATTTATTTCTACAGAAACTACAACAGGGAGCACAATAATACTATATACAGTTGATAATATAGAGAAACAGTGGGCCTATTGTTTTCTCTGTATCTTTTGTAGTTCCCATAGAAATAAATAGGAGGCATTACTTTCAGAACATTCCTAGTATTAATTCAGAGATTCAATAATAATGCAAAAAATGTGATCGTTTACGACAAGATTCTGAACTGTTTTGAAAACAAATGTTTTTATTCTTATTACTTCTTATCAAACTGGTTCATGGCTGAATTTTACCCCATTTTTAAAAACAAAAATAAACTTGAGAAACAATAAGAAATCTGGGTCCACACCCAAATTTTATTCATTTTTAAAACAGATTAATTTCTAGAATACAATGAATACGATTATACACATGCTGTTACACACACACACATACACGCACTGTCATACACATGTATACACACATACTATTACATATATACATATACACATATTGTCATATACATGCACATAGATATCCGCTTTTGCCAAAATAAATGTTTTGAACAACAGTTCTGTATTTAATATTTCTGTGAACCAATTCTTAGAAAAGAAATTATAAACATGAATTGAACATTTGTTGTTTTAATTTGCTTTTCATTATTTTTCTTCTTTTCTTTTCTTTTTCTTTTTTTTTTTTTCAGTTTCTTCTTGTTTCTCTTCTTTTCTTTTTTTTTTTGGTTTCTCTATTTTCTTTCTTCTCTTTATTTACTTTTCTTTTTCATTTTTCTTTTTGCTTTTCTCATTCTTTTTTCTTCTCTTCTTCTTTCTTCCATTTCTTCCTCTTTTTCTGCTCTTTTTTTCTTTCTTTATGTTTCTCTGTCTTCTTGTTTTTCCTCTTCCTTTTCTCTCTACTTTCTTCTTGATTTACCTCGTCCTTGTCTTTTCTTCATCTTTCTATCTCATTTTTCTTCTTGCTTCTATCTATCTTTCTTCTTTGTCTTTCTTTTGTGTCTCTCTATATTCTTCTTCTTCTTCATCTTCCACTGAATGTAGAGTGAAACCTTGAGATCAATCCTCTAGAAAATCTTAAAATCTCTAAAATTGTAAATAAATCTTTGAAAAAATATTTCTTTTATTCTGTTTTATATTTTCAGTTTACATAAACAGTCGACATGGAAAATCTTTTTATTTTTATTCATTTTAAATAAAAAATAAGATGCCAATAATGATAGATAAGTCAATTTAATTTACAAGGGATGCTCCAAAAGTAATACCTCCTATTTATTTCCATGAAAATTACAACAGATACAGGAAGTATAATAACACCGTTGGATAGGGCAAGTTTTCAGCTACAAAACATTATTTTTGTACATAGTCAGTAGCATTGCCAATGCATTTTTGCTAGTTGAATAAATGCTGACATCTCACACTTTTTAAGAGTGTCACTTTGAAAGTAATGCTCTAAATTTATTTCTACTGAAACTCCAGCAATCTAGGGAACACAATAACACTGTTGGATAGGGCAAGTTTTCAGCTACAAAACATTATTTTTCCATGGTTACCATCATTTCCTATACCTTTTCTCCAGAGATGAATAAGAGCCAACATATAATGCTCGTAAGAAGATTGCTCCAAAAGAAATGCCTCTTATCTTATTAATATTGTCCTAAATTATTGTGACGATAGACATTTGCACTCACCTAATTAAAAGTGTCCATGTTGCATGTCATGTAGGAATGTCATTTTTGAGAGTTCTGGGATGCATACTTGGTGTTCAGCTTTTGTGTGTGGGGTAGCGGTTGATTTGCAATGTGGCGTGAAGAGCCAGGATGTTGGGAGAGTGCGAATTCAGGCACCTGGATGGAGTATGACCACCTACATTAAAAATGCAGTACACTGCAACAGTATGAAAATTCAGAAGTAATGAGATTTTGCAATTCTTTGTCAGGCAAGAAACTTTGTGATTCTTCATTAAGCTATTTCAGCAGATATGGATGGCCGGCTTGATCTTAGAATTATTCCTGAGTTTGATGAGACTGGAGCTGTGATGGGATGGATTGAGAAGCTAGAATTGGTGTGTGACTTGTTTGGACTAAAGTGGCTTGATCATGTCATCCCTCTTTGCCTAACAACAACTGACCAAAGATCAGAAATCAGACGTGATCCAAATAAGGGAAACACTAACAACTTTTGCCACTGATTTATGGCATATGAGATTTTTGAGACATTTGTGTTGCATCCAGGTGTGACCATAGATGTGGATTTGCAGAAGCTGTCAGTCCTTTTCGGAGGAATACTTTACAGTTCGTGTTTGTATGGGGGGCTTCCTGGCCTTGTGAAGAGGCTACTCTGAAGTAGGGTATGGTGGTAACCACATTGACCGGGGCGACACAGGCTGGCTGTGGAAGTGGCACCGGTACCATTAGGATTCGTACAGCAACTGGTAATATATTAAGGAAGAGTAATACCACTGATGGCCGTACTGTAGACCACTAAACATAAGGGAAATCCTGTAATGGACTATTGCAAATTCACCACCCATGTTGACACATTAATGGGCACTACAGATGTCTGTGCAGAGAAACTGTGAGAATGGAGACAGTAGATTCATGTCAAGAATTCACAGTGGGCATACCCAACAGTTAGGTCCAAGGGAAAGTGATATTATCTAACCAGGTAGGGGTTCAGCCTAAATGTGGCACCCCTGATAATGTGGTCTGTGCTCAAGGCTGTGTTAACACAGGACAAGATGATAAAGAGAGTGACGTCGGCATATATCGACGAGGATCTGGTGAAGGCGGAATCTGTGAGGAAGCATCTCGAATGTATAGTTCAGGTTCTGGAGAAGTTGCAAAATGGATCCAGTGCTGGGACTAGAAATCTGGGTGGAACGTGGTCAATTGCGCTGATGTTGAGGAAGTAGTATGGTGAACAGTTCTATATCCATGACATGGAGAAGTGTCTTCTCCATGTGTAGCCAGTTGGTGTGACACTTTCCCCGTGTGTGGATTGCTGTGTATGGTGACAGGTTTCATCAAATGTTGAACCACTGTCATCACACAAGACTGGGATGACAAAATCTATAATAATCCTCTGGGATGGATGATCACAGAGAATGAGTAATAGACATTTGAACTTATTGATAGAATGTCTTAAGAAAGACATGAATCCATATCTTGTCTTGTAAATAGGCAGGTAGATTGGGTCCTTTTGTTTTTGGTATGGCAACTGGTATCATCTTGTAGGTTGGATTGGTTGGTTTAATGGTATGTCAACTTCTGTTGAGTTATTTAATGCCAAACACATTTTGTTTAATCATTATTGATGGAGTTTTTAAACTCATTTTTTCTATCTAACTCGTAGATGTGACCCTAACAGGTACTATCACCCTGGGTTGAAGTGGATCTGGGAGTAATGGTGATGAAGGGGTACTCTACATTCCCTAGAGCTTCAGAATTGAAGCTTCACCATCAGATAATTTAAAGTCGCACCCAGGACACTAAGACCCTCAGCCACATCCTATACTATAAGTACATATATGATAAAAAAGTGTTGGGGATTGCCATAGGGGCAATAGTTGGGACAATCATATAGATGCTAGGGATTGACATGACTAGCCAATTGATTGGAGGGGCCTCTCTGACTGTCCATCTATGTAGGTTGAGAGATAAAAAGGTTGTCACTTGATCAGGAAGGAAAAAACAGATATGTAGTTATAAAAGAATCCTCTTGGTTGCATTTATTTTGGATGTTCTTCAAAGCAGCAAAAAGGATTTTCAAAGTTGGAAGAGTTTTCCTCATTGATGAAGGAAAAAAAACATTGTTCATTTATAAATTGTCTCCTCCTCCTTTCGATGAGGTTGGTGGTTTTTCTAAGCCTCAACATATTCATTCCCAACCCTATTGCCCTTATGGCAAGCCCCAACCCCTTTTTATCATATGGGTGCTAGAAGGCGGTGGCTGCGGGTCTACATGTCCTGGGAATGACGTTAAACTCTATCTGATGGTGAGGTTCCAGTTCTGGAGGTTTGGGGAATGTGGAGCACCCCTTCATCACCATTGTTCCCTGGTCCACTCTGACCCGGAGTGGTAGTACCTGTTAGGGTCCGATCTATGGGTTAAATAGAAAAATGTATTTATAAAAAAATTGTATTATCCATTAAGAATTGATTTATTTCAAAACTTTATCGAGGTTGATATGCCATAAAACAAACCAAATCAACATATACATCTTTGCAATTCACTGTTCTGTTAGCAACTGATCCTTGAATCTTCAAATTGTCTTGCTCCTAAAATAAAAGTTCACATGATTAACAGCTCTTTCTATCCCTCCCATCCACCATAGCCACTTTACATTGGCCTAGGAGAAATAAAAACACTAAATTCAAACTAGCTGTACTCTATCAAAAAAATTGACCCTATGTCACAACCTGTTGTGGAGGTTTTGAATAAATAGAAGTTGAATAAATAAAATCTTTGTACTTTTCATCTTTGTAGTGTAAAGAATCCTTGTGTTGACATTTTCTAATATATCATCATAAATAATTAAAATATCAAAGCGATTATTTTCCTTTCACTGAGTGGAATTGAAAGAGAAGGGCAAGGTCCATAACCTGTGAGTCTCAAAATATTTCAAGTAAAATTATCCCAATAGATTCAGAAATATCTGACATTATTCTGTGCCACCAAGATGCCATCGTCAACATAGATTTTCCCATTCCCATTTTGTATGACAAAACCAAATCATAACCTTCTCTTGTTTTATGATGGGAAATGTCAATATACACATGAGATGTCTGCAAAATAAATAAACCAAAACACTGTGCAAAAAAACCACAACAAATGAGCAGATAAGAAAAAAGGTAATGATACTAAAATCCCAAAACATTATTGTCTAATATTGGTAATAGTTCATCTTGTAAATATCAGAAATTGCTCTTTTGCTATAATATTATTGAGGAGGCTGAATGGTTAAATCCTCAAGGTACCTTCTTATGTTCTCAATGATGGCAGAGATACATCTAATAGAAGAATTATCAAGTGAAAATAAGAGCAGCTTTTAAAGGTTTACACACACATATAAATCCATGTATATGAGATGGGATCAAAAAGTATAGAAACTAAAGTTGTAAATCATTTAATTTTTTAAATGAATCTAAATAAAGATATATAAAGAGCTGAGCAACTTATAATAATAAAGAGTCAATCTATTAATAAAGTTTACAATCCTTTTAAACAGGTAAACACTTCATATTTAGTTTGTAATATCAATGTTTTAAGAGCCAATTTATTGATAAAGTCTCCAATTATTTCAAACAAATGTATTTGACCCATAAAGATATTAGCACTCTGGATCAGAGTAAATGTGTGAATAATGGCAATGAAGAGTCTACACTCTCCAGAACTCCAGAACTGGAGCCTCACCACTGGATGTCATACCCAGAATATATTGTAATGAACTTTAGGAAAAGATATAGAATTGAGTTCTACTTATACATTTTTCTGACATCAATATATTGATATAGTATTTATCTAACCCTCTCCAATGCTTGTTTAATGGAGGAAGTGAAAGAAGCAAGTTTTCCATGGGTGGTGCCAAAAATAGCTTGTTTCCATCAGCATTCCTCTTTTGGCACAACTCAAGCTTAAGCAATAAACCCAGCCCTTATTCTTTTCATTCAATCAATAAACCAAGCCCTTACTCCTTTTAAATGAGGATGCAGGTACTGCCTATTGAAAAAGACCTCCTGAAGCTGGGTTAATTTGTATACTACATCCTTGATTTAACAAGAATAAAAGATTAAAAATAAATTCCCATGAAAAGATCTGCAAACAATTCTGTTTGATAGAATTTTTATTTTTCATTGCAAAAGAAAGAAAACAAGAGTGTTGTTTTCTTTTAAAAATGCATATTATACGTGTTGTAACCTAACAAAGGTTACTAAATGAGAAATAACCAAATGGAGGTTGGAAATGAAATGGAATCTCATGAAGAAGGTAACCCACTGCTAGTGGTATCAGACTACTCAGTCAGCATAATACTCCTGTATTCATGAGGATTGAGACATACCCATTAATGTTCATAGGCAGAGTATATAACAATACCTGAAGAAGGTCAGAGAATGTTCTAGTTGAAACATCATGTGAATAATAAAAATAAGAGTGAGTTCAATTGTCTGAATAATCCTTTGCATATCACAGGTATGTAATGAACTATGGGAAAAGGTTATTGTCCTGTCTGTCTCCTATAGTGGATTCTTGACCAAGTCTTGTCAAATGCTCACCCATGTGGAATAGAATAATGGTGATATTTTGGAAGACTGCTTCTTGATATTTTGATATCAATAAAACCCAAATTATATTTCAAAGTGACTCTCAAGCATGTGGACAAATTGGATTAATCCAAGGGTGGGAACATGTAGCCTTAAGGCCACATCTAATCCAAGGGTGGGAACATGTAGCCTTAAGGCCACATTAAATCTTCTAAATCATCAAATGCAGCCTTTCACATTTCCTCTTGAAAGAACAATTAAAATGCACACTTCTACTTTAGAACTTTATATCAAAATCTTTTCTAAGAGTAACATGTGACAGGTTGTATTGGGTTACATAGTACCAGTAGCAAGAAATAACCCCTGACCTAACTTAAATGATCTCTGACTCAACTTAGCAACATGTTAGTAGGGGATTTGAATTCAGAGATTTGCCTTCATACAATGATTGGGATCCAAGTCTTTCCTACTATTTACCCATAGCTTGGGGGAGGGATAGATGGATACATGCCTTTCCTAATGGCATTAGTGAAGTGAAATGCAAACAGCCCTTGCCCAGGATTTTAACTCTGCTTTCAAAGTCCATTTCCTATGATGATAACCATTACACCATATGTGCCTCCCCTTAAGTAGTATAGATTTAATTAAATATGGACAAAGTTTTTAACTAAAAATTTCAATTTCAGATCTTGTTATAAACCTACTGGACCATATGACCTTTAGGCACCACTTTTGCAATCTCAATTCATAAGGACATTTTTTCCATTTACACTGACAAAATCCGGTTAATTGTTAGGGGTTAGGGGTTAGTTTTATAATTTTTAAAAAATCTCTAAAAATCGTCTGTTAACAATTAACCGGATTTTGACGGTGTAAATGAAAAGGGGTGCCTAAATGTCATATGGTCCAACCTACTAAAATCTTATTGAGTGTCACCTTTAAAAGGTTCCCCACTTTTGGAAATTTACAAACATCTATTTCAATCAGATGCCTTTTTGATTGTTAAGCTTAAATATTTTCTTTTGTGACCTATTTGTCATATATTTTGTTTTGTGACCTAGTCGTATATTTTTTTTGTGACCTAGTCGTATATTTTGTTTTGTGACCTATCGTATATTTGTTTTGTGACCTAGTCGTATATTTTGTTTGTGACCTAATCGTATATTTTTGTTTTGTGACCTAGTCGTATATTTTGTTTTGTGACCTAGTCGTATATTTTTTTTGTGACCTAGTCGTATATTTTGTTTTGTGACCTAATCGTATATTTTGTTTTGTTGTATATTTTTGTTTTACTTTAAAAGTGAAACTAACAAGTGCAATGTATTGCCAAATTATCAACTGAAAATCTACATTGGAATTTATTTCCCATTCATTTTATAATGGTCAGTGCAAATGTCCAATTTGCCAAATGTTGATTCAATTCGTTTCTGGCAAATTTGGATATTCACTGATTCCAGGTTTGGCCAAAATCCACTGGCAAATTATCTACAATTAATCAGTTCTATGACTTTGATATTGGCATTATCATTTCTTTAGAAAATGGTTGACTTTTACCAATAATAGAAATCTTGTTGATCTCTTCATCCTCTGACTTGTATAAGTTTTATATTAGGGTCGGTTTAGGAACCACAAGGTCCCTGGTTTGATACCGGCCCTCACCAACTCAGTGTATGAGTAGCACAGGGATCTGTGCTGTAAAGTGAGGAGCTGATGGTAGGTGTGGTGCTCCACCTCAGATGCCAAAAATAATCTCCTTGGTCTATCACTTGTGAAAAGAGGATAGACTCCCTCGCTGTCTGGCTGATACTGACTTTAGGCCACTCCAACGACTTATGTTAAAAGAAAGAAAAACAAAACTTGTCTGAATATTATTGTATGAGATGTAATGATAAAAAGGAAAATAAAAAATCCCTGTAAGCTTAATTCAAAAAAAGAATTTCTCTTTTATGGATGTAAAACAAAGACAGCATACCATGAGCAGATTATCACCCTGTTGGGAGGCCTTAGAAGATGCCAAATAATTCTCTGCAGAGGGGTAAGCCCCCCCCCTCCATCCTAAAGGGGTGTCTTAGGTATGATACTAAACTGAATCTTGTGATGAGACTAGTTTGGAAGATCTGGGGAGTGTGGAATCACCCTTTTCTGGTCATTACTCTCATGTCCACTCTGACTCAGAGTGGTAGTACATGTTAGGGTCCTATGAGTCAAATAGATATGTTTGAAAATCATTCTTATTAAATAGGAATACTTGAACCATATAACAAATGTGGAAACAAATGATTGTTATTATCATTATTATTTTACTTCTTGTGAGTTTTTCACACCAGTGTTGGCTGGTGGTCTTTCATTCTAGTCTGAATGACACCAATTCTCCTCAGGTGTCTATGACTCTTCTGAGTATTCTAACCGATATTTACAGTGCTGTTGTTTGGATGGTTTCAATTCTTCCTCTGATCTCTAGTTTCTTTTCTAAGCTTTTGGGGACCATTCCAAGTGCCCCAACTACAATTGGTATCACTTTCATCCTCACAGTTACTTGAAACCATAAAATTTGTGTATAAATTATTAGTATTAGATAGAAATACTTAAAAATATTATTGTGTACAAATCATTTGTCTGAGATAGGAACATTTGAAATGATATAACCGAGTGTGAATTATTAGTATTTAATAGGAATACTTCAGATCCTATAACTGCAAATAAATGATTATTATTATAGGAAGGAATCATTATTTGGAACCATACAATTTTGTGTAAATTATTTGTATTAGATAGGAATACTTAAAGCCATATAACTATGTGAATTATTTGTATTAAGAATGGTTACCTGAATTTATAATTGTTTTCAAATAATTATCATCATTAGTTACTTGAAACCATATAATTGCTTACAAAAAACAACAAAAAGACTGACTTCAGCATGAAAGGAATACTTGAAACCATTTAACTTTAGTTGATTTTATGGAATATTAATCTTTGTTGACATTCTCTAAAACCAACCAACCAACCACCCAACTGATGAAGACTTTGGTAACATTCCATATCCATTATCTTTATCAGATCTTGGATATCACATAGAAGGACAATGTCTGTCATATCATCATCATACAATGTGTTCTCTATAAGCATCAAAACAATGATTCTCTCATCATGTCCCGCACTGGACCAGAAATGTTGTGTGTATGGACAAATAGAGCATTGCCTGTATTGGACTGTATGACAGGAAGAGATGGAAGGGTCACTTAAAGGGATCATTGCAGATGTGGCTCATCTTGCCCAAAGAATTCAAGATCTTGGCCATTAACTGTCTCCCATGGTAACAGCAGTTTGTGACTGAAGGATTTCACAACTTCAAGGAAGAGTGAATTCATGCATGAGAACTCAAAGTGATGAGGTACCGCTGGTACAAAGCCAATGTTCAACCGAGATGTTTCTCCCATCAACATTGCTCCTAAATTCATAAAATTCCTGGAACAAACCCAATTTACACATCAAGGTTCACCACCAAATGGTTAAAGTTGGAGAGGATAAAACAGAATTTTTTGTGAAAATATATATATATATATATATTTAAATAAATAACAAAAGACTTATAGATCTTGCATTATAGACTATTTCAGGGAGCTTAGACAAAAATGTCTAATTCTCCCGACTCATCAGATGCGAATGATGAATTCTTTATTTTTAAGGCATTTGAAAACAGATTTTTTTTTTTTTTTTTTTTTTTTTTTTAATTGTCCTGTCCTGCTCAGCTGTAGAGTAATAAAAATAGGAATAAACATACAAATAATAGTAAACAATAATAAAACCAAAGACATCTGACCGCTTGTCAGTAATTTGTTAGGAGTTACTGTTAATTCAATTAATTCAGAATTCAGGGACACCCCTGTTCATTTATTTAGTAGTTTTTGTTTGACTTAATTTATTTTCCTTTCTTTCCATATCGCTTCAACTATACCCACCCTACATATCTATACAAACTTATACATATACATACATATGCATACACACACATACATACACACACACATCTATATATACACATATATACATATATATATACACACATACACACACATATGCATATATATATAACATATACACATATATATATACATACATATATATACATATACACACATATATACATACACCTATACACACATACACACACCCACATATACATACCTATATACAAATACACATATACACATACATCTATGGAGTTAGCCTGTTTTCTGTAAATTATCATTTAGCTAGTACAATTATGTGTTATTTCCTCCTTATTTGGAGGGTGGACCTGCAAAAATTATATTGCATTATGTTAAATTGAACACGCATATATACATACATACTCATATACATGCATACATAGATCCACACATAAATACGCATATATACATGTAAACAAATATATCCTGAAAATTTAAATATTATTAGTCATTATACCACTCAGACTTTTTGGGGCTACTCCATCCATGCATATACTATCCGTATCCCAACTACACATATGCATATCCACACACACATATATACATATATACACCTATACCCATATACACACCATATATACACACACATATACATACACATACATACACATGTACGTATACCCGAATAACGCATATACGTATACCCGAATATACGCACATACATACATACATACATATACGCACATAGCCGAATATATACCATACACATGCATACACATGCACCTGCACCAATAAAATAAATACCATCTATGGAAATACCATCTATGGAAAACTCAATGGACACTATTGACTGGTTCCGAAAATTGAAAACAAAAGCAGAGCAACGCTTATTCAATTTGATATCATAGAATATTCCATCAATAACCAAGGAATTGCTAGGGAAAAGCATAGATTTCGCAAAAAATATGCATACATATCACAAGAGGATAGTGATATTATAATCTGCCGAAAAACTATATTAAGGAATAATAAGTCAGATTGGGTTAAAAAAGGAAACAACTTCGACTTACCGATGGGAGCCTACGACTCAGCCCAATTATCTGACTTGGTGGGAATCTATATAATACACTCATTAGGTGATATAGTCCCACCATCCCAAATAGGTATTTACCGGGATGACGGGCTGATCCTCGTTCCTAATAGTAACGGCCCCCTAACGTCAAGTATCGCGAAAAAAATAGTTAGCACCTTCCAAAAATTAGGACTAAGAATTGAAGTCAAACCAAACTGCAAGATAGTGAATTTTCTAGATATTACATTGAATCTGGAAACGAATACCTTCCAACCTTTCCACAAGGAAGGGCACATACCACTATATGTGAATATAAACTCTAACCACCCCAAATCCATACTAGATAAGATCCCTCACTCTATAAATATAAGAATCAATAGACTGTCGGCTAACAATAGGATCTTTAAAAACAATAAATCCTTCTATGATGATGCTCTGAAGGACAGTGGATATACCAATAATCTACAATATATTAGTAAACAGGAACTAAATAGTGTGAATGGCCAGGTAATTCAAGGAATAGGACACGCAAAGTAATTTGGTTTAACCCCCCTTACTGTAGAATAGCAAAATTAGGCATAGGTAGAACTTTTCTTAACCTAATAAATACACACTTTAACCAAAGCAATCCTTTAAGCAAAATACTAAACAGAAATACCCTGAAAATTAGCTACTCATGTACTCCCAATATGAGTAGCATAATTAATGCCCATAATAAAAAGATATTGAATGAATATCACAAGAATCTAGAAGAGAACACTAATATAAACTTAAATAGCCCCAGAACTAGAGACAGCAACCTGAACACAGGGAAATGCAATTGTAGAGAGACTCAGCAATGCCCTTTAGATAGAAACTGTCTAGCCAGCAAATATAATATACGAAGCCCAAATATCAGCTCGTAACAGCCCGGAAAACACCATGCATTACCTCGGGATTACTGCTGGACCATTCAAGCAAAGGTATTACACCCATAGGCATTCCTTTAACAACCCGCACTATCTAACCAAACGGAATTATCCAAGCAATACTGGGCAATCAAGAACTCAAACAACGACCGGTGGTTAAATGGAGAATTGTCAGAACTTCAAACTCAGCTACTAACTTCAAAGACAAATGCCCGCTTTGTATAGCAAAAAATAGAAATAATATTGTTTAAGGACTCTAGAAAACTGCTGAACAAACGGAATGAACTGATAGCCAAGTGCAGACATAAGGCAAAATTCAAATATAATGTTAGTATATTCCAGATATAATGTCAGTATATCCCTTATAGACTAGTGCAACCCATAGTTACTTTTACTATTGCTACTAATATCAGAAAGGTGTATACATATATATATGTATAGGAGTATGGATATATGTATGGGCGAATGTAGATATGTATGTACGTGTGTATGTGAATGTATATATATATATATATGTGTGTGTGTGTGTGTGTGTGTGTGTGTGTACATGTAGGTATGGGTTATTTTTGTCTTAGCTTTTACTAATTGACAATTTCATATTCTGATACTTTTTGTTACTTGATTATTTCATTTGTTTCTCTATTATCAATTTTTATATGTTTTATTATTTTTTTATTATTTATTTTTTTATTATTTATTTTTTAGTTGTATTGGTTATATTTTATTTTATTATTCTTTTATTATATTATTCTATGATTTTACTCATTATTTTTAAAAGCTTAATATTTTGTAGTTTTAATTTTATTTTTATTTATTTATTTTTGAATTTACTTACTTATTTTATTATCAGTACTACTACTATATTATTATTATTATTACTAGCAATGTATGCACCCTCCGGGTGCAAGTATTTAAGTTTTAATATAATAAAATATCATATTAATTAGAAAGGCTAATGGAACTGAATAAGAATGTAGATAAAAAGATTTGGAACAGAGGGGTATGATTGAAAATAGAACAACTTTGAAACTATTCATCATTTTCCCTTACTCCCGTCTTTCATTGCTAAATTTTCCTAATTTAACTATTTAGTTAAAATAGGAATAAAGAATAATATTACAGTTATTTCTTCTTGTTAAGGGATTTCTTTTAAGATTTATCTCCGAGATTTTTGCTCATATTCATTAAGAAAAAAACAAACAATTAGAAATCAATAATACCAAGCGCATATTTAATAAATTAAACTTTTAATATCAATATGCAAATTAGCTTTCCTGTTCACACTGTAACCCGCTATTTTGTTGCATATATAAATACAATTGCATGTTATTAGAATGTAGATAAAGTCAAAAGTATTAATAAGGTATAACAATTTTATCAATAACTGAGGTTCAAATAAAAATAAATTCATGGTGAATGTGACGTCAATAACTAAGGGAATTGTGACTTGAGTAGTGATTTAGTTTCGGCTTCAGACAGACAAACACACAATCTCCATTATAATAAGATTATTATTATTATTAATATTATTATTATTACTATTATTATTATTATTACTACTTCCCTGGTGCAGGTGCATGTGTATGCATGTGTATGGGTATATATTCGGCTATGTGCGTATATGTATGTGTATGTATGTATGTGCGTATATTCGGGTATACGTATATGCGTATATTCGGGTATACGTACATGTGTATGTATGTGTATGTATATGTGTGTGTGTATATATATGTGTGTATATGGGTATAGGTGTGTATATATGTATATATGTGTGTGTGGATATGCATATGTGTAGTTGGGGATACGGATATGTATATGCATGGATGGAGTAGCCCCAAAAAGTCTGAGTGGTATAATGACTAATAATTATTTAAATTTTTCAGGATATATTTGTTTACATGTATATATGCGTATTTATGTGTGGATCTATGTATGCATGTATATGAGTATGTATGTATATATGCGTGTTCGAATTTAACATAATGCAATATAATTTTTGCAGGTCCACCCTCCAAATAAGGAGGAATAACACATAATTTGTACTAGCTAAATGATAATTTACAAAACAGGCTACTCCATAGATGTATGTGTATATGTGTATTTGTATATAGGTATGTATATGTGGTGTGTGTATGTGTGTATAGGTGTATGATATAGTGTGTGTATATGTATATATATGTATGTATATATATATGTGTATATGTGTATATATTATGCTATGTGTGTGTATGTGTGTATATATAGGTATATATGTGTATTATATAGATGTATGTGGTGTGTGTTATGTTGGTGTGTATGCATATGTATGTATATGTATAAGTTTGTATATGATATGTAGGGGTGGGTATAGTTGAAGCGATATGGAAAGAAAGAAAATAAATTAAGTCAAACAAAAACTACTAAATAAATGAACAGGGGTTTCCCGAATTCTGAATTAATTGAATTAACAGTAACTCCTAACAAATTACTGACAAGCGGTCAGATGTCTTTGGTTTTATTATTGTTTACTATTTTTTCCTTTCTTTCCATTCGCTATCAACTATAGCCCACCGCGCTACATATCTATACAAACTATACATATACATACATATGATACACACACATACTCACACACACATACATCTATATATACACATATTATCCATATATATACCAAACATACAACACAACTATGGCATATTATATTAAAGTACACATGACACATAGAGTAATATACAAATACATATATATACATATACCACATATATACATACACTATACACACATCACACACCCGCATATACATACCTAATTAAATACACAATAACCACATATACACCAACACTCTATGGAGTTAGCCTGTTATCTGTAATTCATTTTAGCTAGTACATAATTATGTGTTATTTCCTCCTTTCTTATTTGGAGGGTGGACCTGCAAAAATTTATATTGCAAATTATGTTATTAATTCTGAACTACGCATAATAAATACATACTCATAATATCATTGCATACGCACTAGATCACACATAAAGCCAAGTAACATGTAACAATATATCCTAAAAATTTAAAATATTCTTCAGTCATTATACCATCATGACTTTTTTGGGGCTACTACCATCCTATGCATACATATCGTATCACCAACAACACAAATGCCATATCCACACACACCATATATACATGATAATATAACAACACACCTTACCCTCAGTATACACACATATATATAGCACACCACACATATACATTACACATACATACACATGTCGTATACCCGAACCATATACGCATATACGTATACCCGAATAATACCACTACATAACTACCAACATTACATATAACGCACAATAGCCGAATAATACCCAAACAACATGCATACACAATGCAATTCCTTGCACCAGGAAGTAGTAATAATAATAATAATAGTAATAATAATAATATAAAAAATAATAGTATAATTTATTATAACCAATGGAGATTGAGTTGTTTGTCTGTCTGAGCCGAAACTAAATCACTACTCAATTCACAATTCCCTTTAGTTTATTGACTCAATTCACGCATGAATTATTTTAATTTGAACCTCAGATATTGAATAAAATTTTATAACTTAATTAATACTTTTGACTTTATCTACATTCTAAATAACATGCAATTGTAATTATATATATAGCAACAACAATAGCGGTACATGTGTGAACAGGAAAGCTAATTTGGCAAATTGATATTAAAGGTTTAATTTTATTAAATATGCGATTAGTATTATTTAGATTTCTGTAATTTGTTATATGTTTATTATCTTTAATGATATGAGCAAAAATCTCGAGATAATCTTAAAAGAAATCCCTTACAAGAAAGCAAATAACTGTAATATTATTGCTTACTTCCTATTTTAACTAAATATTAATATTAGGAAAATTTAGGCAATGAAAGACGGGAGTAAGGGAAAATGATGGAATAGTTTCAAAGTTTGTTCTTATTTTTTCAATCTATACCCCCTCTGTTCCAATTTCTTTTTATCTACATTCTATTCAGTTCATTAGTCTTTCTAATTTAATATTATATTTTATTATATAAAACTAAATACTTGCACGCCGGAGGGTGCATATCTATTTGCTAGTAATAATAATAATAATAATAGTAGTTAGTACTGATTATATAATAAGTAGTAAATGCAAATTAAATTATATTAATAAATTAAATCTACAATATTAAGCTTTTAAAATAATGAGTAAATCATAGAATAATATAATAAAAGAAAATAAAATAAAAATATATACCAATACAACTAAAAATAAATAATAAAAAATAAATAATATATAAATAATAAACTATAAAATGATATAAGAGAACAAAGAAAATTATCTGTAACAAAAAGTATCAGAATATGTATAAATGTCATATTAGTAAAAGCTAAGACAAAATATCATACTACATGTAACACACACACACACCCACACACACACACACCTATTATAATTATATATACATTCACATACACACGTTACATACATATCACATTGCTTTACATAATAATAAATTCCCCCAATTAATCTTTCCCCCCTTTTAATACATATTATGTATACCCTTTCTGATATTAGTAGCATAGTAAAAGTAACTATGGTTGCACTAGTCTATAGGGATATACTGAATTATATCTGGAATATACTAACATTATATTTGAATTTTGCCCTTATGTCCACTTGGTATCAGTTCAATTCCGTTTGTTCCAGCGTTTTCTAGAGTCCTTAACGCAATATTTATTTCTATTTTTTCGCTATACAAAGCGGGCATTGTCTTTGAAGTTCGTAGCTGAGTTTGAAGTTCTGACAATTCTCCATTTAAGCCCGGTCGTTGTTTGAGTTCTTGATTGCCCCCAGTATTGCTTGATTATCCGTTTGGTTAGATAGTGCGGGGTGTTAAAGAATGCCTAATGGGTGTAATACCTTTGCTGAATGGTCCAGCATAATCCCGAGGTCATGCATGGTGTTTTCCGGCTGTTACGAGCTGATATTTGGGCTTGTATATTATATTGCTGCTAATCGTTTCTATCTAAGGCATTGCTGAGTCCTCTACATTGATTCGCCTGTGTTCAGGTTTGCTGTCTCTAGTTCTGGGGCTATTTAAGTTTATTTAGTGTTCTTCTAGATTCTTGTGATCATTCATTCAATATCTTTTATTATGGGCATTAATTATGCTACTCATATTGGAGTACATGAGTGCTAATTTTCAGGGTATTTCTGTTAGTATTTTGCTTAAAGGTATTGCTTTGGTTAAAAGTGTGTATTTTATTAGGTTTAAGAAAAGTTCTACCTATGCCTAATTTTGCTATTCTACAGTAAGGGGGTTAAACCAAATTAGCTTTGCGTGTCCTATTCCTTGAATTACCTGGCCATTCACTAATTTAGTTCTCTGTTTACTATATATTGTAGATTATTGTATATCCACTGTCCTTCAGAGCACATCAATAGAAGGATTTATTGTTTTTTAAAGATCCTATTGTTAGCCGACAGTCTATTGATTCTTATATTTATAGAGGAGGATCTATCTAGTTAATGTTGATTTGGGGTGGTAGAGTTTATATTCACATATAGTGTATGTGCCCTTCCTTGTGAAAGGTTGGAAGGTATCTTTCCAGATTTCAATGTTAATATCTAGAAAATTCCACTATCTTGCAGTTTGGTTGATTCATTCTGTCCTAATTTTTTGAAGGTGCTAACTATTTTTTCGCGATACTTGACGTTTAGGGGGCGTTACTATTAGGACGAGGATCAGTCCGTCATCCCGGTAAATACTATTTTGGGATGGTGGGAACTATGATCACCTAATGAGGTGTATTATATAAGATTCCCAACCAAGTCAGATATTGGGCAAGTCGAGCTCCACTCCGGTAAGTCGAGTTGTATCCTTTTTTAACCCAATCTGAACTATTATTCCTTATATTGTTTTTCGGCAAGCCATTATAATATCACTATCCTCTTGTGATATGTCATGCATATTTCCTCTCTGCGAATCTCTATGCCTCTTCCTAGCAATTCCTTGGTTATTGATGGGTTAATAATTCTATGATATTCAATTGAATTAAGCGTTGCGTCTGCTTTTGTTTCAATTTTTCGGAACAGTCAATAGTGTCCATTGGTATTTGCCATAGATGGTAATTTCCATAGATGTATTTAGTTTATGTGGCGGTGCATGTGTAGCATGTGTATGGGTATATATTCGCTTGTGCGTATATTATGTGTATTATGTATGTGCGTATAATTCGGGTATAACCGTATTTGCGTTTATTCGGGTATACGTACATGTGTATGTATGTGTATGTATATGTGTGTGTTGTTATATTATGTGTGTTATGGGTTATAGGTGTTGTATATATGTATATTATGTGTGTGTGGATATGCTATTGTAGTTGCGGGATACGATATGTATATGCATGTGATGGAGTAGCCCCAAAAGTCCTGAGGGTATATGACTAATAATATTTAAATTTTTTCAGGTATCCTATTTGTATTACAATTTATATATGCGTATTTATGATGGTGGCTCTATGTATGCAATGTAATGAGATGTATGTATAATATGCGTGTTCGAATTAACATAATGCAAATAATTTATTGCAGGGATACTAACCAAATAAGGAGGTAAATACACATAATTATGTAACTAGCATATGATAATATGTACAGAGAACAGGCTAACTCCAATAAGATGTATGTGTATTATGTGTATTGTATATAGGTTGTATATGTGGGTGTGTGTATGTGTGTATAGGTGTATGTATATATGTGTGTATATGTATATATATGTAATGTATATATATTATGTTATATGTGTATATCATAATATGCATATGTGTGTGTATGTGTGTATATATATTGTTATATGTGTATATATAGATGTAATGTGTGTGTGTATGTAATTGTGTGTTGCATTGTATGTATATGTATAAGTTTGTATAGATATGTAGGGGTGGGTATAGTTGAAGCGAATATGGAAAAAAAGGATAATTAAAGTCAAAACAAAAAACTCTAAATAAATGAAGCAGGGTGTCCCTGAATTCTGAATTATGAATAACAGTCAACCTCACAAATTACTCCGACAACGGTCAGATGTCTTTTTTATTTTGTTACTATTATTTGTATGTTTAATTCCTATTTTATAATTACTCGAACAGGAGCTGGAGCAAGGTACAGGACCAATTAAAAAAAAAAAAAAAGACCAAAATCTGTTCAAATGCCTTAAAAATGAAAGAATTCCATCGTTCGCATCTGATAGTCGGGAGAATAGACATTTTTTGTCTAAGCTCCCTGAAATAGTCTATAACTGCAAGAATACTATGAAGTCTTTTGTTTTTATTAAATATATCTTATATATATATATTTTCACAAAAATTCTGTTTATCTACTCCAACTTAACCTTTGGTGTGAACCTGATGTGTAAATGGGTTTGTTCCAGGAACTTTTTATGACATTTAGGAGCAATGTTGATGGAGAAACATCCTCGGTGAACATTGGCTTTGTACCAGCGGTACCGTCACACTTTTGAGTTTCATGCATGAATTCACTCTTCCTTGAAGTTGTGAAATCGCTTCAGTCACAAACTGCTGTTAGCCATGGAAGACAGTTAATGGCCCAGACTTGAATTCTTTGGTGAGATGAGCCACATCTGCAATGATCCTTTAGTGACCCTTCCATCTCTTCTGTCATACAGTCCAATACAGGCAAATGCTCTATTTCGTCCATACACCATCAACATTTCTGGTCCAGTGCGGACATGATGAGAGATCATTGTTTTGATGCTTATAGAGAACACATTGTATGATGATGATATGACAGCATGTCCTCTAATGTGATATCCAAGATCATGCTAAAGATTAGGATATGATATGCTTACCCAAAGCTTACTTCATCAGTTGGGTGGTTGGTTGGGTTTGTTTTTAGAGATGTCAAACAAAAGATTAATATTCCATAATCAACTAAAGTTAAGAGTGGTTTCAAGTATTCCTTCTCATGCTGAATGTCAGTCTTTATTGGTGTTTTTTGTAAGCATTATATGGTTTCAAGTAACTAAATGATGAATAATTATTTGAAAACATTATAAATCAGGTAACCATTCTAATACAAATATTCAACATAGTGCTCATCATGGCTCTTAAAGTATTCCTATCTAATACAATACATTTACACAAAATTGTATGAGTTCCAAATAATGATTCCTTCTATACCTTAGTTATATCATGTATTTGCAGTTATAGGATCTGAAGTCTTTCCTATTAAATACTAATAATTCACATCTCTCGGTTATATCATTTCAAATGTTCCTATCTTCAGACACCATGATTTGTAGCACAATAATTTTTAAGTATTTCTTCTTAATACTTAATTTTATAAACACTTTTTATGGTTTCAATGTAACTGTGAGGATGAAAGTGATCCAATTGTATTGGGGCACTTGGAATGGTCCCTAAAAGCTAGAAAAGGAGTGAGAGCTCAAGAGAAGATGAAACCTCCAAACAACAGCACTGTAAATTCGTTGAATACTCAGAAAGTCATAGACACCTGAGGGAATTGGGTCATTCAGAATCTAGATGAAAGACCACCAAGCCAACACTGGTGTGAAAAACTACACAAGAAGTAAAATATGAGATAAATGAGAATAAACAAATCAATTTAGTTTTATCACGAGATATTGGTTATGTATTGTTCAAGTATTCCTATTAAATAGAATGATTTTCAAACAAAGCTATTTGACTCATACGACGCTAACATGTAGCTAGGTCCACTCTGCAGTCAGCAGTGGACCATGAGAGTAATGACCATGAACAGGGTGAATTCCACACTCCCCAGATCTTCCAATAGTCTCATCACAAAGATTCAGTTTAAGTATCATACCTAAGAACCCTTTAGGATGGAGGGGGGGGCTTACCTCCTCATGCAGAAGAATTATTTGGCATCTCTAGAGGCCTCAAAGGGTGATAATCTGCTCATTGTATGGAAGGCTGTCTTTGTTTTACATACAGAAAAAGAATGACTCTTCGCTCTTTTTTTTGAATTAAGCTTACAGGGATTTTGAGTTTTCCTTTTTATCATTACATCTCATAAATAATTATTCGAGACAAGTTTTGTCCTTTCTTTCTTTTAACATAAGTCGTTGGAGTGCCTAAAGTCAGTTATACAGCCAGACAGCGAGGGAGTCTATACCTTTTTTCAAGTGATAGACCAAGGAGATTATTTTTGGCATCTGAGGTGGGCACCACACCTACCATCAGTTTCCTCACTTTACAGCACGATCCATGTGCTAGCTCATACACTGAGTTGGTGAGGGCCGGTATAACGCAGGGACCTTGTGGTTCTCAAACCGACCCTAATATAAACATTATAGCAAGTTAGCGGATGAAGAGATCAATCAAGGGATTATAACTATTATGGTAAAGGTCACCATTTCTAAGAATGATAATAGCCTAAATATCAAAGTGCATAGAACTAGATTAAAATTGTATGATAATTTGGCCAAGTGGATCTTGTGGGCCAACTGGATCAGTGAATATCCAAATTGCCTAGAAACGAATAAATCAACATTTGGCAAATTGGACATTTGCACTGAGATCCATTATAAAATGAATGGGAAATATTCAAAAAGTAGATTTTCAGTTGATAATTTGGGACAATACATTGCACTTGTTAGTTTCATCTTTTAAAGTAACAAAATATACATCAATATGGTCACAAAACAAAATATACGTAGTCACAAACAAAAATAATACGACTAGGTCAAACACAAAATAATTTATAATAATACGATTTTCTCACCTTCCAATTGACCATAACCAGGAGACAACTTTGTGAGTAATAAAGTCTAAAAAGAAGGTTGCTACTGAAAGGAGACATTTTGAGACGAGGGTTTCCCAAAGAATAATTTCAAGAAATGGATCCAAGGGGAAATTATGAAAGAAAGGTTAACAAGAAGGCAATCATCAGTAGCCTACAATGAAAAGAATTACAAGAGATATATATCATAAGTTGGGTTCCGAAGAGCACCAACTTTTTTTCCTTGATTCTTATACTACTTTTTTCAAATGTTTCTCACGCAA
>CM042171.1:25322142-25347830 GCA_023376005.1 Doryteuthis pealeii | reverse complement strand
TATCAATAATAACATATACACATCATATATATATGCCATGGAAGAGTAAAATTAGCTTTCAATATATAACATTTATACAAATGCGACTACACACCACATATATATGCTGCGTGTTGCTGTGGTATAATTATATATATATATATTATATATATTATAATATATATATGTGTCTAAGTACTATATATATATAATATACCAAGCGTGTTTGGTAAATCCTGCGGTGAGAAAAAAACAGCAAATAGTTTGATTGTAAAAATATACTACCAAACATCAACCAGGGAGAAAAAAATTTCTGAAAAAGAAAAAGACCAAAGATAGGCGTTACAACAAAAAATAATCTATGGTTACAGATATTGGCCAAAAGAGAAAAAACCATTTATATGTATATAAGACGTTATATATATATTCATATAACGCTAGAGAAAGCTAATAAGTAAAAAGTGCTCGATACCTTAAGTAGAGCCAATAATAATAGAACTATATAGTAGGTTCGTCTGACTCATTAGATTTAATCTTACTAGCTTTATAGTATAATTATATTTATATATATATTAATATATATATAATAGTGAACAGATAAGAGGAAAAACAAAGTTTAAAAACATTCAGTAATCAAAAGTGCTCTCAATGCTGGCAGCCAGAGCAAAATAAATACCAACAGAAATAACATTCTCAACCGTTTTTCATAATAGTCTCATGATTAAACAATTTTCAGATCAACTATGATACAGCATCAGATAAACATCACACAACATACACATATCACATATATATCTATATATATATATAAGCTATATATCCTACTAATAATATTCATATATATAAGAAGAGAGAGAGAGAAGATTATTCACTACAGAAACATGAAATTTATTCATATTGAACAAAATAAAGAAGAGTGAGTAACTATTTTTCTTTATTATTTCTTTCTTTTTACCTCTCTCGCTATATATTTCCTTTTTTTATTTCTTTTTTCGCTCCCATTAACTTTCTGTATTAGTGATCGCCCACCCTCTTGCATTGTTCTTTCTCTCTTTTTAGTTCTCTTAATGATAAGACGATAGTAAGCAAACATTCTGTAATTACAAAGATTATTACACATACACATAGCTAGGACGTGCTGTTCTGGGTAGACAATTTAGGTAATGCTTATCCTGAATAAAATTATAAGTATTATTAGTCAATACAAAAAAAAATTCAAAGAATATTCTAATTGATTAGCATATTATTCATTGTTAAAGTTCAAAAATGCTTTTCACCTTTATACAGGGATTATTCTTTATGCCTTCATCCTCTAATATATATGAGTCATGATTCCTAATCTGTTTGTAGGAGTAAATTTTTTATTCTGAATACCATTGATTTTAAATTCCAGAGTTTTCTTTCCTAGACTAGTTGCCAGTACAAGGTACTAACAGGTCAAAGGTACTCGAGTCAAAGTGGACCTGATAATAATGGGGACAAAGATGTGGCTCCACACTCCCAAAGAGGTGAGCTCCAACCACTCCCAAAGCTCAGAATCTGTGAATGATTTACCCAATCCCTCTCACACGATAAGATGTGAACAAGGTCAATTTTAAGTGGAGTACAGCTGGTTTTAATTCATGAGTTTTTCCTTCTCCTTATATTAGTTGTCAAGCCAAGGCTAAAAGATTTACCAATTAATTGACGTGGAAGAGAAGAGATTTTCTGAAGAAGTATTAAAAAAGATGAAATACAAACAGCTGGTGCCAGGATTTGAAGCTGGACTCTCAATTCATTTTTACAAATTTATTAACTAACTTATCCATAGTGCCACCTCCTGCTTCTAATTTGAATTGTAGATTTTGTCAATTTCAATGTAAATTTTCAATTAAATGCTTATTGATATTATTTTTCTTTGTTTCAACCTCAGATTTGTATCTGTTATAATGTCTACTCATCCATTTACCATGGACACTAACTACACATTGAAAACTGATCATAAGAGAAGAAAGCAAACAGACATTTTCTCTCTGTTTTTATAAGGTCAACTGATTGCCTTACCCTAAGTAATTATGCACAGAACACGCCTAGTACAGAGGTATAGCGCCAGTAAAAGTTCGTATTTATCTTGGAGAAGCTTATGTTTACAATTTATAGTTGTGGAACTACACTCAAAACAAACAGTTCATATAAACTGTTAACTTTAATTAAATACACAAAGAACTTAACTAATTTCTCTTCTTCTTATTATTTACATACAATAGAGTCTAAAATTGCAAAATAACTAATTCTGATATCTATGAAGAAATGGAAATGAAAAAAATCTGCCTTATGGAAAAGAGTTACAGACATTCATGTCATTCAGATTCCACTAAAAGAAAAAATACCCCAATCATGGGTTTAACTTTCACTTAACACATTGAAGAAATCTCTCTCTCTCTCTCTCTCTCTCTCTTCTCTCTCTTCTCCTCTCACACACACACACACACACACACACATTACTGATGGTCAAAATCTTAAGTCCAATTGAAAATAAAGAAAAAATATACCTTTTTTGCATTTAGACTTCAACCACCTATTATCCTAATTTCCCAGTATTCAAATTTTTCTTATTAATGCTAAAATAAGTTTTTAATTTTAATTTCTCCTTTCTCATTTCAATTTTGAAACTACTTAAATAAGTGGTTGAAATCTACAACGTAAAGATATTTTTTTTCTTTATTTCTTTAGCCTTTAAGATTTTATCTCTATATCTTTAGATCAGGTTGTTGGGATGTTCTTTTCATCGGGGTTCCATATTTGTTCTTATTGAATAAGGAACACGAGACATTTTTTGGTGTATACTTTATTATTTCTAACGATGCCATTCTGTAACCACTCTGCTGTGCAGGGTATCAGCTGCAGAGATGCAACATTTACTCCTGTCAACAATGGCCATAACTTAACTTCTAATTAACTTTTACTTTTCCAAGACCAGCCCAATCAAAGGTCTGTACGGATGACTATGGGTTAGACTTGTCAGTCAAAACTTTCAATGATTTTCCAACCATAGTTTTCTAGTTTAATGGTTAATATTAAATTCTAACTATACTCCTTTACAAAAAGAAGCATGCCTATCATTTATGCAAAGACTAATAGCCAATTGCAAAACCATATTGCAGAACATGGGAGTTAATACCTTTTGTTGTCCCCTTAGTGCTGAATAACAGGGTGTGGAGACTATGTGATTGTATCCTCCAACTATGATAAAAGATACATTGTCATGAACAGAAACTGTATTTCTATCACAGATATTGCATACATAACATATCGTATTGTGAGCACTGTATCGCAATACATAATCGTTACACACCTAATATAATGGTATAATGATAATATATAAATACTGGGTGATGTGTGTGTGTGATATACCTATACACAATTCTTGTTGATTTCTAACAATTCTGTTAGATATTTTCATCATCTCATCATTGAAGTCTCCTTGTCACACATTGCCTTTTCAGTTTATCTATGCTGGGGTCCCTGGATTTCCTCAGTTATACTGAAACATCCATTCAGCATATTGTTGGGTCCATACATTGGGGTCAAGACCTAAAATTCCTTCTCTCTCTCTCTCTCTCTCTCTCTCTCTCTCGTGGACATCTTTGACTACCTCTGGGGAAAGTGATCTTCCTTCAAGACACTTTGAGGTACAATATATATAATATAAAATGAATATAGAAGAATGAGAAAAGTATTAGCATATAAAGGTGCTCAATGCTAAAAATAGCAGAGCAGCGTTACAATCAAATATTATATTTTATGGATTTAATATCTCGTTACTAAAGTTTCAGCTTACTGCAATCATCAGACAAGACAGTCAAAATGATAAGAATTTAAGATTTAAAAAAAACCGTGGTTTGTTTAGGCGTTTATATAAAATGAAGCATTTTTCTCGCGGTTGGAATTTTAATATATATATATAATATATATATTATATTAAATTTGTTGTTATGGGTCCAATGAAGAGAGGACTATGCTCCAAGTTTGATTCCTTATGTGAAAATGTATTTGATTTCTCGCAAACAAGATCAAAAAACTTTATTTTAACATTATTTGCATTTCATTTCTATCTACTTATACAAAATCATACCAATTCCCAGATGACAATGCCCATGATGAGAGTGTAGTATCTGCACTCTCTACATAGGAACACTCCCTTGTCACCCAGCATTTCTGCTAAGATCAAAAATTTAGATATTATGCATAGAAATACCATGTTATTTTAGTATAACCACTATATATAGGTCGATAAAATCAATCTTTAAATCAAAGTGTCAAGAATTTTAATACTTTCTCAAAAAATAGAATAGACATAAATATATTGAATTTAATCATTATAATTTTTTTTTTAATATATTTAATACATTTCCATGGATACAGATACTTAAACTCTGATCCAAGGTACAACCACGAGGAGCAACCACTTTTAGTCATAGGCAGGTGTATAAGTACTACACATTCATCCTAAGCGAATTATTAGAGAAAGAAAGAAATAACTTCAAAAGCCAATATTATGTAAATGTATATATTAATACCTACATGTGTTACACCTATATTATACTTATATATATATATATGAAGGAAGGAAAAAAAGGAAAAAAAAAAAAAAAAAAAAAAAAAAAAAAAAAAAAAAAAAAAGAAAAAAAAAAAAAAAAAAAAAAAAAAAAAAAAAAAAAAAAAAAAAAAGAAAAAAGAAAAAAAAAAAAAAAAAAAAAAAAAAATGGAGTGATGTTTAGATCCGACGATATGCTGTAGTTTAGAAGGAAAGTTGTGTCAAGAAATTATCAACTCAAAACAAGTCACAGGTGGTACGTTTCGTCTGTATGCACACGACTTCCTCAGATCGGCTGAGAAAGTCTGTGATACAGACGAAAAACGTTACCACCCTGGGACTTGTTTTGAGTTGATTCATTTCTTGACCACTTTCTCCTTCTATCTACAGCATATATATATATATAAAGAGAAATAGAGAGAAAGGAAAAAAAAACATGTCTGTCTTCTTTACCCACACACACACCTATTGTCACCATGGCAAATGTTTGAATAAAAGTAATCAGTGAAAATTCAATAGACTAATTAGCAAATTATTTAGATTCCAGGTTAATCAAAAGATGAAAATATTAAAGTGAATGTTAAATGAAAAACAAACGCCCTGTCGGCTGGGGCGTTAGAATGCCACCAAACTGCACTCTGCAGAGGGGTAAGACTCCCCCAATGGGCCACCGGTATGGCCGTGGGTGGCGACCGTGATGCTTAAGGATTAGAGCCCAGGTGGATGAGCAGTTCATGACATGCAATACTCACTTTTGGCTCCTATCTTGGGCTAGCCACGGTGCCGTCGGAAAGGCCCCCTCCGATCAATCAGTCTGGTCATGTCAAGCTAGCACCTATATCGATTTTCCCAACCCTATTGCCTTATGCAAGCCCCAGCCCCCTTTACATATGCCCGTGCTAGAAGGCGATGGCTGTTCGGGTCTACATGTCCTGGATGACGTAAACTCCATCTGATGGTGAGTTTCCAGTTTTGGAGTTTGTGGGAATGTGGAGGCACCCCTTCATCACCATTGCTCCCTGGTCCACGTCTTGACCCGGATGGTAGTACCTGTTAGGGTCCCATCATATGAGTTAAATAGAAAATGTATTTATTAAAAAAAATTGTATTATCCATAAGAATTTGATTTATTTTCATAAACGTTTTATCGGCATTAAATGACCCCGACTGAGGTTGATATGCGTAAAACAAAACCAAAACCAACCAAACTAAATGAAAAAACCAAAGCAGGATTTGAATTACTTTTAGGAAGAATACTTTTCTTATCTCCTAGAGTTACAAAAATAAGTAAAATATTTGTTTCATTTGTCTTATTTTGTTAATAATTTTAAGTTGATATAGTATTTAACTAAGTCTGAAAATAAACAAATACTACTTCAGTTTACTTTGTTTTAACGACATATCAACACTTTATTTAAATGCTGAAATTTTATTAATTTGTAAATTGTTGTTATTCTACATAAACTATATTTTTCAATGTTCCATTGTATTTTTCTTTGTAAAATTAACACTTCTATTTACATAGAATAATTTGTTTTAAACACTGTTATTTTGATATCAACTTTCTATCTAATATAAATTATTTCATTACAGTTTAAACCATTTTATGGTTTCACTTTATCCTTATCTAATAGTATAATTTATGTTCAATAATTAATTGTTTGCAGTTTCAAGTTACTCCCTATCTATTACAACAATTCAAATAGATTCAAATCTAACCCACACAACTGGGCCAAAGTGGACCTGGGAGTAATGGCAACAATACCAAATCTCCAAACTATAGCCTCACTACTGGATGTAGTTTATTTGCCATACCCAGGATACAAAATTTACAACTTATGTCTCAATAATATTGTTACATTTGATATAAATTTCATACACTAAAATGCAACATCTATGAAGACAGTTGTATTAATTTCTTTTTTGTTTAGAGAGAAAAATAATTATCAATCTTTAAATCAGCAAATCATTGGAAGACATGAATTACTTCTTCTACTTTTCCTATGATGGAAATAGTTGGGCTCTTTTAGGTTGTAAGGGGAATCAGTATTGGTTATTTGGTCAGTGGGTTGCTGGTTGATTCTTACGCATGCAACTCTTTGGGTTATTTTATACTAAAGTAGTTAACAATTATTTAAAGAGGTATTAAATACTTCATTATCTTATTCAACTATAATCGGTCTTAACAGGTACACAACTTCAGGTCAAAGTAGACCTGGAGATAATGGCCAATGAAGAGGTAGACTCCACATAGCCTCAGAACCAAGTTCACATCAGATACAGCCTAAGTGTCATACCCAGAACAACCTTTGGGATGTCTTAGCTCTTTGCATATTTCTAGCGCCCCACCAACAGAGCCATTGGTCAATACAGGGATTTTCAATGATAATGTTAATATGTATCCTAGTATTTAAACTATGTGTGTTACATGGAAAGGAGAAGCACTACTAAGATAGCAAGCATTGCCGGAGATGCTTATTAAATGCATCTAATTTGGGAAAATCTTTAAAACTGAATTAGAAAAAATTAATTTCATGTATACATTCTCAGGGTTTTATAGCTCAATGTAAAACATTATGAGGTAAACTTTTTGCCATTTTAGAGTAAAATGTTTATAAACAAACTTTAGTTTCTGTTCACTATCAAATATCAAATCTGTAATGGCTCCTAATATCTAAACTCAAATAGATTCAGACTGCTAACTTTTAGCTTTAGGCAAAGTGTTGATGAATTACCAGAAATAAATTAAAATTGATTATCAATTCCATTCTCCCTATCTTGATATATTTTGATTATATATAACATGATGGAATATGAACTGTAAGTTCATCCAGTGTAACATACAGGTGGAATTGCAAAAAATGTTTTATATATTTACCAACCCCTTACTCAAGAGCAAGATGTGACACAAAGTCAATTTCTTAAGCCAGAGTTATAACAGGTGAATTCAGAGTTTTTTTCTTTAGACTGGTACTAAAGCCAGAAAACAACTAACTGCGAACTGAAGGAGAGTAGTTGGAGGCATAACCTTTCCAAGGGTTATTAGCACTATGTGAATGCAAACAGCTCATTCCGGATTTGAACTCGGGTTGAACATTCCCATCCACTCTAACCATTACACCAGCAAAAATGTTTATAAGTTCTGATCATACAATAAATATGCATAGATAAATTGTAGGAATCTATTTACCATTTTGCATAGTAAGTAAAAAGTAAGTAAAGCTTGGGTGGCCTAAAGTTGGTATCAGCAATCAGCACTAGACCAAGGAGATTGTTTTTGCATCTGAGGTGAGCGCCACACCTACCATCAGCTCTACTTTACCGCAACAGATCCCTGTGTTAATCATATGCTGAGTTGGTGAGGACCGGTATCAAACTAGGAACCTTGTTGTTTCTAGCCGAACACTCTACCGACTGAGCTAGATTATTTATATATAGATTGAACTTGTGGCATGTTTATGGATTTAATATGGTGGATCAATCAGTTGTCAAATTTGAGAACCACAATCAATTGGTTGACTAAAAATCCTCAATAATTCAAACTAGAAAGAAAGCATGGAAAAAAAAAACCATGCACAGAAATGTCATATATCAGGCATTTGACTCCATACAAAAGAGAAAAATGGTGCAAATACTTGTAGAATATGGTCTCTCCAAAAGAAACTGTTTACACTATAATGGATGCTCTACAAAGATATGAAAAACAATGATCACTCACCCATTGGTGACACTGATTCCTTTGACATTGTTGCAGGAGTCTTTCAAGATTAATCTATTGTGTTCCTTTAGTACATAATTTCTAGGCAAGATTATAAATAGAAAATAGTTGTTAATCCTTGAAAGACTCTTGCAACAATGTCAAAGGAATCAGTGTCACCATTGGGTGATGTGATCATGTTTCATATCTTTGTAGAGCATCATTATAGGTGGTAACAGTTTCATATTGGAGAGACATATACTACAAAGTATTTGCACCATTTTCTCTTATTTGTATTGGAGTTCAAATGCCTTGATATATGACAATTTCTGTGCATTTTTTTTTCCATGCTTCTTTCTTGTTGAATTATGTGAAAGGATTTTAGTCATACCAATATTGTGTGTTTCAATTTCGACAACATGATTTTGATCCACCATATTAAATTCCAAAACATGCATCAAGTGTCAACATATATATAAATAATCCTAGCTCAGTCGGTAGGTGTTCGGCTTAGAAACAAACAAGGTTTCCTAGTTTGTACCGGTCCCTCACCAACTCTCAGCATATGATTAACACAGGGATCTGTTGCGGTAAAGTAAGGAGCTGATGGTTAGGTGTGGCGCTCCACCTCAGATGCAAAGAACAATCTCCTTGTCTCAGTGCTGATTGGCTTGATTAACAACTTTGGCCACCCCAACGACTTTACTTACTTTCTTTACTTTACTATGCAAATGGTAAATAGGATTCCTACCAATTTATCTATGCATATTTATTGGTATTGATCAGAACTTTATTAAACATTTTTGCTGCGTGTAATCGGTTTTAGAGTGATAGGAAATGGTTCACAACCGAGTTCAAATCGCTGGATTGAGGCTGTTTGCATTTCACATAGTGCTTAATACCCTTGGGAAAGGTTTGCTCCAACTACTCTCTTCCAGCTATGAGTAAATAGTATGACAGATTTTAACCATGGCTAAGGTAAACCACGTCTACAAGAAAAAACTTGGAATTCAAACCTGTATACTCTGCTAGAAATTGACTTTCGTGTCACATCTATGCTCTTAGTATGGGGGTTGGTAAATATATAAAAACATTTTGCTCATTATCCACCTTTATGTTTAACTGATGAACACAGTTCATTTTAGATTCATGTTATATATAATCAAAATATATCAACGATTTAGAGAATGAATTGATATCAATTTATTTATCTGCGCGTAAAATTACATCAACACTTTGCCTAAAGCTAAAAGTTTAGGCCAGTCTGAATCCTATTTGAGTTCTTTTTAGATATTGAAGGAAGCCATTACAGATTGATATTTGAATATTGAACAAGAAACTAAAGTTTCGTTTATTAAACATTTACTCTAAAATGGCAAAAATGTTTACCTCATAAATCGTTTTTACATTGAAGCTATAAAACCTGAGAATGTATACTGAAATTTAATTTTTCTTAATTCAGATATTTAAAGATTCAAAATTAGATGCCATTTATAGCATCTCCCAGGCCAATGCTGCTATCTTAGTAGTGCCTTCTCCTTCCATGTAACACACATATTTTATACTTAGGATACATATTAACATTATTCCATTGAAACAATCCTGTATTGCCATGGCTCTGTGGTGGGGCCTAGAATATGCAAAGAAGCTAAAGACATCCCCAAAAAGGGTTGTTCGTGGTATGGACACTTAGCTGTATCTGATGTGGAGACTTTGTTCTGGAGCTATGTGAGTTACTTTCATTCCATTACTTCCAAAGGTCTCACTTTGACCTGAAGTTGTATACCTGTAGAGACCGATCTATAATTGAATAAAATAATGATAGTATTTACCTCTTTTAAAATAATGTTAAACTACTTTAGTATAAAATAAACCAAGAGAGTTGAATGCCGTAAGATCAAACCAGCAACCCACCTGACCAATAACCAATAATGATTTCCCTACAAACCTAAAAAGAGCCCAACTATTTCCCATCATAGGAAAAAGTTAGAAGAAGTAGATTCATGTCTTGTCCAATGATTTGCTGATTTAAAGATTTGATAATTATTTTCTCTCTAAAAACCAAAAAGAAATTAATACAAAACTGTTCTTCTCATAGATGTTGCATTTTAGTGTATGAAATTTAATATGCAAATGTAAACAATTATTATGAACATAAGTTGTATTGTATCCTGGGTATGGCAATAAAACTCATCCAGTAGTGAGGATTATAGTTCTGGAGATTTGGGGATGTTGCCATACTCCCAGGTCACTTTTGCCAGTGTGTGGGTAAAAATTTTGATCTATTTTAAAATTGTTTGTACTAGATAGGATAACTGAAACTGCAAACAATTATTAGGGTGAATAAAATTATTTACTATTAGATAGGATAAAGTGAAACCATAAAATGGTTTAACTGTATGAAATTATTTATATTAGATAAGAAATAGTTGTATCATATAACAGTGTTTAAACAAATTTTCTAGTTAAATAGAAGTGTTAATTTAAAGAAAAATACACATGGAACATGAAAATCTATAGTTATGATTAGAATAAAACATTACAAAAATTAATAAAATTTCACATTAAATAAAGTGTTGATATGTCCGTTAAACAAATAAAACTGACAGTAGTATTTGTTTTATTTTCAGATTAGTTAAATACATAAATATTCACTTAAATTATTAAACAAATAAAACAAATGGAAAACTAATATTCTACTTATTTTTGTAACTCTAGGAATAAGAAATATTCCTTCCAAAGTAATTTCAAAATCCTGCTTTGTTTTTTTCATTTAGTTTGGTTTTGTTTGTTTTGTTACGGCATATCAAACCTCCAGTGGCGTCATTTAATGCCGAAAAGTTTGAACATAAATCAATTCTTAATGGGATTTATTAAATTTTTTTTATAAATACATTTTTCTATTTTAACTTCATTAGATGGACCCAACATGGTACTACCACCTCCGGGTCAGAGTGGCGGACCAGGGAGCGAATGGGATGAAAGGGGTGCTCCACATTCCCCAAACCTCCAAAAACTGGAACCTCACCATCAGATAGAGTTTAACCGTCATTCCCAGGACATGTTAGCCCGCAGCCATCGCCTTCTTAGCACCCATATGATAAAAGTGGGGCTGGGGCTTGCATAAGCCGGCAATAGGGTTGGGATAGAATCATAAGGTGCTAGGGCTTGACATGACCAGCTGATTGATCGGCAGGGGGCCTTTGACCGCCCGTCTAGCCCAAGATAGGGCCAAAGTGAGTATTGCATGTCATGAACTGCTCATCACCTGGCTCTATCCTTAAGCATCACGGTCGCCACCCACGGCCAACAGTGGCCCCATTGGGGAGTCTTACCCCTCTGCAGAGGCTGCAGTTGTTGCATTCTAACGCCCCAGCCGACAGGGCGTTTTTTTCATTTAACATTTTCACTTTAATATTTACTCTTTTGATTACCTGGAAATCTAAATAATTGCTAATTAGTCTATTGATTTTTCATTGATTACCTTTTATTCAAAACCATTTTTCCATGGTGACAATAAGGTGTGTGTGTGGGGTAAAGAAGACAGACATGTTTTCTTTTTTCCTTTCTCTTTATTTTCTTCTTTATATATATATATAATATGCTGTAGATAAAGAAAGTGGTCAAGAAATGATTCAACTCAAACAAGTCACAGGCGGTGTACGTTTCGTCTGTATGCACAGACTTTCTCAGCCGATCTGAGGAGTCTGTGCATACAACGAAACGTACCACCTGTGACTTGTTTGAGTTTGATAATGTTCTTGACCACTTTCCTTCTATCTACAGCATATGTCGATCCTAAACCCATTCCACCCTTCCTTCATATATTTATATATATATATATATGTAACACATGTAGGTATTAATATATAAATTTACATATATTGGCTTATTGAAGTTATTTCTTTCTTTCTCTATAATTCTGCTAGGATGAAGGTTAGTACTTATACACCTGCCTAGGACTAAAGTGTTGCCTCCCTCAGTGTTGTACCTTGACATGAGTGTAGTATCTGTATCCATGGAAATGTAATTAAATATATTACAAAAAAAAAATTAAATAAATGAATAAAAATCTCATATATTATGTCTATTCTATTTTGAGAAAGTATTAAATTCTTGACACTTTGATTTAAAAGAATTGATTTTATCGACTATATATATGTTATACTTAAAAATAACAATGGTATTTCTATGCATATATATACTAAATTTTTATCTTAGGCAGAAATGCCTGGGTGACAGGGAGTGTTCCTATGTAGAGAGTGCAGATACTACACTCTATCATGGGCATTGTCATCTGGGAATTGGTATGCTTTTGTATAAGTAGATAGAAATGAAATGCAAATAATGTTAAAATAAAGTTTTTGATCTTGTTTTGCGAGAATCATAATACAATTTTTCACATAAGGAATCAAACTTGGAAGCGAATAGTCTCTAACTTCTTGGACCCATAACAACACTTCTTATATATATATATATTATATATATATATATAAACATTTCCTACCGCGAGTAAAATGCCTTCATGTTTATATTAAACGCTAAACAAACCACCGTTTTTTAAATCTTAAATTCTTATCATTTTGACTGTCTTGTCTGATGATGCAGTAAGCATGAAACTTTAGTAACGGATATTAAATCCATAAAATATAATATTTGATTGTAACCTGCTTCTATTTTAGCATTGAGCACCTTATATATGCTAATACTTTTCTCATCATTCTATATTCATTTTTATATATATATTGTACCCTCAAGTGTCTTGAAGAAGACACTTTCCCCAGAGTAGTCAAAGATGTCCACGAGAGAGAGAGAGAAAGAGAGAGAGAGAGAGAGATGAGAATTTTAGTCTTGACCCCCATGTATGGACCCAACAATTGCTGAATGATGTTTCAGTATAAACTGAGGAAAATCCAGGGACCACAGCATAGATAAAACTGAAAAGGGCAATGTGGTGACAAGGCGAGACTCTCAATGATGAATGAATGAATATCTTAACAGAATTGTTAGAAACCAACAAAGAGATTGTGTATAGGTATACACACACACACACACACACATATTTATATAATACATATATACATATATTAGGTGTGTAACGATATGTATTGCGACTAACAGTGTCACAATACGATATGTTATGTATTGCAATATCTGTGATAGAAAATACAGTTTTGTTCATACAATGTATCTTTCATAGTTGGAAGGATTACATCACATAGTTCTCACAACCCTGTTTATTCAGCACTAGGGGACACAAAAGGTAATAACCTCCCATGTCTGGCAAATAGTTTTGCAAAATTGCTACTTAGTCTTGCATAAATGATAGGCATAGCCTATCATTTTTGGTAAGGAAGATATAGTTTAGATTTAAAATTAACCATAAACTAGAAAACTATGGTTGGGAAAATCATTGAAGTTTGACTGACAAGTCTTAACCCCATAGTCATCCGCTTAGCAGACCTTTGTTGGGCTGAGTCTTAGAAAAGTAAAAGTTAATTAGAGTTAAGTTAGTGGCCATTGTGGGCAGGAGTATGTTTGCATCTCTGCAGCTGATACCCTGCACACAGGTGGTTAAGATGGCATCGGAGAAATAATAAAAGTATACACCAAAAATATGTCTCCGTGTTCCTTATTCAATAAGAACAATATATGGAACCCCGATGAAAAAGAACATCCCAACAACCTGATCTAAAGAATATAGAGATAAAATCTGAAGGCTAAAGAAAATAAAGAAAAAAATATCTTTTTACGTTGTTAGATTCAACCACTTATTTAAGTAGTTTCAAAAATTGAAAAATGAGAAAGGGAGAGAAATTAAAATTAAAAACTTATTTTAGCATTTAATAAGAAAAATTGAATACTGGGAAATTAGGATAAATAGGTGGTTGAGTCCTAACAATGAAAAAGTTATATTTTTCTTTATTTTCATTGGACTTAAGATTTTGACCATCAGTATGTGTGTGTGTGTGTGTGAGTGAGAGAGAGAGAGAGAGAGAGAGAGAGAGAGAGAGAGAGAGAGAGAGATCTATCAATGTGTAAATGAAAGTTTAAACCCCATGATTGGGGTATTTTTTCTTTTAGTGAATCTGAATGACATGAATGTCTGTAACTCTTTTCCATAAAGGCAGATTTTTTTCATTTCCATTTCCTGTCATAGATATCAGAATTATTTTTGCAATTTTAGACTCTATTGTATGTAAATAAATAAGAGAAGAGAAATTAGTTAAGTTCTTTGTTATTTAATTTAAAGTTAACAGTTTATATGAACTGTTTGTTTTGAGTGTAAGTTCACAAACTATAAATGTAAACATATAGCTCTCATGATAAATAGACTTTACTGGTGCTATACCTCTGTACTAGGCGTGTTCTGTGCATAATTACTTAGGGTAAGGCAATCAGTTGACCTTTATAAAAACAGAGAGGAAAATGTCTGTTGCTTCTTCTTATGATCAGTTTTCAAATGTGTGTTAGTGTCCATAGTAAATGGATGAGTAGACATTATAACAGATACAACATACTGAGGTTGAAAAGCAAAGAAAATGAATATAATAAGCATTTATTAAATTTACATTGAATTACAAAATCTACATTCAATTAGAAGCAGGAGGTGCACTTGGGATAATAGTTATAATTGTAAAAAATGAAATTGAGGATCCAAGTTCAAATCCTGGACCAGGCTGTTTGTATTTCACTTCTTTTTAATACTCTTCAGAAATCTCTTCTCTTCCACTCAATTATTGGTAAACTTTTAGCCTTGGCTTGACAACTAATATAGGAGAAGGAAAACTCTGAATTAAAACCAGCTGTACTCCACTTAAAAATTGACCTTGTGTCACATCTTATTCGTGGTGGAGGGATTGGGTAAATACATTCAGTTCTGGAGCTTTGTGGAGTGTGGAGTCACCTCTTTGGGGAGTGTGGAGCCACATCTTTGTCCCCATTATTATCAGGTCCACTTTGACTCGGAGTACCTTTGACCTGTTAGTACCTTTGTATGGCAACTAGTCTAGGAGAAGGAAAACTCTGAATTTAAATCAACTGTATTCAGATAAAAAATTACTCCTACAAACAGATTAGGAATCATGACTCATATATATTGAGGATGAAGGCATGAAAGAATAATCCCTGTATAAAGGTGAAAAGCATTTTTTGAATTTACAATGAATTTAATGCCCTAATCAATTAGAATATCTTTGATTTTTTTTTGTATTGACTAATTAATCTTTATAATTTTATTCAGGATAAGCATTACCTAATTTGTCTACCCAGACAGCACGTCCCTGCTATGTGTATGTGTAATAATTTTGTAATTACAGAATGTTTGCTTATCTATCGCTTATCATTAGAGAAACTAAAAAAGAGAGAAAGAACAATGCAGAGAGGGTGGGGATACTGAAATACAGAAAGTTATAGGGAGAGAAGAAAAAAAGAAATAAAAAAAGGAAATATATAGCGAGAGAGGTAAAAAGAAGAAAGTAATAAAGAAAAATAGTTACTCACTCTTCTTTATTTGTTCAATATGAATAACAAAATTTTTCATTATTCTGTAGTGAATAATCTCTCTCTCTCTCTCTTATATATATATATATATATATATATATATATATATATATATATATATATATGTATATGTGTATGTGTGTGTGTGTTTAATCTGATGACTGTATCATAGTTGATCCATGAAAATTTTAATCATGAGACTATTATAAAAACGGTGAGAATTTAATTTCTGTTGGTATTTATTTTGCTCTGCTGGCCAGCATTTGAGCACTTTTTGATTTACTGAATATTTTTTTAAACAATTTGTTTTTTCTTATCTGTTCACTATATATATATATATATATATATATATATATATATATATAAAGATAAATCTAATGAGTCAGACGAACCTACTATTAGTTCTTTATTATTGGCTCTACTTAGGTATCGAGCACTTTTTACTTATTAGCTTTCTCCTAGCGGTTATATGAATATATATATATCTTATATACATATAAATGGTTTTCTCTTTTGGCCAAATACTGTACCAATAGATTATTTTTTGTTGGTACGACTATCTTGGTCTTTTCTTTTTTTCAAAAATTTTTTTCTCCCTGGTTGATGTTTGGTAGTATATTTTTACAATCAAACTATTTGCTGGGTTTTTTCTCACCGCAAGGATTTACCAACACGCTTGGTATATTATATATATATATATATATATATATATATACACACACACGCACGCATATATATGTGTGTGTAGTCGCATTGTATATGTATATATATTGAAAGCTAATTTTACTCTTCCATGGCATATATATATATGTGTGTATATGTGTATTATAAAAATATTAGTTAAACCCAAAATGAATATTTTGGGTCAATTTATACTGTCACATTTTAATGTTTTGATTTCTGTTTTAATGCTAAAATTGGAGATTTTTAAAAAGTTGATTTCTTCTTACAGTTGAACAACTTGACGATGGACAAATATTTCCTCCCATGTTTGTTGGCAGACATTTTTATTTATATTCAAAACAATATGGAAATCTCTAAGTTAATTAGGAGGACTCCCTACTTTTACGATTGAAGAGAAAACAGGAAATAATTATAGAAGGAATCTCTGTTTAAAAAAAAAAATAGTAAAAAATTTAACTTTACTTTCTCTCACTTAATTCTTTAGACTCTGTGACTCGGTTTTTGGTAACCTTTTAAAAAAGTTTATTCAAGCATTGACATATTGATGCTTTGATAATAAACAAGACATTTGCCAGAAATGGGACTTTAGTTTCTTCACTCAACAACAAATTTTGCATTTGAAAAAAACTCAAAATGCTTCAGATT
Source organism: Doryteuthis pealeii (assembly GCA_023376005.1). NCBI lineage: Eukaryota > Metazoa > Mollusca > Cephalopoda > Myopsida > Loliginidae > Doryteuthis > Doryteuthis pealeii. The sequence continues at coordinate 25,330,746 of CM042171.1, read as the reverse complement.
TTTCTGTCTAATATAAAATTAAAAGTTTTACTATTTCCCTTAAGCAAAATAAATTAATTTCAAATTCTTATTTTAATAACACTTCATTCCTTTTTATTTTGAACTAATTCTTTTACTCTGTTATTTCTATTGAATTCAGGCAAAATCAAAACTTCTTTAAACTGGACAGGATGTCTTTTAATCTGAAATCACCTTTACAAAACCTTTCAAATCATCTTTGAAAGTTTCTTTCATTTCAAGAATCTATTCAATGGACATAATAAATGTTTTTTTTTTTCTGAAACATGGATTGAGATTTCCCCAATGATTAAAGAGGGAAAAATGAAATTATGTGATGATATAATTTACATGTTTCAAAAAGTGGACAAACAGACTAGGATATAGGGGACAAACTTACTAGGAAGTATTATATAATAATATATCCTAGTATCAAACTCATCTAGCTTTGTGGGTCAGATTGAATCATAAACTAGATCTTGTGGGTCAGATTGAATCATCAACTAGATCTTGTGGGTCAGATATGGACAATTATGCATTAAAAAAAACCCTATTCATTGTGTAACTGAAGGTCACTGAACAAATAGGTCAAATTTATTAACAATAAAGAAAGTAAAGAATATGAGGGTTTAGCAAAGTGTGTGAGCAGAGATGTGTAGTACAAACTAATCCATGTTATATATATATATATATATAATATATATATATATATATATATATATATATATATATATACACATTTGTGTGAGAATTAAGATAGAAATTGTATGCATGTACTTTTAACCCTTAATTGTTAATGGTTAAAGATAATCTGTTTTATAGCATCTATAAATATATATTTAACAGAATATTTAAAATCGAAATAGTAATTTAACAAAAAATTAATCTTCAAACTGTATTAAACATAGTTTTGAGGCAGATGCCCTGAGGGTTGTATGTTTGATACCCCAGATCTAGACATTTTAGAATAGAGAAAAATATTCAGTCTATCATTATCAGATTTGGGACATTTCTTATGAGATGACCTGATTAGATAACTGGGAAAAAAGAGGTTCTGTAAGAATATCTATACATTAATACCTTTGTTTGTAACTATCTACCTATCTAAGATTTGTGGGTGTCACACTTTCAGTTATAAATATACTAGCCATGTCAGTTGCTTTAAACATTAACAAAGACTAAGAGGGTAAGAAATGGGGGGGGGTCTTAAGCTGTCATGGAGAAAAAGGCTAGGAACTATGAGAAGAAGCTGGGTTAGGAAGAAAGAGATGGTGGGGGAAAGAGATGCTGAAGAAGAGGGTGGAGAAGGAAAAGGTGAAAAGGAGGGACTAAAGGATGAAGAAAGATAAGATTTAAATTGGGAATATGTATGAAAATAAAGGGGAAAAAAGATTGTCATTTGATTAGTTTAGTATCAGACTAGGGCTCTCAGTGAGAATCAAACTCACTAAAAATGGTTTGCTAGCCTAGATCGATAACATCACACTATGTAAGGCACTCATCAAAGAATTAAAAATTATTGTTTTTACAAATTATTTTGTTCAGATACAACTACACAATCAAGGTTGTATTTTATTATTTAGTACTTGCTCAAAATATCCTGCTGAGAAAATGTCTGCCATAATTTATACTATATACACGTGTGTATATATATATATATATATATATATATATATATATAATATATGTATATGAATGAAATAATCGATAACTAAACACTAGTGAAATATCAGTGTTAGAGCATATTAAGTTAGGATATCATAGACATAGAGTCAATGGCACATAGTAACTGTCAGTTTCTCAACTATGTGATCATCAGACCAAGCCCTTAGTTTCATGATTGTAGAGGCAAGAAACTGACTGTTACTAAGTGCATATGTCTATGCTATCCTAACTTACATATGTATATGCTCTATTACTGATATTGAGCACTTTATTTATAAATATAGCAAACTATATAATATATATATATATATATATATATATAGTTTGCTATATTTATAAATATATATATAACTGCAGGACAGTGTAATATTTTGGATAAGTCCCTAGCATTTTTGTTAAGTATTTGTATTGTTATGTATGATTCTGAGGAATTTTTACCCCCTCCCCCATTATTTATTGTTTAATAAATTTTACATGTATTCAAAATGAGTCAAACAGGAATTACCCAAGCATTGCCATCTTTATATTTCAATGGATGATGCCAGGAAAGATAAAAATCTTCAACACTAAGATCCCACCTAAAAACCAGACTGAATTGGGTCTCCTTATATAATTTAAAATCTTTTGATGTATATCTAAGGTTTTATTTGTCTATGATTGGCCCAATCAGCAAAACTTCTATGTTCAAAACTTTTAATAAAACTACTTTGCAAAATATAAACAAAAGCGATGATAATGATATTTTGAAAATATGTAAAATAAATAATAGATTTAAAGCTGTCAAAGTCTAATGACAAAAGCTAAAGAAAGCCTAAGTGTCTCTCATAAGGATTACCAAGAGAGTGGGGTAGGCAGATATCCTTGTACAGCAAGGAGACAGTAAAGCATAGAAGGTGAGGGACAGATCCCACTGAAAACCCAGGCAGTGTGACAGATACCCTTGTACAGAAAAGGGAGGGTAAGGCATAGCTAGTGATGAACAGATCCCACCTAAAACCCAGTCTTAACCAAATCTTCTTGTAGAGGTTAAAATATTCTGAAGAATGACTTTTGAAATTCCTGGAAATTAGGTTAAAATCCGTCCAAAAACGATGGAACTTTAGCTGGATGTTGTATTATAATAATGTTATTTTTGCACTTAATTTGTTGATACAGTGGTTAGGATTTTTCAAAGAAATGGCTTTTATTTATGATTTGCTATAAAGTATAGAATTCTTTGAATAATTCATGTTGCTTTCCATTGCCTCTGGAGTAATAATGAATATGTCTATTGTTTATAATAATTCTTGGACAATGTTGGCACCATTGTGTAATTGTTCTTTGCTACTACTGCTACTGCTGATTATTCTTTGTTGTCCATTGTTCAAAAAAGAAAACAATTTCCCTATGTAGTTCATCTTTTTTTAATATCAACATTGATTTCCTTGCTTTTTATTCCGCCTTGTCATTTTTGACATAGAGATGGACCTATTATTTTACAAACTCTCATTCAGCTTTGTAACAAACAAGGACTTTGTTTAGAAGTCTCTATTCTTTATTTGGACAATTAAGTCAACATGTTGCTTAGAGTGTTTAGAGATATTTCTTTACAAAATGGGTTTATAGACCTTTTAATATTATATCAATACTTTTCATCATTAGGCATTAATATAAATAGTGACCCATTGAGTTTACATTGTAACAGCTGTCCATGATGATATTAATGCTTCTATTTAGGAAAGAGTGAAGGATTCTAATTTGCTTTTCATGGTTAACAGCTGTCCATGATGATATTGATGCTTTGGTTTAGGTAGGAGCAAAGGGTCCTAATAAGCATTTCATACTTATCTCTATATTACTGAGAATTTGGATGATTAAAAATTTACAATGTTAATTCAGACCCTAGAAAATTACCATTCAGTTGAAAATTGAATTGGACTTATTCACTGTTAGATCATTTCAAGTGTATTGCTCTAATAAAGATCTTGCTACGATGTGCCACTTTTGCTGGCTTACAGTTTCACATATAAATACAAACATAAAGAGAATTTTAATAATATATTGATATATTTCTTTAAAATATTTTAATTAAAAATATTTATAGAACGAAGAGGATTTGAATTTGTCATTTGCTAAGTTAAGCAGAGTTTGTCCCAAGATTAGAACTATGGGCCACCCTGTGAGAAACAAACATCTGCTAGCTTAACTTTCTAACCATTATACTATATGAGCCCCACCCCCAGTAAGCATAGCTTAAATTTAGCACAAGACTGAATGATCCCCTAATGAGGATTGAAGTATTTAGCAACAGATCTTTGACTCTAGCTTTATAACCATTACACCATGAATATTGGTTGGTTGATGTTATGGCATATTGTCAGCCATTGTTGGGTTATTTTATACAGAAGTCATTTTAACAATTATGGTCTCCAATTATATATGCTAAAAAAATGCTTGTTTACAATAATTTTAAATAGGTAAACAATTCATTATCTTAATCAGATCTGTTTGACCTATAGACAGGACATTAATAGGTAATACCACTCTTTATTACAGTAAATCTGTAAGAAATGGCAATGAATGGCAATGACTCTATACTCCTCTAAGAACTAGAGCCTCACTACCAGATGCAGTAGGATACATAGAGAAAAGAGGGTTCTCATTGAGAGGGGATCTTTAAATAATAATGTGAGAAACAATGTTGCTGCAAGATGTAACTAACTATACAGAAATTAAATTTCCAAACTTCAAAATAAAAAAACCAACTTATTTACCTGACTAAAATAATTATTCTATTTAACTAAAAATTAGTAATAGGATTTTTAGTTATTTTTTCAAGTTGAAGATGTAAAATAATCATATAGCAATATTGCTTAGTTTGGACTAACAATCTGGACAAAAAATGTTTAAATCATAATATAGATTATTTGTTTATTATTTTTAGCACTTGTATATTATTATTCTCAATAATTTCTTTTGGTGGAAGTTGGTAAATAAAAGAAAAGAAGAATGTTGTTGATTTCATTACTTATTATTGATAAATTTGGCTGGTATTATCCTTCTTATTTCTATCACAACTGACCTGAGAGGTCATCTCTATGATTGAGAGGAACAGTGAACATCAAAAACTGTAATAAAAATAAGTTCATTAAATATCTTAATTTATAAATTATAGGAAAAAGCTTTTGTTTTCAGTCACAGAAAAACAAACTGCTTGGGTGGGTGGTTAGTTGGTTTTATGGCATATCAACCTTTGTTGGGTTATTTTATGCTGAAACCAGTTTAACAATTATGGTCTCCAATTATATACAGTACAAAAATATATCTTCACAATCATTTTAAAAAGGTAAACACTTCACACTTAATTGTAATATCAATGTTTTTAAGGGCAAATAACTTTAAACAGATCTATTTGACCCATAGATGGGACCCTTACAGCACTATCAACAGTATATGCACATGGGTGCCTTATATCTACTAGTCTAACTGACCTTTATAAGTGAGTTTGATTTTCACTGGATGCTCCATAATTCTGGCCTTGTTCCAAACTAGGTGAAACTTAGAAAATGACAACAGTATATGCAATTGGCCTACTGTCAGTGTTGTTAGTGTCTTCTCATCACTGGAACTAAATTCATTTCTTTGATTTTGAACACATTACAAAGTCAAGAATGGTCTGTAAAGCCCCTCTCCACCTATTATTCAAAAAGTATCAAAATTCCTTCAATTGTCAATGGAAAATCACCAAATAAATTGTTAATTACAGAGCATATGACTTCTACATGGGAGCTGCCATTTTGCTTTAACTGATTCAATAGCATGTGACTCCTCTATGACCAAGTGGTATTATTAGATTTGTTTGTAAACAAACAGATGTATTTGGCCAGTGCATGATAACAATGAACCTTACTATTAAACTTTTACTATTTATACTCTTTATTAATGCCCTGCATGGTATAATGGTTGATAAGCTAAGCTAGCAGCAGATCATTGTTAATGAGTTTGATTCTCACTGGTTGCTTCATTCTTCTGACCTTGTGCCAACCTAAGTTAAGCTTAATAAATAACTATCTATACTTTTATTATTTTCTTTCTTTATGTAGAAATAACAAATTAGATTATTTTGACTGATTAAATTTAATCTTGATTAAAGAAAATTAAATTTTACATTATTAAATTTTTCCCTTTTTTTAAGACTGGAAAATGTTTGGATGAATATAATGATTTTTTTTTTTGGAGATGAAATTTGAAGCATCTACTTAAAATGTCTTGGTTATGACATTATTGATTTTGAAGTTTTTAGTAAGTAAGATGATACGTTGCTCTATTGGAAGTGATGAATTCTGGTAAGTGGCAGTCTGAGTGACAGATGATAGAATTTATAATCAAATGAATAAGAATATTCTGTTGGATAATAACTATGGGAAGAAATAACAATGTGATTGTGATTGTTATAATGTTTATAACTAAGAATCAGAATTTAAGTAATTCTTTTATTATTAAAAAAGTGAGGCATTTTTAGTTTATAATTATGACTGATATGAGAACTTATGTTTCCAGTTATATGATCCTTCTAGAAATAGAATAAAACTGAGAGATAGTTTTAAAAAGTGTTCTATAAATTCTCAAAGATATAATTTTAAAAAGTGTCTCATAATAAAACTATCTTCTTTTTCAGCTAGTTGTTTTGCTCTGACAGGAGAATGCTTACTTAACTTGATGCAATCTAATTGTATTAACAACTTCTCTTCAGATTTTCCTGATGTATTTTATCTAACTTGTACACGATATGTAAGCTGTGCACAAACAAATATTTGCCTTTTTGTAGTGTTTGATAACTTGTAAGTATTGCATTCAAAACAATTGGTAAAGTTTAATTTCAGATATATTTTGAAAAGATGGATTTGCTAAGTGACGAGATTATTCCCTGATCCAATTATTAGAATTTTGAAGAAGCATATAGAAAAATTCTCTTGGAGTTACCAAAAGAAAGGTAGCATTCCTTGAAAGAATTTGATGTTAGTGATTATTGAAGTCTTGGAGAGATTAAAAGGCCAATAATGAATGTTTAGAAATGTCTTTTTCACACATTTAAAACAAAATTTGATTTTGTGAATGGTTCCAGTGGGTGATCAATTTAAATCACTTTTTGGAACACCCCTTTAATTGTTTTGTATATTTTAGTAAGTAAGATGATATGTTGCTCTATTAAAAGTGCTGAATTCTAATAAGTAAAATATACAAAAACAATTAAAGGGTGTTCCAAAAAGTGATTTAAATTGATCACCCACTGGAACCATTCACAAAATCAAATTTTGTTTTAAATGTGTGAAAAAAGACATTTCTAAACATTCATTATTGGCCTTTTAATCTCTCCAAGACTTCAATAATCACTAACATCAAATTCTTTCAAGGAATGCTACCTTTCTTTTGGTAACTCCAAGAGAATATTTTCTATATGCTTCTTCAAAATTCTAATAATTGGATCAGGGGAATAATCTCGTCACTTAGCAAATCCATCTTTTCAAAATATATCTGAAATTAAACTTTACCAATTGTTTTGAATGCAATACTTACAAGTTATCAAACACTACAAAAAGGCAAATATTTGTTTGTGCACAGCTTACATATCGTGTACAAGTTAGATAAAATACATCAGGAAAATCTGAAGAGAAGTTGTTAATACAATTAGATTGCATCAAGTTAAGTAAGCATTCTCCTGTCAGAGCAAAACAACTAGCTGAAAAAGAAGATAGTTTTATTATGAGACACTTTTTAAAATTATATCTTTGAGAATTTATAGAACACTTTTTAAAACTATCTCTCAGTTTTATTCTATTTCTAGAAGGATCATATAACTGGAAACATAAGTTCTCATATCAGTCATAATTATAAACTAAAAATGCCTCACTTTTTTAATAATAAAAGAATTACTTAAATTCTGATTCTTAGTTATAAACATTATAACAATCACAATCACATTGTTATTTCTTCCCATAGTTATTATCCAACAGAATATTCTTATTCATTTGATTATAAATTCTATCATCTGTCACTCAGACTGCCACTTACCAGAATTCATCACTTCCAATAGAGCAACGTATCATCTTACTTACTAAAAACTTCAAAATCAATAATGTCATAACCAAGACATTTTAAGTAGATGCTTCAAATTTCATCTCCAAAAAAAAAAATCATTATATTCATCCAAACATTTTCCAGTCTTAAAAAAAGGGAAAAATTGAATAATGTAAAATTTAATTTTCTTTAATCAAGATTAAATTTAATCAGTCAAAATAATCTAATTTGTTATTTCTACATAAAGAAAGAAAATAATAAAAAGTATAGATAGTTATTTATTAAGCTTAACTTAGGTTGGCACAAGGTCAGAAAAATGAAGCAACCAGTGAGAATCAAACTCATTAACAATGATCTGCTAGCTTAGCTTATCAACCATTATACCATGCAGGGCATTAATAAAAAGTATAAATAGTAAAAGTTTAATAGTAAGGTTCATTGTTATCATACACTGGCCAAATACATCTGTTTGTTTACAAACAAATCTAATAATACCACTTGGTCATAGAGGAGTCACATGCTATTGAATTAGTTAAAGCAAAATGGCAGCTCCCATGTAGAAGTCATATGCTCTGTAATTAACAATTTATTTGGTGATTTTCCATTGACAATTGAGGGAATTTTGATACCTTTTGAATAATAGGTAGAGAGGGGCTTTACAGACGATTCTTGACTTTGTAATGTGTTCAAAATCAAAGAAATAAATGAATTTAGTTTCAGTTATGAGAAGACATTAACAAAACTGACAGTAGGCCAATTGCATATACTGTTGTCATTTTCTAAGCTTCACCTAGTTTGGAACAAGGCCAGAATTATGGAGCATCCAGTGAAAATCAAACTCACTTATAAAGGTCAGCTAGACTAGTAGATATAAGGCACTCATGT
>CM042171.1:25289951-25314542 GCA_023376005.1 Doryteuthis pealeii | reverse complement strand
ATTATAAACATTGCTGTTACACACAACACATACACGCACTGTCATACACATGTATACACACATACATACTATATACATATACAACATATTGTCATTATACGATGCACATAGATATCCGCTTTTGCCCAAAATAAATGTTTGAACAACAGTTCTGTATTTAATATTCTAGTGACAATTCTTAGAAAAGAAATTATAAACATGAATTAACATTTGTTGTTTAATTTCTTTTCATTATTTTCTCTTTTCTTCTTCTTTCTTTTTTTTTTTTTTTTTCATTTCTTCTTGTTCTCTTTCTTTCTTTTTTTTTTTTTCTCTATTTCTTTCTTCTCTTTATTTACTTTAACTTTTTCATTTTCATTTTTTGCTTTTCTCATTCTTTTTTCTTCTCTTCTTCTTTCCTTTCCATTATCTTCCTCTTTCTTCTGCTCTTTTTCTTTCTTTATGTTTCTCTGTCTTCTTGTTTTTCCTCTTCCTTTCTTCTCTACTTTCTTCTTGATTACCTCGTCCTTGTCTTTTCTTCATCTCTTCCTCATTTTTCTTCTTGCTTTTATCTATCTACCTATCTTTCTTCTTTGTCTTTCTTTTGTGTCTCTCTATATTCTTCTTCTTCTTCATCTTCCACTGAATGTAGAGTGAAACCTTGAGATCAATCCTCTAGAAAATCTTAAAATCTCTAAAATTGTAAATAAATCTTTGAAAAAATATTTCTTTTATTCTGTTTTATATTTTCAGTTTACATAAACAGTCGACATGGAAAATCTTTTTATTTTTATTCATTTTAAATAAAAAATAAGATGCCAATAATGATAGATAAGTCAATTTAATTTACAAGGGATGCTCCAAAAGTAATACCTCCTATTTATTTCCATGAAAATTACAACAGATACAGGAAGTATAATAACACCGTTGGATAGGGCAAGTTTTCAGCTACAACATTATTTTTGTAACATAGTCAGTAGCATTGCCAATGCATTTTTGCTAGTGTTGAAATAAATGCTGACATCTCACACTTTAAGAGTGTCACTTTAAAGTAATGCTCTAAATTTATTCTACTGAAACTCCAGCAGATCTAGGGAACAAACAATAAAACTTGTTGGATAGGGCCAAGTTTTTCAGCTACAAAACATTATTTTTCCATGGTTACCATCCATTTCCTATACCTTTCTCCAGAGATGAATAAGAGCCAACATATAATGCTCGTAAGAAGATTGCTCCAAAAGAAATGCCTCTTATCTTATTAATATTGTCCTAAATTATTGTGACGATAGACATTTGCACTCACCTAATTAAAAGTGTCCATGTTGCATGTCATGTAGGTAATGTCATTTTTGAGAGTTCTGGGATGCATACTTGGTGTTCAGCTTTTGTGTGTGGTAGCGGTTGATTTGCAATGTGGCGTGAAGAGCCAGGATGTTGGGAGAGTGCGAATTCAGGCACCTGCGATGGAGTATGACCACCTACATTAAAAATGCAGTACACTGCGACAGTATGAAAATTCAGAAGTAATGAGATTTTGCAATTCTTTGTCAGGCAAGAAACTTTGTGATTCTTCATTAAGCTATTTCAGCAGATTATGGATGGCCGGCTTTGATCTTAGAATTATTCCTGAGTTGATGAGAACTGGAGCTGTGAGGGATGGATTGAGAAGCTAGAATTGGTGTGTGACTTGTTTGGAGTAAAGTGGCTTGATCATGTCATCCCTCTTTGCCTAACAACAACTGACCAAAGATCAGAAATCAGACGTGATCCAAATAAGGGAAACACTAATCACACCTTTTGCCACTGATTTATGGCATATGAGATTTTTGAGACATTTGTGTTGCATCCAGGTGTGACCATAGATGCGGATTTGCAGAAGCTGTCAGTCCTTTTCGGAGGAATACTTTACAGTGTAATGGCGTGCGTGTTTGTATGGGGGCTTCCTGGCCTTGTGAAGAGGCTACTCTGAAGTAGGGTATGGTGATAACGACATTGACCAGGGTTACACAGGCCGGCTGCGGAAGTGGCACCATTAGGATTCGTACAGCAACTGGTAAATATTAAGGAAGAGTGATACCACTGATGGCCGTACTGCAGACCCACTAAACATAGGAAATCCTGTAATGGACTATTGCAAATTCACCACCCATGTTGACACATTCATGGCACTTTACAGATGTCTGTGCAGAAGAAACTGTGAGAATGGAGACAGTAGATTCATGTAAGAATTCACAGTGGGCATTACCCAACAGTTAGGTCCAAGGGAAAGTGATATTATCCAACCAGGTTGGGTTCAGCCTAAATGTGGTACCCCCTGATAATGTGGTCTGTGCTCAAGGCTGTGTTAACACAGGACAAGATGATAAAGAGAGTGACGTCGCATAATCGACGAGGATCTTGTGATGGCGGAATCTGTGAGGAAGCATCTCGAATGTATAGTTCAGGTTCTGGAGAAATTACAAAATGGATCCAGAGTGCTGGACTAGAAATCTGGGTGGAACGTGGTTAATTGCGCTGATGTTGAGGAAGTTATATGGTGAACAGTTCTATATCCATGACATGGAGAAGTGTCTTCTCCATGTGTAACCAGTTGGTGTGACACTTTCCCCGTGTGTGGATTGCTGTGTATGGTGACAGGTTTCATCAAATGTTGAACCACTGTCATCACACAAGACTGGGATGACAAAATCTATAATAATCCTCTGGGATGGATGATTACAGACAATTTGAACCTATTGATAGAATGTCTTAAGAAAGACATGAATCAATATCTTGTCTTCTAAATAGGCAGGTAGATTGGGTCCTTTTGTTTTTGGTATGGCAACTGGTATCATCTTGTAGGTTGGATTGGTTGGTTTAATGGTATGTCAACTTCTGTTGAGTTATTTAATGCCAAACACATTTTGTTTAATCATTATTGATGGAGTTTTTAAACTCATTTTTTCTATCTAACTCGTAGTTGTGACCCTAACAGGTTACTTCCACCCTGGGTTGATGTGGATCTGGGAGTAATGGTGATGAAGGGGTACTCTACATTTCCCTAGAGTTCCAGAATTGAAGCTTCACCATCAGATAATTTAAAGTCACACCCAGGACACTAAGACCCTCAGCCACATCCTATACTATAAGTACATATATGATAAAAAAGTGTTGGGGATTGCCATAGGGGCAATAGTTGGGACAATCATATAGATGCTAGGGATTGACATGACTAGTCAATTGATTGGAGGGGCCTCTCTGACTGTCCATCTATGTAGGTTGAGAGATAAAAGAGGAAGGAAAAAACAGATATGTAGTTATAAAAGAATCCTCTTGGTTGCATTTATTTTGGATGTTCTTCAAAGCAGCAAAAAGGATTTTCAAAGTTGGAAGAGTTTTCCTTCATTGATGAAGGAAAAAAAAATTGTTCATTTATAAATTGTCTCCTCCTCCTTTCGATGAGGTTGGTGGTTTTTCTAAGCCTCAACATATTCATTCCCAACCCTATTGCCCTTATGGCAAGCCCCAACCCCTTTTTATCATATGGTGCTAGAAGCGGAGGTGGCTCGGGTCTACATGTCCTGGGAATGACGTTAAACTCTATCTGATGGTGAGGTTCCAGTTCTGGAGGTTGGGGAATGTGGAGCACCCCTTCATCACCATTGTTCCCTGGTCCACTCTGACCCGGAGTGGTAGTACCTGTTAGGTCCGATCTATGGGTTAAAAATAGAAAAAATGTATTAATAAAAAAAATATTATCCATTAAGAATTTATTTATTTCAAAACTTTATCGGCATTAAATGACCCACTGAGGTTGATATGCCAAAACAAACCAAATCAACATATACATCTTTCAATTCACCGTTCGTTAGCAACTGATCCTTTTTGAATCTTGCCCCTAAAATAAAAGTTCACATGATTAACAGCTCTTTCTGTCCCTCTCATCCACCATAGCACTTTACATTGGCTAGGAGAAATAAAAAACACTAAATTCAAACTAGCTGTACTCTATCAAAAAAATTGACCCTATGTCACAACTGTTGTGGAGGTTTTGAATAAATAGAAGGGAATAAATAAAATTTTTGTACTTTTCATCTTTGTAGTTAAGAATCCTTGTGTTGACATTTCTCTAATATATCATCATAATAATTAAATATCAAAGCGATTATTTTCCTTTCACTGAGTGGAATTGAAAGAGAAGGGTAAGGTCCATAACCTGTGAGTCTCAAAATATTTCAAGTAAAATTATCCCAATAGATTCAGAAATATCTGACATTATTCTGTGCCACCAAGATGCCATCGTCAACATTATTTTTCCATTCCCATTTGTATAACAAAACCAAATCATAAACCTTCTCTTGTTTTATGAGGGAAATGTCAATATACACATGAGATGTCTGCAAAATAAATAACCAAAACACTGTGCAAAAAAAACCACAACAAAATGAGCAGATAAGAGAAAAAAAGGTAATGATACTAAATCCCAAAACATTATTGTCTAATATTGGTAATAGTTCATCTTGTAAATATCAGAAATTGCTCTTTTGCTATAATATTATTGAGGAGGCTGAATGTTAAATCCTCAAGGTACCTTCTTATGTTCTCAATGATGCAGAGATACATCTAATAGAAGAATTATCAAGTGAAAATAGAGCAGCTTTAAAGGTTTACACACACTATAAATCCATGTATATGAGATGGGATCAAAAAGTATAGAAACTAAAGTTTAAATCATTTAATTTTTTAAATGAATCTAAATAAAGATATATAAAGAGCTGAGCAACTTATAATAATAAAGAGTCAATCTATAATAAGTTTACAAATCCTTTTAAACAGGTAACACTTCATATTTAGTTTGTAATATCAATGTTTTAAGAGCCAATTTATTGATAAAGTCTCCAATTATTTCAAACAAGTATTTGACCCATAAAGTATTAGCACTCTGGATCAGAAAAGTGTGAATAATGGCAATGAAGAGTCTACACTCTCCAGAACTCCAGAACTGGAGCCCACCACTGGATGTCATACCAGAATATATTGTAATGAACTTTAGAAAAGATATAGAATTGAGCTCTACTTATACATTTTCTGACATCAATATATTATATAGTATTTATCTAACCCTCTCCAATGCTTGTTTAATGAGAAGTGAAAAGAAGCAAGTTTTTCATGGGTGGTGCCAAAAATAGCTTTTCCATCAGCATTCCTCTTTTGCACAACTCAAACTTAAGCAATAAACCCAGCCTTATTCTTTTTCATTCAATCAATAAACCAAGCCCTTACTCCTTTTAAATGAGGATGCAGGTACTGCCTATGAAAAAGACCTCCTGAAGCTGGGTTAATTTGTATACTACATCCTTGATTTAACGAATAAAAGATTCAAAATAAATTCCCATGAAAAGATCTGCAAACAATTCTGTTTGATAGAATTTTTATTTTTCATTGCAAAAGAAAGAAAACAAGAGTGTTGTTTTCTTTTAAAAATGCATATTATACGTGTTGTAACCTAACAAAGATTACTAAATGAGAAATAACCAAACGGAGGTTGGAAATTAAATGGAATCTCATGAAGAAGGTAACCCACTGCTAGTGGTATCAGACTACTCAGTCAGCATAATACTCCTGTATTCATGAGGATTGAGACATACCCATTAATGTTCATAGGCAGAGTATATAACAATACCTGAAGAAGGTCAGAGAATGTTCTAGTTGAAACATCATGTGAATAATAAAAATAAGAGTGAGTTCAATTGTCTGAATAATCCTTTGCATATCACAGGTATTGTAATGAACTATGGGAAAAGGTTATTGTCCTGTCTGTCACCTATAGTGGATTCTTGACCAAGTCTTGTCAAATGCTCACCCATGTGGAATAGAATAATGGTGATATTTTGGAAGACTGCTTCTTGATATTTTGATATCAATAAAACCCAAATTATATTTCAAAGTGACTCTCAAGCATGTGGACAAATTGGATTAATCCAAGGTGGAACATGTAGCCTTAAGGCCACATCTAATCCAAGGGTGGGAACATGTAGCCTTAAGGCCACCATTAAATCTTCTAAATCATCAAATGCAGCCTTCACATTTCCTCTTGAAAGAACAATTAAAATGCACACTCTACTTTTAGAACTTTATATCAAAATCTTTCTAAGAGTAACATGTGACAGGTTGTATTGGTACATAGTACAGTAGCAAGAATAACCCCTGACCTAACTTAAATGATCTCTGACTCAACTTAGCAACATGTTAGTAGGGGATTTGATTTCAGAGATTTCTTTTATCTACATCAGTTTGCCTTCATACAATGATTGGGATCCAAGTCTTTCCTACTATTTACCCATAGCTTGGGGGGGGGGAATAGATGGATACATGCCTTTCCTAATGGCATTAGTGAAGTGAAATGCAAAACCCTGCCCAGGATTTTAACTCTGCTTTCAAGTCCATTTCCTATGATGATAACCATTACACCATATGTGCCTCCCCTTAAGTAGTATAGATTTAATTAAATATGGACAAAGTTTTAACTAAAAAATTTCAATTTCAGATCTTGTTATAAACCTACTGGACCATATGACTTTTAGGCACCACTTTGCAATCTCAATTCATAAGGACATTTTTTCCATTTACACTGACAAAATCCGTTAATTGTTAGGGGTTAGGGGTTAGTTTTATAATTTTTAAAAATCTCTAAAAATCGTCTGTTAACAATTAACCGGATTTTGACGGTGTAAATGAAAAGGGGTGCCTAAATGTCATATGGTCCAACCTACTAAAATCTTATTGAGTGTCACCTTTAAAAGGTTCCCCACTTTTGGAAATTTACAAACATCTTTTTCAATCAGATGCCTTTTTGATTGTTAAGCTTAAATATTTTCTTTTGTGACCTATTTGTCATATATTTTGTTTTGTGACCTAGTCGTATATTTTGTTTTGTGACCTAGTCGTTATATTTTGTTTTGTACCTAGTCGTATATTTTGTTTGTACCTAGTCGTATATTTTGTTTGACCTAGTCATTATTTTGTTTTGACCTAGTCGTATATTTTGTTTTTGTGACCTATTGTTGTATTATTTTGTTTTACTTTAAAAGTGAACTAACAAGTGCAATGTATTGCCAAATTATCAACTGAAAATCTACATTGGAATTTATTTCCCATTCATTTTTAATGGTCAGTGCAAATGTCCATTTGCCAAATGTTGATTCAATTCGTTTCTGGCAAATTTGGATATTCACTGATTCCAGGTTTGGCCAAAATCCACTGGCAAATTATCTACAATTAATCAGTTCTATGACTTTGATATTGGCATTATCATTTCTTTAGAAAATGGTTAACTTTTACAATAATAGAAATCTTGTTGATCTCTTCATCCTCTGACTTGTATAGTTTTATATTAGGGTCGGTTTAGGAACCGCAAGGTCCCTGGTTTGATAGCAGCCCTCACCAACTCAGTGTATGAGTAGCACAGGGATCTGTGCTGTAAAGTGAGGAGCTGATGGTAGGTGTGGTGCTCCACCTCAGATGCCAAAAATAATATTCCTTGGTCTATCACTTGTGAAGAGGATAGACTCCTCGCTGTCTGGCTGATACTGACTTAGGCCACTCCAACGACTTATGTTAAAGAAAGAAAAACAAAACTTGTCTGAATCTTATTGTATGAGATGTAATGATAAAAAGGAAAATAAAAAATCCCTGTAAGCTTAATTCAAAAAAAGAATTTCTCTTTTATGGATGTAAAACAAAGACAGCATACCATGAGCAGATTATCACCCTGTTGGGAGGCCTTAGAAAATGCCAAATAATTCTCTGCAGAATTAGGGGTGTCTTAGGTATGATACTAAACTGAATCTTGTGATGAGACTAGTTTGGAAGATCTGGGAGTGTGGAATCACCCTTTTCTGGTCATTACTCTCATGTCCACTCTGACTCAGAGTGGTAGTACATGTTAGGTCCTATGAGTCAAATAGATATGTTTGAAATCATTCTTATTAAATAGGAATACTTGAACCATATAACAAATGTGAAACAAATGATTGTTTATTATCATTATTATTTTACTTCTTGTGAGTTTTTCACACCAGTGTTGGCTGGTGGTCTTTCATTTAGTCTGAATGACACCAATTTCTCCTCAGGTGTCTATGACTCTTCTGAGTATTCTAACGATATTTACAGTGCTGTTGTTTGGATGGTTTCAATTCTTCCTCTGATCTCTAGTTTCTTTTCTAAGCTTTTGGGACCATTCCAAGTGCCCCAACTACAATTGGTATCACTTTCATCCTCACAGTTACTTGAAACCATAAAATTTGTGCATAAATTATTAGTATTAGATAGAAATACTTAAAAATATTATTGTGTACAAATCATTTGTCTGAGATAGGAACATTTGAAACGATATAACCAAGTGTGAATTATTAGTATTTAATAGGAATACTTCAGATCCTATAACTGTGCAAATAAATGATTATTATTATAGGAAGGAATCATTATTTGGAACCATACAATTTTGTGTAAATTATTTGTATTAGATAGGATACTTAAAGCCATATATGTGAATTATTTTATTAAGAATGGTTACCTGAATTTTATATTGTTTTCAAATAATTATCATCATTAGTTACTTGAAACCAATAATTGCTTACAAAAACAAACAAAAAGACTGACTTCAGCATGAAGGAATACTTGAAACCATTTAACTTTAGTTGATTTTATGGAATATTAATCTTTGTTGACATTCTCTAAAACCAACCAACCAACCACCCAACTGATGAAGACTTTGGTAACATTCCATATCCATCATCTTTATCAGATCTTGGATATCACATAGAAGGACAATGTCTCTATCATACAATGTGTTCTCTATCAGCATCAAAGCAATGATTCTCTCATCATGTCCCTCACTGGACCAGAAATGTTATTTGTATGGACAAATAGAGCATTGCCTGTATTGGACTGTATAACAAGAAGAGATGGAAGGGTCACTTAAAAGGGATCATTGCAGATGTGGCTCATCTTGCCCAAAGAATTCAAGATCTTGGCCATTAACTGTCTCCCATGGTAACAGCAGTTTGTGACTGAAGGATTTCACAGCTTCAAGGAAGAGTGAAGTTATGCATGAGAACTCAAAGTGATGAGGCTCCAGCACAAAGCCAATGTTCAACCGAAATGTTTCTCTCATCAACATTGCTCCTAAATTCATAAAATTCCTGGAAAAAAAACAATTTACACATCAAGTTTCACCACCAAATGGTTAAAGTTGGAGAGGAAAAACAGAATTTTTGTGAAATATATATATATATATATATATATATATATATATATATTATATATATATATATATATATATCCAAAATTGTTCAGACTGTTGAATCTGTTTGTATTCTGGATGTTTTTAACTTGACATTTTAACCAATCTCTTCTTCAGGGAAAGATTGGTTTCTTCCAACATTAATCGAATGAGACATATGAACAGAATAAAGGGATCTTGGTAGAACCCTCTAATATAATTACAATATTCTCTTCTTTCTTTTTTATTTATAAAGATTTACTCTAAACAAAGTCAAATTGACCCTCACTCAGCAAATGATTATAATAATATAGCAATGAGATGTGGTGAATAAATACAAAGAATGACTGAAAATGAAAAACTTGATATTATGATATCATTCTCTTTAATCAATATCAAGGTATTAGAAATGCAAAGATTTGGATAAACTATGGAAATATCAATAATAATAATATATTATAAACAAATCAGTATAAATGAAACAATATTCTTTGATTTGCTGACCTGGTTTTAAAATGTCTAAAATTTCTTCATACAAAATGATATAAACAAATTTTGCCAAACTGAAATTTAACAATGAACCTTATAAGCTCTTTCTTTTTGAAGTCCATCGCAGATGATGATGATGTCACTCCATGTCTTCATTTGTGGACGCTATGGTGGCTCATTAGTCCAATTCTGGACTTGCAGATGTGGTCACACACATTGCAGGGGAAATTCCTATCTACATTTGGTTGTTTATGACGATGAAGACGTTGCTGTTCCACACTTGAAGGTGTGATGTTACATTTCTTCAGTGTTGTTTTAATATGGTATAAGCTCTTAACCACTAAGCCAAACATACAAAATTGATTTTTCTTTCTTTATATCTAATCTTTAATTTTACATGCAACCTCTAAGTATTTTTTTACTAAGATTTACTCTAATAAAAGCCAAATTACTTCTACAAGGCAAAGTGAACTTTATTGATAGATTGGCTCTTAAAACATTTACATTGAAATTGAGTCTGAAGTGTTTAAAATGATTATGAACTTTATTAATAGATTGCCTCTTTTATATTGCATCTAAATATAAAGTGTAACCATATGATTACTTGCAAATTATTAATATTAGGTAGGAATACTTGAAACTATATAACTATCTAAAAGTTATTCATATAAAAATAGTTACTTAAAGTTATAATTGTTTGAAAATGATTATTATCATTATTAAATAGGAATAGTCACTTAAACTATATTATTACTTGAAAGAAAATGTCTAACTCTAGCATTACATAACCCAATAAGGTTTGATATGCTGTAAAACCAACCAACCGATTACAATATTCTCCTTAAGGAGTAAATTAGTCAGATTTCTATAAGAAAGAAATTTTAGAAAAAAATTCTATGCAACAAAATGTTTCCCTTTTGATGTAGAGATTTTATCTTCAATTGCTCTTTCTACATTTCCATGTTTTGCTGTAAGGCACAGATTGTGGAAATTTAATCTTTTTGCAAACAGAAATTCTTGTACAATTTTAACTAGGATTTTCACTGGTTAACACTTTATATCTGCTCTAGTGAACACATTACAAAAAAAAAATCTAATTTCAATTTACTATTTAAATTTTTTATCTGTAGGCCACTTATATTCATTATCCAATTCATGACCTGTTACTGCATTGGGTAAGGGTTAAATGGAACTAAGGAGGGGAAGGAGGAGAAAGGAGGTGGCAGTTTATTTTTATCTGCTTAGTAATTAAACTTTTCATATTTATTGTCTATCCAATTGTAAATGAAAATATCATTGGCCTAAAAACAATGAAATATTTTTTTTTAAATTCAGGATTAAATTGAATTGTCAAAGTTAAATTATCTATTATTAAAAATAAAATCTATATTCTATATGGAATTAGTAAATATAATCCAGACATCAATTATGATAAAGTTCATTTATTTAAAAAAAATACTTACGTACAAGTAGGTGGTGAAAAATTCTCTACCCAACCAAGGTAATTACCTTTTCTTTTAAACTTTTGAGGTTTTTTTTTGTAAAGGTTAAAGAAATTTTAGAAATCTATGTGTCAAATATGTTCTTGATTGTATAAGAATAGCATAACTTTTATGCCTCTTGGTCAGTTCCTTCTTGGTTAGGCCAAGCATTTTTCAACAACACCCTCCCCACTGGTATTTAGCCAGGTGTCAAAGTATTTTCAGAAATTTTCAGGAGTTTTTTTTAAAGAAAAGAAAAAAAAATAATTTATTATATTTATAGATTTTTATTTTCATGATAATGAAAACCCTTTGAAATCATTCACTTTTAATGATTTAAAGGTTCAAAATATTTTATTCATAAATATTCTGGGATTAAATATTTTTTAAACTTATATTTTAATTCCATTCATTTGTATCTCAAAATCTCACAGAATTGTTATGCATCTTATTTTCTATAACAGATTCTGGTTTGTGTATATACCATTTGTCAACATGGTCAAGTGTTTCTCATAGAAAACAATAAAACTGGTGTTGATTTAACACTTTATTCATGTTTTTAGCATGCTAGTAGCCCTAACCCTGCATGCCATAAATGTCCGGTGTTCCAGGGTTTTTTGTACCCTATGAAGCTACATACAGTACAAGTATGATGAAATTTTCGTCTCTTGCACAATTCTAAGTAGATCACCTTTCCCACCCACTCATGCCTCATCTTGTATTCCTTTTGTGCCAGTTTTCTGCATTCTCTTATGGGATTAATTGTTTCATCTCTGCCACAATATAACCTACACTTGCGATTCTTTTGCATATTATCAATTTTTGCTTTGATAGAATTGGTTCTTTATGACATTATTTTGTGCTGCTATTAAAAGAGATTCAGTTTCTCTCTTCAGGTTTCCTCTTCTTAGCGATGTCCAAAACTCCAAATGTTCTGTGCTCATATTTGTCCATAAAAGACCCCCCATTCCATCCTGTCTTTTGCCAATCTTTCCCCTATTAGTAAAGATAGTTGCGTGTTCTCTCTTATTAGCTCAACCCATCAATTTGATTGTTGTCCTATTATTAGTCATATTTTCTCCTTCTCTCTTTTTCTTTTCCTTTTTTTTTTTTTTTTAAATATCTTTGAAGCATTGTCAATTTTTATTCATTTCTTGCATTTTATTTTCTTTCTATTTTTTTTTACACTAATTTTATTAGATTTTAATACTATTAAAATTTCTTTGATAAAATATTGTTTATTATTATTAATTTTTATTCTGTTTAATCAATTAATTTTCCATCTTTGGAAAGTCCTATTGTCACAGACATATGACAGGTCCAGCCAGTCACTTGGTTCACTGGACAACTGGCTATATTAGCAGGTGCTTTGAACAAGCTATGGAGTTAACTTAGATAACATCAGTCTTTTTTTTTTATTACTTAAATGGATTTTTTTAAAGAAGGTATACAAACATATTTTAGAATTTACATACAAGAAAAGGTAAAAGGAAAGAAGTAGAAAAAGAAAGGAGAAGGAAAAGAAAAGAAAAAGAAGAAAAGGAGAAGAGAGAGAAAGAAGAAAATAAAAAAAAGAAGAAAAGAACAGAAGGGGGAAGAAAGAAGGAAAATAAATTCTAAAAAAAGAGAGAAGGAAGAAGAATAGAAAGACAAAAAGAAAAAAGAAAGATGTGAGAAAAAAAGAAGGTAAAAAAAAAGAGAAAGAAAAATGGATAACTAGAAAGGCAGAAGAAAATGGTTGAAAAAGAATGGATAAAGAAGAAAGAAAAGAAAAGAAAGAAAGAAGAAATGTTTTAAGTTTGACATCAGACTTTCTAGTTTCAACCATTTTTCTATTTTGAGATTAACAGACCCCCCCCCCTCGAAAGAAAAACATTTCTCTGGTATTTAATTGTAGAGATTTAACTGTTTAGATGCAGATGAGAAGAACCAATGTATACAATCTGCTAACAACATAAAAACAAAAAAGAAAGAAGTTATAAAATGTTAGAATAAGAATTAAGTTTTTCAGATGTTCTGCTGGCAGATTTCTGTAATGTTTCAAAAATAAATGCAGTTGTGGCCAGGGAATGTCAAGATAACTGAACCAGTATCATTTACTACAATATCTACATTCATATCATATCATATCATATATATATATATAAATATATATATATATATAATGTGCATATGTATACATGTACATGTATACATATACATGTATACATCAATGGAGGCGTGTGGCATAATGGTTAGAGTCGTGGGAAATGGACTTGTCAATCCGAGTTCAAATCCTAGACAAGGTTGTTTGCATTTTACATAGTGCTAATACACTTGGGAAAGGTATGAATCCATATATTCTCCCTCCAGCTATGGATAAAATAGTAGGGTTGAATGGGCTCTTTAACCTTGGGTAGGTAACCAGTCTAGGAGAAGGAAAACTCTGAATTAAAAAATCCTGATATGAGTCATTGATTAGGTTTGTGGCATTCCTTGTGCACCAATTCTTTCTTATCGACTGTGCCAAAAAGTGCGGAATGGTCCAGCACAAGCCTTCACCACTATAAACAAATCACTGTGTTGGTTGTTCATTGGATGAACACTCATGCGTCGAAAATCGACGAGAGAGTCCATTCTTTTTTTTTCATGTATATATCTATATCTATATGTATGCATATATATATATATATATATATATATATAGTTGCAATTGATAACTTTGCATTTTAATAAATTGATATGTATGTATACACACACATATACATATATATATTATATATATATATATATATATATATATGAAAGGATGGTGGATCTTGTGTAAACGCAGGTACTCAAAAGCAAGTTTGGCCTGTTCATCAGAAGTACACTGTGTTTAATGGTGGCCCTTTTCAATACCTTCTTTCATAGCCACAATACAAATAACATCTGAGTTCTCCATCAATATTTGGAACCACTTCATTCACCATGCCCATAAAAAATTATAATCCATTTGAGCTTAATATAAAACTTAATTGCCCATCTTGGTAATAAAATGTGGGAATCACTAATATCTATATAAATACAAAGCCACTGACCACCCACCTCAGTTGAAACAAACAAATCCTAAATCTAATTAAAAACTCATTAGTCAGGTGCCCTCACAGCAAACACACTCACACACACACACTCTCTCTCTTTCTCTCTCTCTCTCTCTCTCTCACACACACATATACAGTATTCAAAATAAAAAAAATCCAAGGAATTTAACCAGAAGATGGTTTTCATTCAAAAAATGGCCTCGTCACTTTTTTTTCACCCTTTTTTGTGGCTTGTCAAACACTTGGAAAACTTTTCTTTTAAACTTTTTAAAAACTATTTATTTCATAAGAACTTTTTTTCCTGACGATGACTTAAGGTCAAAATTATTTGAGAACAATTCCAGAATAAATAACGTAAAATAAATGTTCCTGTTTGCCTTGTCACCTTTTGTTCATCTTATATATATATTATTATCATAATAAATTCATATCAAAATATTCCTTAGTTCTAGGATTGAGTTATGTTTGAAAAAAAAATCCATTTTAATTGGTTCTAATTAGTCATAATTTGCAATTAAGTCAAAACTGATCGTCTTTACTGCATATTCTGCCTGTCACTTTCCTCCTCTCTATGTATATCTTGATTACCTCCTTGTTATATATGTTAGTTTCTCTATGAGTGTAAAAAGAGTTATTAGAGAATGGGAAATATATTTGTATGTTAAGTTTCAGAAGCAGCTAGCCCATAGCATCTAAACATCTTAATTGGGTCCATTTAAATTTGAAGTAGGTCAAACGTTCCCTTTCTTAGAAATCTTACAAAATGATTTTAATGTATTTTTAAAAAAATTCTCTGGGTGTATCTTTTTTTTTTTTTAAATTTAATTCGCTTTGCAAACTCACTTTTCCCTAATCCCAATTATCTACCCAGAGCTCAATGGGTGACACAAAGGTATATATATATATAAGGAAAAAAGTGATAAGGCAAACAGGAATATGTAGTATTTTTTTTTTGTAGCTCAGGTTAATATTATGAACGGTCTGTCTAATTTGTTTGTCAACTATGTAGTTAGGAAATTCATTGTTGATGAAAAATACTACACCATACGCTACATAATAATCAACATATAAAGTTTATTTAATCTTGGTTTATTTCTAATTATAAGATCATCAAATAACTCATCTTCTTCTTTAGTTAAATCAGTTCTAAATAATTACAATATCCCTTATTTAATTTAGTTCTTATTAATTAATACTAAATTTGACTCACATTTTAATAATTTATTATTCAAATTCATTAAACTACAAAGAATTTTAGACTATAAAGACGTTATTTCCAGGAATTAAAAAAAAGAATGAACATTTTTGAGAATTTTTTAAGTTTTAAAAAGATATTTTTTGAAATTTTGTTCAAACTCAAAAGTGATGTCAGTCAAATTTGAAATGCTATTAACACTAAAAAGGGCTAAAAAATTGTTTCATTTTTTAAACAGTAAATTGTTTTTTTAAACAGTAAATTTAAAATATCAAATTCATTGCCCTGAAGATGGTTGTATAAAATAAACTGTTGGCAAATCTCATAAAAAAATAAATTTTGTTTTTTTCCATTTTTACACACACACACACACACACACAACACATATATAATATATATATATATATATATATATATATATATATATAAATGTTGTTTTCTGGTTCCAACGGGAGAAAATTCAATATTTTATAAAAAAAGAAGGTCCGCAAAATGTAAAAATAACATAAGCACGTCATTTCTGAAATTAAACTCTGATGATAAAGCTTTGCTTTGAAATCGATTAGACATATAAAACATCTTTTGTCTTTATTTTTATGCATTGTATTGCCTTCGAATTTTATTATTTTATAAAATGTATTATGTTTTCAGAAAAAAAAGAATTAAAATTTTTTTCTGAGAACAAAATACATTTGCGGACCTTCTTTTTTTTAAAAATAATATATATATATATATATATATATATATATATATATATATACAGAAGGTTTTATTGAGAAGTGGATAGAATTGTCTGAATATTAAAATCCACCTGCTTTGGTTGTAGATAAGAATTCCTTAAAAGAAAACCAAATTTTAGTTGCAACATTTATGATTGTTTGTCAATTGTGTTTTGTTTGTTTAGAATCAATGCTGTTTATTTGTTTATGTTACCATGGTTACTTTTCCTCATCCTGCCATTGATTAATAATTATGAGAAGAACCTCTGAACTAATGATTGCAATTTCTTTTTTTATTGCTTTCACTATCACCCCCCTCACCCCCCCACCATCCTTTATTGTCATTTTTATCATTAAAATCAGTTGTGATATTACAGTTTTCATTATTGTCATGGTTACATGAACACCACCCATAACAACAACCACACCCATCTCACTGTCATCACCACCACCACCATCATCACCATCATCATTATCAGCATAATCATAACCATCATTTTATATAGTTACTTAAAGCCCGCCTTCTGTAGCTGTTAAGTTCAATATCGAATCACATCTTATTTATAGAATTTCTAATTAATTGCAAATGAATGAATTAATAAGAGAAAGTTGTTAAAAAAATCATAATTTAATAGTTATCTCCCTTGAAAAATCATAATAACAATTTCATTACATTAAATTGTTATAACTTACCTTTAAAGGACAAAGAAACATAGAGAAAAAAAACTCATCCTATTTAATATTGTAAACTATTTTGCCCATAATACCAAAATATGTCAGCTATATTTAAATAAATTTATTTTATTTAGATGTTCCCCATTTGAGTTGTATATTTTGTAGAATGTTTTGAATATGAATAGTGTCAGTGTTCAATGCCAGGGAGGCCATTTTGTTTCAGAATTATTAGTTGGAGAAATGTAGTTTTCTCTCAAGAATGAATATTAACAAAATGTAGAATTCAACGTATTTTATTGCTGGAGCAAACTAAATAGGAAAATAGAAGAAATGAGATACAAAAAGAGTGAATGAAGGTTTCCTCAAGACACATTGTTTGTTCCTGGAGTTTGCATGAATTGTCCCTGATGAGATTTCCTATGATTGAGCCTTAGAAAGCAGAATTCGACCACATGTCTGACATTTCCAACCCTCCATGTTCTCTCCAATATGATAGGTGTATCCCTTTCGAAGTTGACGCTTTAGGTTTTCATGCTCAATTCTTTCACTCTCAAAACTGGTACAGCCATCATCCACATGAATTCTCCAGTCAGTTCTCTTCAATGCCAGCTTTTCCCAGTTGTCAAGATCTATTTTTATTTTTACACGGTTGCTTTTTAAGCAATACTTATACCTCTTCCAAGGCTTATGCTGTGGACTTTTGCCACCATGCAGCTGACTGTAAAGGAGTTACTTTGGTATTCTATCATCACTCATATGCACAACATGACCTGCCATCGCATTTGGGCCGTTATGATAAGAGTTTCAATGCTTGTGCATCGTGCCCTTATAAGGACTTCTGTGTTAGGTGTGTTGGAATTCCACTTGATGTTCAGAATGCGTCTCAAACATTTCTGATGAAAGTGTTCAAGAATTCTCAAATGTCTTCGAAACAAAGTCCATGTTGAGGAGTACAATAGAACACTCAACATGCAGGACCTATAAACATTCAATATTGTTTTATGGGTAATGCCATAACCGTTTTTCTGGGTAATAGACCATAACCGTTTTTCAAGCCTTCCATAGGTCACTGATGACTTCTAGATACATAGGTGAATCTCAGCATCTAAAGAGCCATCATGAGTCAGCGTACTTCCTAAATATGTGAAAGATTCAAAACATCCAAACAAGTACCATGAATGGTTATAGTTGGTTTGATATACAATTCACTTTTTACGGGGTGAATATTTGTCTTCGTCAAACTTATTTTTAATCCAAAAGCAGTGCATGAGGCAGCAAATAGGTTCACAATATTTTGAATATCCTCCTCAGTATGAGCCAGAAAGTCAATGTCATTGCATAAAGGAATTCTCTGATGAGTGTGTAGGATGTTTTTGACTTGAAATTAAATATTCTCAAGTCAAAAACTCTTCCTGTGGTTCTAAATTCCAAAAGGACGCCTTTATCCCAATGCTGGAATGCATGAGTTAATATTACAGAAAAGAATATTGAGAATAGTGTTGGGGCCAAGACATCTCCCTGCTTTATCCCATTATCTATTGGTATTTCATCTGACAAATCTACCACTCGTGACAATTCTAACTTTCATACCATTGTGCAACCACTTGAGTATATTCACAAATACTGGTGGGCACCCAACTTTACCCAATATCATCCAAAGTGAATCTCTGTTGACTGTATCAAAAGATTTTGTCAAATCAACAAAAATCTGATACAGGGGGACCCGTTGCTCAATACACTTCAAATATCATGTCATTTGTTCCTCTGCCAGACCTAAAAACCACTTTGTGATTCAGGAATGACTACCAGACAAATGTACAAAAGCAATTGATTCAACAAGATTCTTGAGAGAACTTGCTAACAGCACTCAGAAGTGATTCCACAGGTAGTTATTACAACTAACTTTATCTCCTTTGCCCTTATATACACACATCAAAGCACCATCAATCCATTCATTTGGTAGAGGAGAACCATTCGAACATTGAGTTAAGAGATTAAACAGAGCATGTTTGATTAAAACTTTTTACCTTCAACAGTTCTACTGGAAGCCAATTTAAACCTGGTGCCCTACCAAAATTAATTTGTTTGATAGCCATTTCAAATTCTGCAAAAGTTGGTAAATAGTCCATCTCATATTTGGTCTCCTGTTAAGGAAGACTGCAGAACATCAGTACTGACTACTGAAGGGTTATTAAATAAATCCATGAAGTGTTGTTGCCATCGCTGAAGGATTTTTGTTCTTTGATCAAGGTGGTGTTATCCCTTAACCTTAGAGGAGCAATGGAAGAAGATAATGGACCAAAAACTTACACATGAGGCCATAAAACAGTTTTAGGTCCTTTTTATTAAAGGCATTTTAAATTTCAGAGGAGGTCTTTGACCAACACTCATTTTTATCCTCCTTAGTTCATATAATATATTTCGACTCAGTATAATCCTTCAGGGTAGACGGTTGGAGAGAGGGCTTACTATGCTGTGTACTTATAAAACATGTTCTTTTATTTTCCAGTAATTGACTGATGGCAAGTACATTGTCATCAAACCAGTCTTGATGTTTCCTCTAAATCCAAGTACAGCTGCACAAGTGGAATAAACTTGGTCTCTAAAGTTATCCCATGTGCCATTAAATTCCAGGCTGTCAAGATGTTCAATTAATCTTTTCATCCACATCCTTTTGCTTGACTTTGTTTAAATCTAGGCGCTTTGGTGTTTTTACTCCAGACATGCAAGTCTTTTTGCGAACACAGAGTTTAAATTTTCCTTTCACTAAACTGTGATCCGTGTCGGACTCTGTACTATGCATAACACGTACATTACAGACATCACTAATATCATGGCAACAGGTTAGGATTAAGTCAATCATATGGCCATGTTTTGATCTTGGGTGGGTCCAAGTAATTTTATGTTTAAGTTTTTGGCAGAAAAGAGTATTGCAAATGGTTAAATTGAGCTCAGAACAGAACTCAAGTAGTTTCAGTCCATTTGCATTTACTTTACCAATACCATAATGATCAAGTGCATTCCATATCTCAAAATTCCTAGCAACACGTGCATTAAAATCTCCAAGTATAGTCAACTTATCCTCTGGCGTAGAGACAATAGCAGTGCAAAGAGCTTCATAAAAGTTATGACAGTCTCCTCATCAGCTTGAAGGGTTGGGACATATACAGAGAATAGGGACGCATACCGTCCATACTGCATCTGGATACACAGTTTTATTATGTGATCATTAATGCTTGAAGGAAACTCCAAATATTTGCCAATCTTGTATTCACGGCAAAACCAACACCACTTTCGCGCTGTTCGCCCTTTGGCTTAACAACCCAAAACACTATATATAGATATATATACACACATTTATGAAGCATGTATATAAATATACATACATATTTATAAAGTATTATATATATATATATAAACATATATACACATATTTATAAAGTATATATATAAATATATTTACACACATTTACAAATATATATATATACCGTATATATACACACATTTACAAAGTATATAAAGTCCACTAGTTGATGCAATCCAGTTGACCCAAGACAAATTATCAAGTGAAATAAAACAAGTTTGTTTGGAAGATCAACACACATTGCATAACATATCAACAGTTTATCAAAAGATTATTGACTGGAAAAAACCCTTAAAATTATTTTGATCATTTTTTTCTCACTTTACATGAATGATAAAATCAGACTTTAAAAAAAAATTTCAGCCATATATGAAGTTTTTTTTTTATTGCATAACGACCATATACAAAACATAAATGAATAAAATCAGGCCAAATTATTGAGCAAAGAATGAGACACTTGTCCTAATTAGCTGAGGTTTTACAGTTTCAACATTTTACAACTGATATAATTCACATTGTTACTGACTGTCCTAATCACTTTCATGTTGAATTGTGTGATTTAGTGCACTGTTGAATTGAACAACAACCTCTCCTCTTGGCGTTGTGCCATGGTTATCCATTCAGAGTGTGGCTTGTAGAAGATCAAATCACAGAGCTGGCAGTGGAACAGCAGCTGTGCTGAGGAAGACTGATACCTTGTTGGAGGATTGTTCAGGTGACATTATCATTGTCTAGGGACCCCTAAGAGCTTATGTTACCATTGGCGGTTTTGACTGCGAGTTCCGCTCGACCATTGGATTGAGAGTATGCTCATGATGATCTTCTGTGTTTTACACACCACATTTTGAGAAACTGCTGAAATTGTTCAGAATTGAAAGGTGGGTCACCATCTCTACTCAGCTCCTCAGGGGCACCATAGGTGTGGAAGAGTTTCTGACAAATGGATACTAATTTTTAAATGGTGGCATGACCAGGTTTCAGGTGATATAAAATGATCCAGTCTGTGGATCTGTCTGCGCAAACAAGGTATGCAATATATCCAAATTTAAAATATATCTGTTTCTATTTGTTGGAAGGGCCAATCTGGAGCTGGTGTTAACATGATCAGCACACAGGTTGAGTTAGGGTGATGCTGGTACACACTAGGCAATTATCCTTGAAATTGCGTATGGATGCATTCACACCAGGCCAATATACTGAATCATTTGCACGAGCTTTCATGCCAACTACACTTTGGTGTGTTGAATGTAGGCAACATAGCACTCTCTCTTGTAGGGTCCTAGGTACCATGATTCTTCCCTCCATTAGTCCTAAGCCCTTGTCTATGCTGAGTCGGTGAAGTACCTCCCAGAAATGGCGGATTCCCACTTTGATCTGGAAACATATAGAAAGGAATCCTTGCTCAATCGCTTATATCAGGGTGACATTGTCATAGGTTTGGGAAAGAACGGGTAATATGCCCATATTGATGCAGGCTGCCTTACTGAATTATATCACCTGTATTTTCTTACAGTGCCTGTTTTATGGTCCTTCCCCCAATCGTGGATTTGACAAGCAGCCAACCTTGACATACCAAGGACCAATGCATCTTTTTTTTTTTTGAGGGGACTAAATTTTTCTCTGAGAGTCATAGGTGTTTTGACCCACTGAGGCATATAGTTGCACCACTATCAGGGTAGATTCTGAGTCTGGTAGGACAGGCTACAGAGACCCGGTATTGCCCTGCCAATTTGACGGTAATTGGAATCCCACTGTAATTGTGAATATTGCTTCTATAACTCAAAATCTTTTCATCTGATAAACTTGTTATATTCAAATCCAAACCATTCAATCAGATATACAAGTGCATTAAACAACTTTCAGGAGTTTCAGGGGAGGAGGCTGAACATCTGTGGTGAGTATATATTATTATATCAAATATGTTTATCAGTCTTTTTGTAATTGAACTATTAGGAATCAGCCTTAGAATTGTCTGGTGATGAAATTGATTTTGAGTTAATTCAACTACTGGGAGCCAAGTTATGGGTATTTTTTAGGTATTCCAACTTGAAAAGTTTTCACATTTTACAAACACTTGACTTTCATTCTTTTGATATCAAATATAAAGATATTTCCCAAGAAGATTTTGAAAAATTACTCCTCCTTTACACCCCCATCTTGCAGAAAATCATAAAAGCCCTACTGGCAGGGGCAATAGAATATGCTGACTGCACCTCTGCAGAGGGGGAATACCCCCCCCCCCCGCCAATGGGCCACCTGTTGGCTAAGAGCAGTCGGAGAGGCCCCCTCTAATTAACCAGCTGGTCAAGTCAAGCCTTATTACTTATACGATTGTCCTGATTCTGTTGGTCTTATGCCCCCCCCCAAAAAAAAATTTTTATCATATATGTGCTAGAAAGTGATGGCTGAGGGTCCTAGTGTCCTGGTATGATGTTAAACTACTTCTAGTGGGGGAATCCAATTCTGGAGCTCTGTGTACCACTTCATCGTCATTACTCACAGGTCCACTCTGACCCAAAGTTGTAGAACTTATCAGGGCCCCATAAATAGATCAAAAGATGAGTTTTTAAAATAAAAAAAAGATTGTGTTTGGGGAAAAAAATTGAATATCCAACAAGAATGAATAAAATAAAACATCTTTAGCATGAAATAACCAACTAAGGGTTGATATGCCGTAAAATCCAACCAACCACAATCACAACCACAACTGAGTCACAAAATGGAAAATGCGTTAAAACTAAAACATTTTTTTTTATTCAGAACATTTTATATTCATATTTAAAAAAAAAAAACTTTGTAGAAATATATAGATATATTTTAAAGTCTGTTACCCTTAGTCTTTATTTAATTTTTAAAATTTTCTAAATAGAATTAGAATTATTTCTTATAAAGATAAATCCTCAGAGATTTTAAATCATTAAAAAGATTTTGAAAATTTAGAAAAGATCTTCCCATAATTGTAAAATGTGGTTCTCCTTCTGATCATCATTCAACAATTCTTGGCACCATTTTTGTACAGACTTGTTGAAGTGAGTAAGTTAGTATAATGTTGGTTTGAATAATAACTGAATTTGGGCCTAAAGCAGTTGGTATTTATAGCACTCAGGAATATTCCATGCATGCATTTGGGTGATTCCATTCCTTGAGTCTTGATTGGCTGCTTGGTCTCAGTGATGCCAGATAAATAACTTAGCATTCTAAACAAGGCTTGCAATAATGCAGGATCTGTATTGAGTTACAGTTTGCTTGTTGCCTTGTCTGCCAATTTGAAGGTAATTGGAATATTACTTCTACAATGCCTAAATCTTTAGTGATAATATTCCAAACTTTATCCAGTTGATTGTCCTGCAATCATTTAAACAAACAACCAATTGACTGTCACACACTATTTGCCTTTTCCTGCTTTTTCCAAAGTCTCCTGCTCTAAGAGTCATCTTCCACATTCTCACGCCACTCTTTGGACCTCTTGTGACACTCAGAAACATGTCTGCATCACATGGTGTTATTTCCATACACTTGCTGAAATATTTCAAGTACTTTTAAGAGTTTTCCCAACCGGATCAAAAATTTCATGTCTATTTGTTGCTTGATTGTTCATCATTCATTCCTCACTGCTCCTCAAAGGCTGAACAACATGAAAAACTGTAAACAAAGCATGTGAAAAAAAGAAAAAGAAAGTGAAATGATTGCAGAAAGCTAAAATTACTGTTATATATTTCCAAGATATCATGTTAGATATCAGCTTATCCTTCTTTTGACCATAGCTCACACAGCACTCCCAGTCCCATTACTTTGCAGACAGACCTTGTATGTATGTATATATATATATATATATATATATATATAATGTATGTGTGTGTGTGTGCGTGGAGAAATGTAGACAAAAGCAGGATGTTACACTGGATGGAAGTTTATTATTGGATGTAAATTTGACGTTCAAACATTTCGGTTTATATAGAAACCTTCCTCAGGACAATATGAAACAAGTAAAGGAAAAAAGATTTTTGTTGTTAAAAAGGTGATGAATATTTTTGAATGAGTTGAGTCTGGAAATATGTTGAAAAGGTTCATAACCTTTCATTGCTTAGTGTTCATATATATATATATATATATAATATATATATATATATTTATATATATATGAGAATTAAGGAATAAATAAACAAATACATTAAGCTGCATGCGGCAATTGAAAAAAAAACAACATATATATATACATATATATATATATATATAATATTAATGATAGTAGTAGAAGAAAAGAGTCTACCATTGTCTCAATCCAAATGATTTCATCAGGACCCCTATCCTATACTTAACTAAGTCAATGTAATTCCTTAAACTGAGATAAACTTCTTTTCCGA
>CM042171.1:25247451-25284951 GCA_023376005.1 Doryteuthis pealeii | reverse complement strand
ACAAATGTAAAAAAAGAAAGGAAAATGCCAATGATGTTGAGCAGTTTTGTCCCCACCCACAATTGTTTTGAGGGAGGGTGGATAAATCCTACAAATTATATTAAGATAGTCTTGTTTTAGTTTGTCATGGGATGGTATATCTTTTTATAAACCCACAAATCTTTTCTGATGTAGGTAGTTGCCAAAATAAATAGCTGGGTTTCTTGGTCTGTAGACACCAGGCACATTCCTGACCCTACTCTTCTTAGTGCAATGGGAACGTGCTGTCTGGGAGAAAGATTTCTATCTACCAGGTTGGGTCTGTGCATTTTTTTAGGGTAACATAGATTTATTTTGCCATGATGGGTTGGTTGGGTTGGTTAGTTTTTTTATGGCATGTTAACTCTTGTTAGGTTATTTTATGCCAAATTAAGTTTAACAATCATTATCTCCAAATATACAAATTTTATATGTATATATGTGCCAAACCCCTTCACCATGACTAGAATGGGACACAAGGTTAATTTTTATGTGGTAAAACAGGTGATTTGAATTTCAGAGGTTTTTGAGTTTGAGATGTGAGGTTAGAATGGCACTGTAATGTGATTTTCTCTGGGTATCAATCTCAGTATCAAAGAACCAAGTTTCTATCTATAGAATCTACCTACCAACTTACAAGTGTAAGGTGTTCATCATTGGGAAAGGGGAGAAGGATATTGATATATCCCTAAAAGAAGAAAGAAGCAGAAGGAAAGAGAGATGAACAATCCAACCTTCACTATTGAACCGCGTCTCATCGTGAATTTTTTAAAAAGTTCTTTTTTCAAACATTTAAAAAGTTCTCGCTTTTTCCAACAAATTTTTTCAAATAAGGATTTACTCTGATGAAGGTTGAATTTTCTTTGTGTGCGGAACATTTCTACATTTTTTTCTATTATTATTATTTCATTTCATTTGGTTATTTGAAAATAATAATAGTTTGAATAAGGTACACATGGATAAACTCCTGACCGAAACATGTGTAAGTAAAATTGATTAAAATATCCTATTTTATCCATTCTATACTTTCTTTCCTTTATTTATTTTTTCAATATATATATATATATATATATACACATATACATAGTCTATTTACAGTGTTTCAACTTACGGCATCATTTTCAAAGATATGTTGCTTTTCAAAAATATTGACATATTGAAATCTTAAAATCTCTATAAAATATTATAATATTTATGTTGTCTGTAGAAGCAGTTGTATCATTTATACCATATGGTAATGTTAATTACGGTTTGATGAATGATGACGAATCACTTGCTACAAGTGAAAACTTTGTCTGGGAATTGATATCAGCTATAATTTGTTCAGGTTGGCTAAATGAAATGCCCCAAAAATAGCTGACCCCCAACCCAAAGAGAAAGATAGAATGGGTTACAAGATCATAGGAGTTTCTGATCCCACCCGTATTGAAGTGGCAGTGAAATGTACAAACTACAGTAAGTTGGACTTATGAGGGTTGATCGAGCCCTCTGACTACTTAAAAGGGTGTGAGACAATTTTCCCAATTTTGGAAAGGAATTATTTTTGGGTAAAATCCTCCACCTGACCGCACCACACCAATGGATGGCTGATTTACATATATTAACAGATTTGAGTATTGGGAGAGTTGAAAACCCTGCCACAGGAAATCCTCCTGACCAAGACCTTGCACTAGACTCTTTGGCTTGTGGTAAGTAGACCCAATGTCACTCACAATGAAATAAAAGCGGGAAACAAAGGAATTTGATGTAATCATCTGAAACTAAAGAATCTATTACATTGACCAACGTTTTTTCTTTATTTTTTTCTTGTTAAGGATTATATTTTTGAACAACCTTTCAACTTCAGCAGGAGACTTCATCAGGAGTTTGCTTTATCTTTTTGGATCAAATAAGCACAGCATGGGCAGAGAGAGAGAGAGAGAGAGAGAGAGAGAGAGGACCAGACCAAAATCCATATGTCATACAAGTCAAACTCAAACAATGGAAAGACAAATCTGTTAGACTGGGGTACATTAATTGGTGCTGTGACCAGGATTAACCCTGAAGAGCCGTGACCCATAGAGGACAGACTTTGGACCCAAAAACTAGGAACTTTCAGGATCCAGCTTGACCAGATCTATGAGGGAAGAAATCAACCCTAAAGGACCATGAATCACGGATTGCAGCTGGACCAGATGAGAGCGAGCATAGAGATAAGTAAAGTAAGAGGTTTCTTTGACGACTCGTTCTTCATTATAATTTTCTTTTACTCTCAAATTCCTTTTATTTGTGTACTTTTTATTTCTGAATGAAGTTTTGTAATAATTATATCTTTTCTTCCACATAGAATTGATATCATATGTGAATGCACACACACACACACACATATATATATATATATATGTAATTTGAGAAAAATAAATAAATAAAGGAAAGAAAATGTTGAATGGATAAAAATGTTTAATGAAATGCTGTCACGTGTTTTGCCCGAGAGAATGTCCTTGTACACCATGTATTCTATTTATTATTATTTTAAATACAAAATAAAATAAAATAATAATAATAGAAAATATATAAAAAAGTTTTTTTAAATATACAGAAGAACAGCCGTCATCAGGACAAGATGTTTGATATTTGAAATTAAAACGGTAAGAATGCAGAGAGTTTTGAAGTGTTCAAAAAAAGATTTTTTTTTTAAATTTGAAAGACACTAATGGTTTAAACATTTATGGTACCCATATGCCACAGAACCTACAAAATTGAATCAACCGAAATGGCGATTATGTAGAAAAATAGATACATGTTCAAAGTTTCAAATGATGTAAACATCATTGACAACAAACAATAAACGTTTCTGTGATTTCTAAATATTTTGGAGACCTTACCTTTGACATAAACCTTGTATAAATATATATATATATATATATATATATATATATATATATATATTACTTGCATGTGATTTCCCCAAAGAAACTGTTACTACTATAATGATGCTTTACAAAGACATGAAATCAATGGTTCATTCACCTAATGGTGACACAAATTTCTTTAAAATTCTCATTGGAGTCCTACAAGGAGATACATTATCATCATTTCTATTTATAATATACCTGTATTACAAACATCATTAGATCTAATGAAGGAAAAAGGCTTCATGCTAAAAAAAAAGAAGGCAAGAATCAGGTGATATCCCACAGAAACTATTACAGATGCAGACTACACAGATGATCTAGTGCTTCTGCACAAGCTGAATCACTGGCCTGTATGTGAAGTTATGTGTCTTAAAAAAGATGGAAACCTCTCTACTCTAGATGCAAATAGTCTGAAATAAGTAGACTCAGTGTTTATATTTTAGGAGGTTAGCAAATAATGAGAGAGAAGCAAAGAATAATAGACATAAAAGTATCCTAAAACAAAGATGATAGGGACCTTTTTATTTATATAGTAAAGAAGATTAGTATTAGCACTTATAGAAGAAATAGAGATCCAGTCACACTGGTCTTCAAGTCCACTTTTCTGGCCAAAAGGAAATAAACTCTGCACTTTATTTCTTTGTTCCTTTTATGGGAGAATTGACTTCCACTTTTGTTATCATTAAAGCCAAGTTCTTTGTCAGTGCAAGAATCTTTCTCATTTTGAAAATGGCCCCTTCAAACACTTTTTGATCTCAGGGTTTTTTGGTTTTCAGTTTCACCCCACTGTCTTTACATTTTGTTTTTAGTATCTCTTATTTCACTGTCTCACTTCCTTTTCTTTTTACATACTTTCAATCCTAATTAGTGAATCTCAAAATATTGTCCACTCACAATTGTCTGTTATAGTAACCTTACCCCAGTTAGCATCACACACAAACACACATATATATATAAGTTAGGGTAGTGTGGATATGAAGTCAACTTAGATATATAAATGCTCTATCTATGATATTGAGCTCTACTTACTAATAAATACAGCAATCAATATTGATATATAATATATATATATATATATATATATATACAGGGTGTGGCATAAGTAATGCCCTTTGTTTAATTTAATTTAATTAATTAATTAAAATTATATATATACATATATATACACACACACACATATATATCACCATCAAATCACGCTATAGCATGGATATCCATGGCAATCTCTCTCCATTTTTCTGGGAAGTCGTCTACACAGCATCCAGTATCTGGACAGAGCTGGTCAATGTACGTCTTTGCTGGTCAACCCACACTGGCATGTCCATGTGCTGGCTTCCACAGGAGGATGTCGCTTATGAATTCGTCCTTGTTTCTCCAGCAGTGTCCTGCGTGTCTTGTCCTTCTTACACAGATGATTTGGGTGATATGGAGCAGGTGGCTGTACAGCTGCTTTCTCGTGGGGTGCGGTTTACACGACTTGTTCAAAACTGCACGCAGCATTCTTGTGCAGATCTCATCTAGCTTATCCTCTAGGCACTTCGTTA
Source organism: Doryteuthis pealeii (assembly GCA_023376005.1). Lineage (NCBI taxonomy): Eukaryota > Metazoa > Mollusca > Cephalopoda > Myopsida > Loliginidae > Doryteuthis > Doryteuthis pealeii. Next base: position 25,280,495 of record CM042171.1, on the reverse strand, counting down.
TACACACACACACACACGTATATATATATATATATATATATATATATATATATACACACACACACACACACACATATATATATTTTTTTTTATTTGAACAGCACAGACATTTTTTGATAACAAATTCTGTTCTCAATCCTTTCAAGTCGTTGAATGTATGATATAATATCCGGCTGGAATTAGTTGATCAATTTGGCATAGCTGATTTGTTCCCAAGTACTTCCATTCCCTTCACGGGTCATCATCGGGAGAATTGCAAAAACAATATAACATTGGAATGTTCCATCTGTACTGGTGTTATGTTGTTTTTTTTTTTTATATATATACTTGGGAACAAATCAGCAAATATGGCAAATTCATCAGCCAATTCCAGTTGGATATTATATTATCCATTCGGTGACTTGAAAAGATTAAGAATAGAATTTGTTAAAATATAATGTCTGCACTGTTCAACCAAATATGTCTGAATGAAGAAATACTGTCCAATTATACTATGCATATCTATACATATATCATCATCATCATGTTGTGCCAGCAGTGTGGATATCCATGACAATCTCTCGCCAACCATCCCTATAACTCATTGACCCTGGGTGGACTTCCGCACAGCATGCTGCATCCGCACATAGCTGGTCTCTCTCTATATATATAATATATATATATATATATAAAAGTGTTGTTATGGGTCCAAATTTTTTTAATTATTATCTTACATATGCGACACATGTTTCAGATCTTCTGAATTCTTCTTCAGGCATTAATTAACCATATTTTGGCAGAATATGAATATGTACATGTATAATTTCTGATATTTGATAGGTTGTGTGTGTTTTTGTAACTTACTTTTTGTTTATAACGGTTGTATAATAACGGTTGAATGCTACGTTATTTTTCTCAATCCTTGCATGTGGCCTACGAGCAAAAATTAAGAAAAAATGATGTATCGTTCCACACCTGCATTCATTCCTCAATTCTCACCTCCTTTTGGCTATCAATTTAATTATAATTATGAATAATGCCTGGTAACTTTGGGGATCATGTGGAGTCAGTCACCAACATATTTCCTCCTATTTATTCTTCCACCCTTGCTGGGTACAAAGTGGACTCATTCTGTGTATATGTTCAAGCCTTCTTGTCATTTTTCTTATATGAGAGTCAAGATGCTAGAGATATTTTGTACTCAAAATTTTTTAAAAAATGTTGTTAGTCATCTTCAGGGGATGTAGTGTGTTTTATTCATATTCTAAATATACTATAAATACTTGAATTTTTAACTTGTAAATATTTGGAGAATTTAAGAAAGTATCTAATACTGTTAGTATAATTGTTATTATATAAAGTATTGGTCAATCTAAGCCAAGGTTTAGCTAGTCACCCCTAAATTTAAATTGACTTCATTGTTAAATGTAAAATAGGCTTATCAGAAACTCTTTGTTACCCACCCATAGATTTTTATCTATGAATACTAAACAGTCATTGACATGTAGAAATATATGTAGCGATACAAGAAGCCATATTACTTTCCTCCTCCTCCTCCTCCTCCTAGCAAAGGACAAGCATTGCAGAAAAAGATATGATGCATAATCAAAGTCAATATTCCTATTGGCACCATTCACCCCTGTTAGGTTTAATTGAAGTCATCATTTATTTTCTCTGTGGCTGAAAACTTATCAGACCAGATTCCATAACCCTACACTGTGCCATTGTATAAAACTGTAATGTTTGTCTATGTTTTGTTTCTCTTTAAAAAAAAAGGCAGACAGGCACCAAATTGACATCATGCCTTTCCTTTTCAATAAAGATACATTGTTTAATTTTATTGTTTCCCATGAATATATATATATATAATAGTTTATTTGGTAAAGACATGGGTTCTTTAAATTGTCAAGCTGATAAAAAGTTGTTTAGATTTGAGTCTGCTAAGAAGCATGGCATGAAGAAACTGAAACGTTTTTTATAGACTATAAAACATTATTACCAAATGAGCTGTAACTTATCCCCTTGAATTGATAAAATTCTTTGCAAAATTGATTAAACTAAAAATGGCTTTAAAGTTCAGAAAAATATTAATAACTAGCTGTAATAATTGGAAATTCCCTGGAATACATGAATAAATTTATAGCAAATTTAACATTCTGTGATAAATTGCTGTCAATTTCTATTTCAATTTAATACAAATATCAAACACAAATAAATGAAATACAGGGTGTTCAGGATGTTTGACAGTTTCATAAGGAAAAAGAAAAAGTGCTTGGTAACTACAAAATTTAATGGATTGTAAAGATATTCAACAGGCACAGAAATTACACTACTGTCAACAAGTTTCACTCAAAATAACCACCATTAGCGTCGATCACAGCATCAATCCTGCTCCGAAACCTGGAGCAAGCTGATGTTACAGTTTCCCTGGGAAGAGTCTCAAAAACTACTTTAATTCTGTCGATTAACTAGACTTTTGTAGTACTGGCATGGCAAGTAGTGTCTTTCTCAACAGCACCACATACATAATAATCCATGGGGTAAGATCTGGGGAGTTCAGGGGCCAAACATTGGGACTGGCGTAGTCGTAAAAATTCGCCGACAACCATTTTGTACTTTTCCCAGAGGTGTGGCAGGGGGCAAAATCCTGCTGCCATACATATGGCCTACCATTGGCTACCCTTGTTATCCAGGGCTTGACTACAGTGTTTAGCAACTCCATGTAGGCATCAAGGTCCTCCAACACTTTTTTCTGCAGATTTTCGAGGAATTCTGTTGTACGAACACAATCAAATCATCTGTTATGTTGCTTTCTAATAGCCCCAGCGTAGTCTCCATTGCAATTCTTCAGTTCATGTCTGATTGTTTTTACAGCGTTCAAGGAGTATTGGGCAGCAACCATAATTTCCTTATTTTAATGGCCGGGGCAGATCATCATGATATAAGTTATTATCTTCCATGATTCAGATGGGTTCTAATCATCCATTCTATCTGTCATCATGTATATGAATGAAGAAGGGTCCAAGCTTTTAAATGATGCGTAGTGTGCATCAATACCTTCAATCTATAGAGAAAAATAACCAAATATAAATATGTCAAATTTCTCCCAAACACCCTGTATGACCTTACAATAACAACAACAAAAAACAATGAATGAAAGATTCAGTTTTGTGAAGTAAGTAGCTTATATTTACTTACATAAGTAAGTAAATATATTTATCTTATTTTTGAGAAAAATCTTAACATTTTAGGTGGGTGGTTTGATTTACAATAAGGTCAAGGTTGCTGGTTTGTAAGAAGGTCAGGGTAGATGTAACACTATTGCAACCAAAAATAATTATAAAAATCTATCAATAAAAAAAAATGATTATTAAAAAAATTAAACATAAATTGATAAAAATACTTATTCCTTTTCAACCTTATTTTCTGAATTACTTGTTTTCTTTTCTTAAAAAAAAAAAAAATGCAAATTAGACAAAATATTCAAATTAGCTAATCCCATTAAACAAAATATGCAAATTAGCTAAGCCCATTAAACAAAATATGCAAATTAGGTAACCCCATTATAGAGAAAAATTGCTAAGTAAATAAGATAGACATATCAGTCTTATAGATAAATAATACTTAGGTAGAGTTTATCACTCTTCTATAAATGGCCAAAGTTTGATATAGATCTACTAATACCAGGTATACATACTTATCAGAGCAGAAAAAAAGATTGTAACAGCCTTAAGTGAAGACTGACTCTTGGGTATCTGAAACATAGTACCAATTATAATTCAGTGAGAGGGAATCTTTACCAAGGGTTGGTGGATAATACCTCCCCTTTCCGACTAGGGCTTGAGATGAACGTGTCCCATAGAATATAGATAGAGACCAAGTCCCCTCATCAGAGTCTCTGTGAGAGATGAAAAATTTTAAAAATTAAACTAAATATAACTGAATACTAAAGGATGAAAAATGTTGTCAGATTCTGACATCATCTTGGGACCTTTTTTTAATTTGTCCAAATCTGTGAAAAACTATTTTTACAATGGGTTAAGGATGACAGTACAGTTCTATGCCAAAATAGCTGCTTTGCTTTTTGAAGTGAAATTTACTAAATTTAGTAAATGGCAATGTAAAATGAACATTATACTCACCTTCACAGAAAGGCTATGACTAGCGTTCAGTCACCAGATAAAAAAAAAGACAGAGCATAACCAAATACGTTCTGTTCCAACTACCAGATCACAGACAAGTGTTTAGTATATATGGATACAAATATCCGCACGAAAACCACCATCTAATGAGAATCCGGGAAATAAGCTTGGCCATGCTACACAATAGAATAGCCCAACCTGCTATTTAAACCCCCTACCAAGTCTGAATTCTTAGAAACAGATTAAATGTGCAACACAGCTGAATACTGGTTACTCAAAACAAATTTCTACAGGCAACATGAAAAGAACAACTTTATCTTTGGCGAGCCGGAAGTTCATACTTCGACAGATAGAAGTCGAATGACAAAAATAGGTAGTTTGCACATGGGAATTGCGCACCTTAGTAAAAATAAGATTTAAAATAAAATTTGTAAAATTCAACCAGTCAGAGGCGTTCCCGCCTAATAAGAAAATTTATCAAGTAAACCCCTTTTGGAGCCTATCCTGGACTATAAAAAAGCCAACCTTTCGGATCCTAACCAGAAAGATCTCACTTGTCTAAGGGAATTCCCGTCACCCTTTTAAAGAACATTTCGCTTACATGCTGAAGGTATGAACTATCTCTCTCTCTTTAAATAATCATCGCTTTAAGAGACAAACTAAATATCAGTACAAATACAGCTTGACTGATGATTATTGTGATATAAAAACTTTAACGTTCTTTCTCATTTACTGAATTGTAAAATATTATCTTACATTTTACATTTGAACTTTAAAAAAAGAACTTTTGGCGGAACCTCGCCCAGTATTCGATGCTACCTTTTTGTATACATTTTGTTAATACAATTTTGTTGTTTAATCAAGAGTTTTGTCTTCTATGCCATTGTGCTTGATGGTTTTATGGTCTTTAAATGTTTGAACACTTTTATTGAATATTGACATCAAACAGCCCTCTACCAGACACCATAATCTTAAAAAGATCCACTGAAATTTAAATGAATACAATTAATAAAAACATTACCAATCACAATTTGACCTTCTCTTGGTGTTACAAGTTTAGCTGTCATTGTATAGTGTGTTTGTTTGTTTGTTTGTTTGTTTTGTGTCCATGTTTTTTTTTTAATGCTGAATGGATGATTTTTCAACTGTATGGCACCGGTCGGCTAAAAGAGAGATGTAATGGTTATTGTCATAGAAAATGGACATGGCTGTTTGCATTTACATAGTGCTGGTACCCTTGGGAAAGGTATGCATTCAACTATTCTTCCTCCAGTTATGGGTAAATAGTAGGACAGACTGGGCTCTTTAATCTTGGTTAGGCAACCAGTCTAGAAGGAAAACTCTGAATTTAAACCTGTTAAACTCCATTTAAGAAATCAGCTTTGTGTCACATCCTGCTTGTGCAGAAGGGTTGGTAAATATATATGGCATTGGTCTGGTGAGAGAGACTGGGCATCGAATTGAATGAACAAATACTGTTGAAAATTTACAACAGTTTATTCAGTTGAAGTTCAGCATGTACAATTTATGTTCCCTCCGATTCTCAGTGGCTGAGGCAATGATATATTGATGCTATACTTTATCTTAGGGTTGTTACTGACAAAGTTTGCCAAAGACTCTCCAGACAGTCCACAAAGATTGGTAATAATCTTGCTTCAAATCTGTTTTGTATATTTTAAATCAGAATCAAAAGAACAATTAATTTCAAAATGTATCTTTCTTTTCTTTTACAATAAGCTTCCTCATTCAATGTCTTATTTATATATTAATACTCTTGTTCCTTAATCTTCCGACCATTATCATCTTGCAACACCCTCTGGTTAAAAATGAGACAGTCAAATTCATCCATATATATTATAACTTGTCATTACCTGTAAAACAAATTCATAAAATATAGTTTCTTAAGACAGGGAAGGGCTTAGGGGGGGGGGCATGATTTTTCAAATTATTTACACAAATATTCTCTGTTGTTTTCAGTCAAATATTATCAATTTATCTAAGTTCTTGCATCGTTTTTTCAAATTATTTTTGATAAAAAAGTAAACAGATTAAGTTTTAAATATATAATAATGAATTAAATTTAAAAAATATAATTCTATAAACAATATAATAAGAAGCAAAATCTATTTCTTTGTAATGAATGAATGAATGAATGAATATCTATTTTGGTGTGTGTAATGTAGATGTTTGTCCAAAGTGAATGGTAGTCTGCCTAATGCTCCAGGTCTCACTTGTTTTACATCCGGTTTTCAACCAGTGACCATTTTCACTTTGTTCCATCTTTATGGTGGATCTTTGTATATATTATGTCCCTCCTATGACTGCAGGGCGTATGAATTGTGATCACAATTTAGAGTAATTATGTGTTGAGGATAATGACTTAGGTGGCCATGATATCTTTGTATTGCATCATGGATCATAATTTGTTGCATAATTGAGATTTGGTTTCCTTCTGTTTCAATTTCTGTATGGTCCCTTAACCCCTTCATCACCATCTATCTCATCTACTTCTCTACTGTGTGGTGTATGGAGGTGGGATATTAATCAGCCTTTGTGGAGGTGGTTGTGGTGTCAGCTAGTCTGGTGTGTCCATTACTATTTTCCAAATGAATTAACGATTGTGCAATGTAATTTAGTTAGTACCATCTATATGCACATAGTATTGTTTGCGGCACAGTTTTTCTACTACCTTCCCTGTTTTCACCCATCGTCGTGGCTAGGGTCCATCTTGGTTCTGCAGTTGCACAGATTCACCAACCTGGAACTCTTGGAGTGGAAGACTGTGTGTATTGTACTACTTCTGGTTTAGTAGGTGCCTTTTTGCCATTACCGTTTCTTTCAATTTCTTCATCTCCCTCCAATGTTTGTGTATTTGGTACATCTTGCAAAGTATTGTTGGTAATCTCTTATCGTACAGCCGTATGGCATTTCAGCTGGTAATACACCAATGTCTTGATCGGGTATGTTCTGATGGGTCAGCATGGCCCGTGCTGCATGAAAGTGGCATCAGTGACCCCATTCATTAGTGTAATCCATTACTCTGAGGGTAATATGCTGATGATATTCGTTTCCTTATGGAATGAATTATACACCTGAGAATTAAATGGTGGTCCTCCATCCAAAGATAATCTCATCCAGTGCACCATACATACAAAACCAACCTCGCAAGGCCTTGCATATCACTTTAACCTTCCCTGATGGTAGCAAGGATATTTCCATACAACCAGTCTACTGGTCTGCATACACCATATAAGCCTTTCCATGTAGATCTTGGACTATCATTTAAAATGGAAATTCTAGGTTTGACAGCAGAATCAGAGGTTCTCTAGGTTGAGAGGAGGTGATTGTCTTACACATTCAACACTGGACTCTTTGTTTGTTGGATACTGACATCTAAATCTGGCCAAGTGGAGGGCTCAGCACAAAACTGCCTTGGTATAAAGATTTTGTTTGCCTTAATTGGCATAAATTCCAAACCAAAATGATGGTTTCTCATCAGCCAAAATTGTTGAATTTTTGGTGGTAATTCGTGATGTGACTGGGAATCTGTTTTGAGTGTATTCTGCTAACATACTTATTCCTCATTGGTGGGAAGTGGTAGTACCTGTTAGTGTTCCATCTATAGATTAAATAGAATAAAATGAGTTAAAAAAATGTGTTTAAAAAAATTGAGTTTAAAAAAAATTCAATACTTATCAAGATTGAATAGAACAAAATGTCAACAGCATAAAATAACCCAACAAGGGTTGACATGCCATATAATTCAATCAACCAACCTCATCAGTTGTTGCAGCAGCCATGATCATGTCTCTCTGATATTACTCTCTGTTTAGTGTCTTGTGCTTATGCAGATATAACTGATGTTTGCATGACATCATTAATATGCTTCGTTGTGTCATTGGTCATTATCAAAATGTTTTTTGGTAATGTCGGATATCTCGATGTGCAATTCACTGTGGTGTTTAGTTTCCCCAGAATGTGCTTAATGCAGAACCTGTATATCAGCAACCATTCCTTGAAAGCAAACTGATGGGGTATTTTTAAGTCCTCTAGGACCTGGTTTGAAAACATTTTCACCAATGACTAGTGATCTACAGTGACCAGTAGATCAGGATATCCCAATATGAACATTCTACAAGACTTCAATTTATACAAGAAAGCTAGGGATACCTCTTCTACAGGGGAGTAAGGACTCTGTGTCTGTTGTTAACTGGGATCCAGCCAGGATTAATGTCAAGTGGTTCTTGCCACAGAGCCAGATTCTGTTGGGCATTGGCAATGCTTTTGAAACAGGAAGTAACTAATTCCAGTGTTATTAAAGTCTATTGAGAGACATGTTACCCTATCCTTAATACTTTTTTAGATCTTCTGTATAATATCTCATTTTGACTCCTTGAAAAGTTTGTTTAGTGTTGCGTCTGTGGGGTTTTAAGAATTTTAATGTTGGTTTAAAGGTCGCTGGTTATTTCTGGTGTGTGTTCACAGGTTTTCCTTTTAACCTTTTATCTTTAGTGGTTGAACTGAAAAAGAATTAAGGGAAGGAAAAAGAAGAGACAAAGACAAAAGGTAGTTTTAGGATTCAGGCTTTATTTGTGGGTCATAGCTACCTCATGGAGAGGAAATTTCTTCATGTCCAGTAATAGAGTCTGAATGGCTGAGAGATTATCTTGGTGGTAGGAAGTGGGTCCTTTTTCTTGCACATGCTCAGAGGGTTCTTCCAATCTGAGGGCTCATGGGAGATTGTTATTTTTTATCTTATTTTAATTTTATTTTAATCCCCACACATCCCAGTAAAATTTCTGATCTTTCATACACAATAATTCTTGGAAGGGGGCCATTACCTCAGCCTGCGAGAATGCGTATAAAACGTGGTTCACTAATCCAAACCAAGACCTGATACTTGTGATATTTGTGGGAATGGGGAAGTTAAAAATGGTTTTTGGTTAAGAATTGGCATTATGCCTTCAGCCGTTATCAAAAAGCTAGCAAACTCTACTTCATCTTCTGTAAATTGAAACTTGTCAGGGTTGAAGACTATTTCATTTCTACTGCAGTAATATAGTGTGTTCTCAAAATTCAAATATTAGCAATAAACATCTCAATAAAATTTTTTAACAATACAAAATTTCTAACAATAAAATTTCAATAAACATCTCTAAAATTTTCTTCAAATGTTTTGGATTCACCCAAATCTGATAATTTTTTTCAAATTCTAGTCATTTGGTTTCCAGATATAAGTTGCTCTTTAGTAAATTTGTGAGTTTGTTCACCTCATCCCTCACAGTACTTTATTGACCATCTGGAGTGCTGTGAGAGTTGGAGGAATTTTTCTGTTTTCTGTGAGTGCTAAAAGGAACAGAGTCACCCACCCCACATTTATAAAGATCTTGTGTTAAATATTGCTTGTGTGGGGAAGCAATTAAATCTCAATTCTAGTTGATTGGACTTCAACATTTTCTTTTATCCCTTAATGTTTAAAAAGGTCATTAGGGCTATAGAGCTATGATTTAACTTTATAAAATATAAAACTTCAGGTATGTTTGTTGTGAAAAATAATTAGGTGGCTTCATTTTAGTTGCAATGTGAAGTTTTAAAAAGAATTATTTGCCCTGAAAATGTGCAATTCATTTGCCTCTGAGTGCCCCCACATTGTACACCTCAACTCACACCAATCATTATAATTTCTCAAGGGAGATAACCATTAAAAGCTAATTATAGGTTACCTGCCTTTATTCATTTGTTTGCACCTAATGCAATATACAGTATTGTCCATAAATAAGTACACCCTAAACAATTTTTTGTAAAAAGTTAATTTTCTTCTAAATAAAATATACAAAGAGTTTATCATTTCTAGTGAAACATTATACAATCAAAACAGACAGTATTTAATATTATTTATTACCAAACTCTACAGCATAAAAATGTGTAACTAAAAATATGAATATGTAGCAGCCCCCCTCCCAATACCCTCTTTATATATTTATGCAGTCTTATTCTTGATTAAAGAAGTGTTGCAATTTTATTTTTGAAAGAATTCCAATGCAGCGGAGTTTGATATCAAATGATATATGATAACAATATCTTTTTTAATTGTATAATGTTCCAATAGAATTAATAAAATTCTTGTATATTTGTTTTATAAGGAAAAAATTGTATCTAATAATATCCATGTTGATTGTCTTATATTCTACTATAAATAAAAAATCCTGGTTTAGAAGGAAATCAAATTTTTTATAAAGAATTATTAGGGATGTACTTAAGCTTGATATTAAATCACATCCTAACTGCCACCAAGGGTGATCTTTAAGTGAGTGATAATAGATATATTTTCCATTCAAGTTGTCATTTAAATAGTTGATTAAAAATGCAAAAAAATGCAAATTTCAATCATCATCACCAAATAAAAATAACAATGCCCTCTGGTGTCTAGTAAAAAAAAAAAAAAAAAAGAATTGGTTTAGCACAAAAATTACCGTTTTTTTTTTTTAGAGGTTGGTGTAAATCCCCTTGGAGCAAGATTGTCTCCGTTAATTTGCTGTCATGATTGGAGAGTTTAATGAATCCTATTCTTCAATTTTGTCTAATCTTATGACAAAATGAATAATATTCACAAGTGAAGAGAATGAAAGGAAGGAAAAGCAAATAGTTGCCTGCTATCGACCAGCCAACATCCTCTCTTCTGACTCAGTCAATATTAACACAATCAAAAGATACAGACTCACTTGTATTGTACAATACAAGGAAGACACCATATATACCATTGATCATTAGCAAAAGATGGTAGTTCTTTAACTCATACAAGCAACAAGAGTTGGATTTAGAACCTCTTTTTGGTCAGGACTTCTGGAAATGACTTACATTACTTGGGACATTTTAAGAATATAAATATTAACTATTCAAACACTGCCTACAAATTAGATGTGGTACAGATATCTTTGCCATTGTCTTTGTATTATAAGCTAAACAGAATGCAACAGATGATCTCAGTGGACATTCTAAAAAGTAAATGTTAGGGTGAGTATTTTTTTCATTATCAAATTCTTTCAGTTTTCAGGTAGGACATCAAATGTATTCACCCCCCCCATATATATATATATATATATATATATATATATATATATATATATATATATATATATATATATATACACACACACATACATATACACGCTCTATTCTATCATATAAAAGTACACACTTTGCATATCTATATATTAATACTCTTGTTCCTTAATTTTCTGACCATTATCATCTAGCAACACCCTCTGGTTAAAAATGAGACCATCCAAATCATTGAAAATGAAATGTAAAAATGTAAATCTTGATTATCTGGTGTCGCTTACCACTGAATTCTTATTTCTTATGAGTGTTGACACCTCAGCTAAATAATGGACTATTTCATTTTTTTTATTATAAAGGAAGAAAGAGAATAAAAAGGATATGCTACACAGAAAAATATAACAAGAAAGAGAGAAAGTAGGGGAAAGATAGAGAGAGATGGGGTGAGTGTGCAGATGTGATAATGCTAATCTGTTTCAATCAAACATAATGAAAAGATGAAAAGAAGGAAAGAAAGAAAAAAAAAGTGAGAAGGAGTTAAATCAAAGGTATTATACTTTTTACCTATTGAACTATTTTGCAATAAGTAAACATATCAAACATCGTCATGATTAAATTATACTGTGGTATATCCACAGGTCCTGATAGTTATTTTAATTTCTTTAATATTTCCTTTCCAAAAATCAATTAGAATTCCTAAAAAAAGGGTCCCATTTTAGTTTGAACAAGAACTTTCAGTTAAAATTTTACTTATGAAGTATAAGTGTGTGGAGGTGAGGTAGTTTGGTTCCCTTTGAAAATAACTTGGCCTCATTGGGTGAATATGATATGAACATATGAATATGAATAAAGAATAGAAAAATAGGAAAATGAATAATGTAGAATAAAAACCATGTAAGAAAATTCCCTGGTGGGAAGTCAGGGTGCCTACTATTAGGGTGAGACATCAACAAACTAAAAACCTTAATTTGGATGATCCATAAAAGTATTCATAAAATGAAATAGAAAGTTATCATTCTAGAATGCTGCCCTGTTGGCAGGGCGTAGAATATGTCAACTGTATCCACTGTAGAGGGTAAGGACGCCCCCCCCCCCGCCTCAGGAAAAAAAAGTAAATTCTATCATAAACAAACTCCATTTGTTGTTTACATTTCTGCAACTAGAAAGAATGCATTCCCTCTGTAAGATTTAAGTTTTAATGTAATGAAATATATTAAATTAGAAACACTAACAAAATATAAAAAGATTACACTTATTTTAATTATATTTCAATTCGTTTCTATATAAAATCATTCATAGGATTGATTTTAATACGTTGGAGAATAAAACAATAATATTAGAAATCAATAGCACCAAGTAATTATTTATTAAACCCGGTTTTGTTAAAACCAGTAAGCAAATTAACCACACAATATATTATGTAAACATTTATTTCTTAGTGATATATAAGACACATAGCAGGATTTTAAACACAATAATAACATGGGCAATTTTGAGGCAAATTTAACTCAGATTTTCATAGAGACATCATTAATAGACAATATTTATTCTATGTATTAATGATTTTGACTATAAATTGATAAATTTACGGAATTCCTTAGGATATTGTGATGTAAGCAGTGATATAGTTTCAGTTACAGACACACAGACACTGAATGTCTATTATAATAAGATTTTCAACTGATTAAAGTAAAAAGAAAAAAATGTAACTAAAAGTTAAAAACAAATGAGCAAAATAATCAAAATAAGCAATATGTCTCTGTGCAGTAAAAAAGTTAATACTTGGATTATCATAAAATACTTTTATTTTCACTCACCCCCATTCTAAGATTTAATTGATGACCCATCAACTTGAAATACATTGGTGATGAGTTTGTATAACTAACACTTAGTTACTGTGAATTTTGCAGATACTAGATTAATTCCTAAACAAAGAGGAATTTTATCATAAATTTTTTGTACAAATATTTTTTTATTTTATTTCTATAAGTTGTTATTATAACTGTGCTATTATTCCATGATGGTGAAGCAGGAATAAGAAATAATAAGAATAAGCGTTCAGCAAGACTTATATCCCATATGTTTAGGAACCTGTCTTTCCTTAACAGGTGTTATATAATGGCTTCCCCCACTAACACTACCAACAACTTACTGGATGTGGCTAACATTTGTGTAGGAGTGATTGACAGATGAAAGGTCAAAATTCAAATCCCTGGCCATGAGAAATTATGAAAGTCCTTGTGATTGGCTGTGGACAGTCATGTGCAAATTAAAAGAGATTTTTAAAAAGTTAAAAGTTGAGTTTTAGACACCAAGGAAAACAGTTGTATCACTTTAGAGCATAAATGAGACTGCCCCCCCCCTTTATTTTTATAAAGGAATGAATTTTTATGTTTATAAGATTGGTCCAAAAAGAACTAGTAACATCCAAAATAAATATGAGTAGCTTTTTTTGTAACAATGGGTTTGTTAGTTTTTACTGCTGAGATCAAGTGACAACCTCTTTATCTCCTCAGCCTTTTTAAAAGACCCACGTTACATGTTAGGCCATTAATTGCTTAGCTATGAAAACTTTACTGGATGGCAGAGTTGGCCAAAGTTATAATTGATATAAAGCAGTGGTTTGGAGTATGACATTTTTAATTTATATAAAAAATGATGGCATATACAATAAAAACTTAGATTTAAAAAAAATGATAAATGTGTGAATGATCAAGCATTGACAATAGTCTATATTGTATGTAGTGATAAGTGTTGCCCCCAAATCAAATTCCACTTTGGGTCCCATAAAGGCATTGGTTGGCTGTGAAGCTAGCATTGTTTAAATATGCCATAAAGCTATAGGATGTAATTCCAAACCTCAATGGAGAATTGTAATAAAAAAAGAGAAATAGACTGAAAAAGAGTGGCTAAAGATAATGCTAATAATGTATAATATTTATATTATAGCATAATGGTAATGCTTCATTTAAGAAATGTGTAGACTATTACATCTAATATTAGTAGAGTAATAGAAAGTTAGAGAAATAGAATGAAAGAAAGACTAAATATAAATTAATAATGGTAATGCTTCATTTAAGAAATGTGTAGGGTATTAAGAGATTTTTTTTCTTCAGTCAAGAATTTGCATAAGCTTTACTAACCTAGCAAATATCAGACAGGTCCTAATGTTAAGAGGGTAGGAATAATAATAATTTAATGATTACTGATACAAAAAAAGTGAGTTTTTAGCAGAATATATTTATTGGGCATAATTCACTACGAAAAATAAAATGTTAGTTTTAGATAAAATTTAATCAAAAAAGATTTCCTCCATTTTGTTACAAGTATAATCTATAGTATTTGTATTGAGTATCAACCCTTACTCAGAAGAGACAAGAAGTGATGAAAAGTGCCAAGAAGCAACGAGAAGTGACAAAAAGTGGTGAGAAGTGATGAGAAGTGACTATAATTTTTATAGTCACTTCTCTCTTCAGGATTTTTTGACAATTCAAGTGACTGGGGTGTCAGGAGAAAGGATTTTTTTTCTAAGCTGAAACAGATAAAAAATTACTTGAAATCATCAAAAAATATTTGAACAATTTAAGAATCAGATCCATTAATTTAGAAATTAAAATAAGTTTCAACTTTGACAAAATCTGAGAAGACTTTTCTGAGAAAAAAGCAAAAAAGATAAATAATAATAATAATAATAATAATGAAATTTATTGTGTACAGTGCTCAGGTGCACCACAACCCAGCAAAGTCTTGTGTCTAGTATATAGAATAATGTATTAATGTCAGGAACATGAATAGTGTACAGTAACAATATACATCTATGTGTGCATGCATGCATGCATATGTGTGTGGATGGGGGTATCAGGTATACAGATTACAGGAAGCATGGAGGCTTTGAAAGATGCAGTGTTTCGGCAGCCTACAACAGATGCAGGCAGTTTATTCTATGTCTCAGCAATTCTGAGTGTGAAAAAATGTTTCCAAAAGTCATGTGAGCTATGCTGTTTTCTGACTTTGTAGGCATACCCACACGTGTTAGAAACATGGAGATCAAAAAGGTGCTCAAAGTTGCTGTTGTTAAGATGATTAATGACCTTTGAGCGTTTACCAGGTCAGTTGCCAGACGCCGGAATTATAACAAATCCATTCCCAGGGCATCAAGACGTTCAGAATATGGCAGAGGCCTAATGGAGGGTATTCGTTTGGTTGCACGTCTCTGTACAGTTTCTAGGAGGTTAATGTTCTGAGTGAGATAGGGGTTCCAGATTGGTGCTTTTTTTTTAAAATCATAAAAGGCAATTTAATAAATAATAGTAATAGATATAATTTATAATCTACAAGCAAGGAATATGACATGGCAATGAAAAGTAGGAAAAAATATAGAATTATTGATATTATTTCCACAACTCAGATTGCGTCCTGGTTATGATGTTAAACTGGATCTAATGGTGAAGTTCCAGTTCTGGGATTCTGACTTGGATTCGTAGTACCTTTTGGGGTTAATATGTTTAGAAAAATTAATTTTAAAACAAAATTGAGTTTAGATAAAGAATTTTAAATACCCACTAGGAATGAATTAAAACAAATGTCTCTGGCATAAGATAACCCAACAAGGGTTGACATGCCATAAAAAACAACCAACAATTCAGACTATTATCCTCATCTTGGTCACTGAACCCAAAGCCAAGGTTTTCTTCAGATGACTTTTGTTGTAGTCAAACAATCTTTAAGGAATTTAAAAGTAAATCTTTATTTAATCAATGGGATAAAATTCCTTGAAGGTTACCAACAAAAGACACCTGAAAAGGGATGGAGAGTAGAGTGGCTAAAATCAAGGTGAGGACAATAAGCCAAATTGTGTAGATAATAACAAGTCCTCATCTTTGAAATTAAAAGATAAAATATTTTGATGAAATAGTTCTGATATATATATATAACCATATGTTGCTAAGAATGACAATTGGCCCCAGGGCTGGTATCATCTAAAGCCTCTGTGAGATCTAGGGGAAGAAACCTAGAAGTTGTAGTAAGAACAAAGCCCTCCCACCCAAGATCTGGGCTTTGAGCAATCTTAGCCATATTTAAAATCTTTCTACCCCTAAGTTATGGCTTGAAAAGTCAGTTTTCTTAGTGAAATTTTCCTCATACAAAGGCCACATTTTATAAGCATTGATATCAACTTTTACTAATACTTCAATGTTTTAAGTATGACACTAAAATGCATCTGGTGGTGAGTCTCCAGTTCCGGAGTTCTGCTTTGTTGCCAGGTCAAAAATGTCCTAGAGTGGTAGTACTTGTTAGTCACATCTATGGGTCAAATAGATATTTTTTAAATTATTTGTATTAGATAGGAATACTTTAAACCATATAAGTGTGTGTAAACAAATTATGATTATTATTAAATAGGAATACTTGAAACCATATAACTGTGTATTAGTATTAATAATAGTTACTTGAAGCACTCATTGTTTATCATCATTAGTTACTTGAAATCATATAACTGCTTGAAAAAGACTTTGCTATTAAATAATTCAACAAGGGTTGACATGCCAAGAAACCAACTAAACACAACATTGTAAACAAGTATTTTAAGGACTTAAAATTAAAAAAAATTCTTCATTCATATATATTAAATTGTTTCTTAAAATTTTTGAGATGAGGCTTGATGAGTTTGACAAGAAATACCTGAAGAAGGCCAGAGGGCACATCGGATGAAATGTTGTACAGATAACAATGAAGATGAGGACAATAGTCCGAATAATACAAATAATACTAATATTAAATTGTGTATTTTTTAAAATTTAAGTGTTATAAAATTGTTTCTTATGATAAGAAATTATTGAAAAAAAACTTAAAAAGTACTTATCAGAAAAGCTAATAGTAAGTGCGATGTGGTGATTCATGTGCTGATGACATAGGAATATTCAGAACTATCAGTTATTTTTTTTGTTTTTGTTTTGATCAGTTAATACCAAAATGGAGAATATAATAAAGTCCAATCAGAAAGCAGAAGATTCTACCATTTGATTAACCAACTCCACCCAACATTGACTTTCACAATCGTAAACCCACATTTCCCGTTCTTATATGCACTGGGGTTCGTTTTGCCCCCTAAGATGCAAAGTTAATTTAATTAAAACACTAGTCCACCATGCCTTGATGATCTGTTCCAAGCCTAAACTCACTGCCAAGCTCGACTATATTAAGATCACTTTGTTGAAAAATGGATATCCTGAAGACCTAATCACCACTACAATTAGATACAAGTGCATGCAGTTTACCACCAATCCTAGAATTGGACCTGAGAAGTGTCCTGTGTATCTAAAATTACCTTGGATTGGCAACACATCTTTACAATTACTTGAACGCATCAAATGATCTGTCCACCATTGCTTCAATTCTGTTAAGTTGTGAGTTGTTCTCAAATCCAGTACGCTCTTTCCCCCCAATCTTAAAAAAGTTATCTCATTTATAAATTTAAATGCAAATGCAATGTTTGCTACATTAGGCGCAGTACTCAAAAGATTGGAGGTTAGAGTAAACCAACATATTCCCTCTGTTATCCACAACAATAACTTAAACCTCTCTGCTCACTGAGCAATCAAAATTTGCCCTCCACCATCGGGCAAAACCTTTTGGATAATCCTGATTGTACTGCAGCATATAACCCCTCAATGTTCACTATTTTGGCATCCTCAACCAACAAGTTAAATATAACTGTACTTGTGGCCCTCCTCATCAGTAAAAAAATATATGAATAAAATAAAAATAATATCCAAATAAACAAAGTTTAATCAAATGAATTAATCAATAAAATTCCGAAATTTTTGAAGATAATAAAGTGGCCTGGGACTGCTGAAAAAAAAAAAAAAAAAAGAAGATTCTTTTTGATTCAGCCAAAAGAAAAAATTAAATGAAGTGTTGGCTGAAGTAAGAAAATACTTTAAAAATGCTTTTCAGAATATATTGTTCCACACTTCCCTTATTGGCTTTTTCTATTGAAACAAAATCGATAAATAAAATAATGTAATTTTATTTATTAAAAAAATTTCAGCAATTCACCCATCTTCTTTGATAAATTTGAAAAGTTTATTTATTTAGTTAAACTACATTTAATAGAGAGAAATATGAAGTTTTTGTTTGTAACTCACCTGCCTCAAGGGGCGGGTGGGTGAGGGTTAAAATTAATCGCGTGGTCACAAGAGGAGGGGTGATCCCCCAGGCATCACCTGTCCTCTCGTCTAAAAGGCTGGGTTTCCGTTGCATTGGCCACAAATGAGTTTCCTTTTCTGCGTGGCATCTTACGGTAAGATTACTTCATGTTAATCTTAACCTGCTGGGAGGTCTGGAAAATAAACACAATTATTTATATTTAACGTTTCGGCTGGGGTATCGCCGGCCTTCTTCAGTTACAGTGGCCTTTTTCGTTATGAACATCAAAACAATAACTCGAAAAAAAAAAAAAATAATAATAACAACACCTCCTCCTCCTCCTCTTCTCAGAAATGTAAACAGATCAAACTAGATGTCCCAACGCAGAGGGCTGTGCAGTCACGTCACCACACGGGACCATCTATTCAGCCAAGTACTTTTTAAAGTGATTAAATTTAATGACAAGAAGCATAGAAAATCATTAATAAAAGACAACCCCCCCAAAAAAAACCCCAACCCCTTTTTCTTCATTTCGTTTAATGCAGTTGGGGTCTATAGTGTTAAAGGAAAAGAAAAGTTAATAAAAATATAAAAAAATTATTAACTCTAAAATTCCGCACATTCTCATATGTTTATGTGTCATAGTAACAGTGTGTAGTACACGTAACATTAATGTGTTCTATGGATTATTATTTCTTGTTTAATGTTGTATGTGTTATAGCCCCTTAAATCTTTTTTTCCCTCTTTAAACAAAACGTATTTTCTCGAATCTGATGTAAAAATTAAACAATCCATATAATTATTTAATGAAATAAGAAGATAAAATGCACATTCCCGTAGTAAACTTTCCTTTTTTGTTTTTACAAAGTCAGCTTAAAGACTACAATATCCAGTTGGATTTAAACAACTTACGATCATGACAGCCGCCTTAGAGGTTGATGTTTTATGACTGGAAATAGAACTGAAAAAACAAAAACAAAAAACAAAACCTAAAACCAAAATATAGTCTTGACTACTTTGCTGATAAATGATATATTTCTTTAATTTAATGCGATTTTTCCTTCTTGTGCTAAGCTGCCATTAGGTGCGCGATTTTATTGACCTGCGACATGCAGAGAGGTCAGCCTTTTTTTAAACGCTTCTCTGTCGCATAGTTTCGCACTCTCAAAATGAAACCCCACCCCAAAACGAGTTATTATTTCCGTTCTTTTTAAAAAGTTCTATCTTTCTCTTTCTCGGCTTTTTTCTTCTCCCGTTTTCATGACTTTTTGTTTATTTCATTTTGTGTCAAACTTTCACTTTTTTTTCTATAATCTTTTTTCGGTTAACAAGCAAATATTTTATATCTCTCTGTATCTCTGTCTGTCTCTCTCTGTCTGTCTGTCTCTCTCTCTGTCTCTCCCTGTCTCTCTCTCTCTCTCTCTCTCTCTCTCTCTCTCTCTCTCTCTCTCTCTCTCTCCGCTAAAGATTCTTTTTGCTATATCTCAAATTCCTTTTTACTCCCTGTTCTACAATTTATGCAATATTTTTGATTTTCTTTCCATTTTTTCCTTTTCCTTTCCCTGCCGGCCAGGCTTTCTCGCTATAAAGCTCTCACATTTTTAACTCTTCTCTTATTTAAGCCTCTCGTATTGTCGTCGATTTCAACTCTCTAATTATCTCTACTTAAGTTGTTCACTTTTTTCCTCTCTCACCCCCCTCGGCAAACCTATCCCCCCCACACTGTGTGTGAAGCTTTTTAACTTTTCTCCGTCTTTTCCACCACTTTCACGTCTCACCTTGATTTACTGGTGTCTTTTTATTTTAATTTAGGAAAAAAACGAAAAAGAAAAACATCCTTTATTATAGTTGTATATGAAGAGTAAAAAAATAGCAGATTTATACCTAAAATTCTCATTTATGTTTATTTGTCATGTAAATCAGTAAAAATCGACACATCATAGCGATATTTTTATAAGAGCAATTAAATGCTCTACGTTAGCGAATAAAGCAAATTCCAGTCCAAACTGCAATGGAGTTTGCATTTGTGGAGTTGGCATTCATGACGAACATCATTTTTAAATCATCCAAATTCTCGATATTAAGAGATGAATTCTGTAAATGCTAATTAGAATATTTCTCTCCGCCAGAAGCGAAGCATCAATATCATCCTGGACCGCTAATACAACCGGGAACACAACAGGTTCAAGAGTTGTAGAGTTAAATTGTTTATACGTCCCCTGCCGGGCGTAAGTATTTAAGTTTTAATGTAATAAGGAAATATATATTAAATTATCGATAAATAATCGATCCACAACCCCTCTCAGATCCTGACTATTCGACGGATCATAGAAGGGGTACGAGCAAAGAATCTAGAGGCAACGTTATTATTCGTAGATTTCTCCAAGGCATTCGATTCCATACATAGAGGAAAAATGGAACAAATACTATTAGCATATGGCATCCCCAATGAAACGGTTTCGGCTATAATGATGCTATACAAAGACACTAAAGCGATGGTACGCTCACCTGATGGCGACACAGATTTCTTTGACATCGCCGCTGGAGTCCTTCAAGGAGACACACTGGCACCATATATATTTATAATATGTCTAGACTACGTACTCCGAACATCATTAGATACCATAAAAGAAAAAGGTCTCACACTAAAAAAGGCAAGAAGCAGGCGATATCCCGCACAGACAATCACAGATGCGGACTATGCTGATGACCTTGCACTTCTTGCAGATACACCGGCAAAGGCTGAATCACTGCTACACAGCTTGGAGGAGGCAGCAAAGAATATAGGCCTCTATGTGAACTCCGGTAAAACAGAGTTCATGAATTTCAAAAATAAAGGAACATCTCCACACTCACGGCAAGCCTCTTAAGCCAGTAGAACAATTCACATACCTAGGTGGTAATATCTCCTCCACAGAGAGCGATGTTAATACACGAATAGCAAAGGCATGGGCGGCCACAAATAGATTATCAGTCATATGGAGGTCCGATCTCCCTGGCAAGCTGAAGCGACAGTTCTTCCAGGCTGTGGTTGTGTCGGTGCTGCTGTATGGCTGCACCACCTGGACCCTGACAAAGCGTCTTGAGAATAAGCTAGATGGGAGCTGCACAAGAATGCTGCGTGCAGTCTTGAATAAGTTGTGGAAACAGCACCCCACAAGGAAACAGCTGTACGGTCACCTGCCCCCCATCTCACAAACTATCCGAGTGAGACGGACAAGGCATGCAGGACACTGCTGGAGAAGCAGGGATGAACTCATAAGCGACGTTCTCCTGTGGAAGCCAACACATGGACATGCAAGTGTGGGGCGCCCAGCAAGGACATACATTGACCAGTTATGTGAAGATGCTGGATGCTCCGCAGAGGAGCTTCCAGGTGTAATGAATGATAGGGAGGGCTGGCGAAAGATTGTCATGGATGCCCGTGCTACAAGCGCGACATGATGATGATGATGATATTAAATTAGAAAGACTAACGAAATGAAATAAGAACGCATATAAAAATTATTTTAATTATATTTTAATTGGTTTCTATATAAAATCATTCATATGATTGATTTTAATACGTTGGAGAATAAAACAATAATATTAAAGTTAGAAATTCAGATCAATAATACCAAGTAATTATTTATTAAACCCGGTTTTGTTAAAACCAGAATGCAAATTAACCACACAAACGGAAACCTTTATTTATTTGATATAACACACATGATTATAAATCCCAGGGGGCTATCCCCCCAGGCAACACCTGTCCCCTTGATTTAAAGGGGCAGGGCTGGATTTATTGCCCAGCGCCTTGAGGGGGAATGCCGACGGGATCAACGCATTTTTTGTGCCTACCAGCCACGAGCTTCGGCTTGTGGGTGGGCCCACATAAAAATGTCCTTGTGTTACACCCTCATAAGTGGGATGAGAGGCAAATACCATAACATGGGATGTTTTGAGGCAAATCTTAACTCAGATTTTCATAGAGATATCGTTAATAAATAAAATTATTCTATGTATTAATGATTTTGATTTTGTATTAAATACTCCATTGATAAACTTACGCAATTCCCGAGGGTAATGTGACGTAAGCAGTGACGTAGTTTCGGTTACATACAGACAGACCCGAATCTCAATTATAATAAGATTTCAAAGTTATCGAATTTACCAAGTTAAGTTTGAAAGACCACACAGCACAAAGGTCACAAGTGTGGAGTACCCGGTTTTGGAGGTTGAACACACTAAACTAAACTATCCAATTGATTTGTCACACACACACACACACACACACACACACAGGTACAGAGTGAGAAAATTGTGAAAAATAACTAAGGGGTTATTTAACCTCACTTAGAGCAATAGTTAGCAAGATAGTCTTACAGTCCAATACAACCGTAGAGAGTTCGATTCTTACTAAGGGTCTCACAGTTGTAATAGTGTCCTGTAAGCTAAAATTATCGATGAAAGGAATTTAACAAGGTGCGGTCCGCTCGTGTGTTTTACTATCGTTTCCCTTTAATGTTTGTTTAGGGTTAATTCTTACTCCCAGATTTAGGGTGGTTTTAAAAATTGATCGTAGAATTAAATAATTATAAAATATATATGAATGAATAAAATAAACTAAAAAGATTTTAAAAATTATTTTCTTAACACCAGGTGTCATTTGAACATTGGTAACAAATTCCATAGGTGAGAGTTACAAAGTTACTCCTTTTCTGTTGTTTTCTTTAACGTCCTCTTCAGTCTTCTTCTTTTTCTTGCTTAATAAATCCTTTCTTTTGGTTTCTTCTTTCCTTCCTTTTTTTATTTTTTTAAAAATATGCTTCTCTTGAAATAAAGCTTACATTCTTTTTTTTTGTTACCTGGAGGAGACATACCCCCCTCTTCGCTAATTTGTTTGTCTCTTTTCTTTCAATATTTCCTGTAGTATAATAGTTTTAACCCTCCTGTGACTTTTTTTCTTTTGCCCCTTTTTCCCACCCCGATTAAATCTAGTTGTACATTTTCAAATACTCCCCCCCAAAAAAAAACGAAAATACAGATTTGAATTTACCTTACATTCTCTCGTCATTCATCACTCTCTAAATAAATAAATATCTCCGTATCACAATAACCTCTCTTTTCAAAAGATCTTATAATCTGCCTGTTTTTTTTTCTTTTCTTATCTTATATTGTTCCCTTCATTTCAAAGATGCAATCTCTCTCGTTTCCTGTTAGTTTTTTACTTCTTTTCTTTATCAAATAAATCCCTAAGATTACCAATAGGTCCTCGTTTTCACACCCTTCCTTAATTACATCATGAATCCTCTTTTTTAATTTTAATTTTTAATTTCTCTCTTTCTCATCCTCCTATCTCAAATAGATGTTACCTCTAAAAAGTACTCGAAGTAACTTCACTTTTACTTACTCCCTATTATTTATATACAGTTTCTCTCATACTTTTGTGAACTCTCTTTGGAAGTCTTTAAACATCTCTCTATTGCTTAAGAATCAACCGCCCTCTCTTCAGACCGTCTTTTTTCTTGCGTCTTCTTTTCTCTTTCGCTCTCTCTCTCTGTCATCTCTTTTACCCTCTCTAAAGCATATATTTCTGTGTCTCCTCTCGTTTCCCTCTTATAGTATCAATTATTGCACCCCACTTAGTATATTGATTACCTTCTCCTCCCTCTCTTCCGGCTGGTTCTCCTTTCTTTCACATTCCCTCTCATTACTATTAAGCAACCTCTCTCACCCCTCTCTATTCACATCATCTTCTCCCCTTCCTCTCTACTTGAGTTTGCACTTGCGACTATTGCTACAACAACCGACGCTGGCTAGGTGAGTTAAAAAAGCTTTTATAGACCGATTACTTTTTTTCACGTTACAATTAGTGAAGCCATTTACCCTTACAGCATGAGTTATTATATGTTGAGGTGGATAACCAAAGCTAATTTCTTAGAAAAAATACATATACATTTTAAACTTTTATTCTATAAATTTAATTTCTTTTTCTCACACGACGGACACTTTCCTCGTTTATGACCAGTTTAAACTTCATAACACACGCACACACACATTCAGTCACATTTTTAGTTTTACGGACGACAACAAACATATGTACCGCCAACTTGTCGTGTATAAAGCAAACCTTCACCCTGCTATCATTTTTTGTTATTTATTTTTATTTTTATGTTATAGTTTTATTTGCTCTAAAAAAAATCTGTCATAGTCGCTGACCCATTTTGGGGGGTTTGTATTGTACATGGATAGCCTGTAAAATAACGTTAAAAAAAGTAATTAAAAAAGAAAACTACTGTTAAAACAAATAAACAAACAAAAACATTGGATTAAAAAAAAATTTTTTTCCCTCGGGACAGGACGAATACAACTTTATATAAATAAATAGATAAATAAATAAATAAAAAGTGTATATTTTTAGACAGAAGTGTATTTGGAAGAAAAAAAATTCCGAAATGCCATTATTCTTGGAACACCGAAATATGTGATGCATTGATGACGATGATGATGATGATGATTGTAGCAACGTGGTTTTTGGTTTCTTTATTATTTCTTGGAATTCTTTTAAAAATACTTTTTTATTATTATTGGAGGAAACAACTGGAAGACTAACTTGACAATGACATGCTTCCAGTGTTCGGCATAATTAACCAGACGATTTATTTTAGCATATTATTAATATTGCAGATTGCACAGAAATGCGAAACCCTGCGAAAATGTACACTACACACAAACAAAACAAAACAAAAATATTTCGTGAAAACATTCACAAGATTTTACACACTTTTTTTGACGGTGACAGTGACGGCTATCCTTAAAGATCGAAGTTAGATAATTGTAAATCATTTGTTTTTATTTTTATTTTTATTTGATTATTATTACTGTAAGTTTTATTTGTGTAAAATGTCTCTTAATTTTCATTTTATCTGGTAATTAAAAACATAAGTAATTCAATGATTTTCTGTTCTTTTTTTTCTTCAAGAAACAATATTTAGCAACACCAACTTTCAAATTAATTGTTTTTTTTTGTTGTGTGTGTGAAGTTTTGAAAAATTATTCTAATCACTTTGAATTGAAATCTAAAATAAAACAAATTGGTTTATTTAAATGAATCTCTTCTCTTTTAAAAGCTATCACACACACACACACACACACACTCAGTCTCTCTCTCTCTCTCTCTCTCTCTCTCTCTCTATTTCTCTCTCTTGAGTTTTGGAAATAATAAACATTGAGTTCTTTTTGATTTTTAATATATAACCTTTTAATTTCCCGTGTTTTTCATTGATACATTGTTTAAAAAATACATGCATTTTTTTTCATGTTGATAGATAGTTAAGTTAACAACAGTATTAAAAACTTTGTTGTTAACTAAAATAAGGGATATATTTGTTTTTTTTTAATACTTAAGATTGTATTTACATTTGGTTACGTTTTTCTTTTAAATGATAAAAACTATACAAATATTTAAATGAAAAATATCAACTTTTTGAATTCATATCTTTTTTCAAAATAAGATTATTCTTTCACTTTTTAAAATTTTGTAAACATTACAAGGAAAAAAATTATGTAGTGACTCGTCCCTCCAAAAAAGAAAAGAAAAAAAAAAGACAAAAACAATATTCAACATGAAATAAAGGGGTTGGGGAAACATCACAGTTGAACTTATTGGTATTAAAGTTAAAAATAAATTAAAGAATAAACAAAAACATTTTTTAAAATAAATAAATTAATTTAAATTAAATAATATACATTTATTACATGCGTACGAAGCTAGTGTGATTTTAATGTTCTTTTCTCTTCCGATCTCACATATGTTAATATTGTACTATGATTTTTTAAATGACTTTTGTAGTGAATTATTTTGGCTGACTTTTTACCTTTACATGTGATGGCATGCATTTCTGTTTACTATATGAGTGACGTCACTTGACCAACACGTGACCCTATTATAAATCGAGTTATGTTTGCTTTTTCTTCCATTGATTTATCCGTGAGTTATCCCAGGACTCCGATGCACACCTGTTGTTAGGTGTGATGTAGCCTTCCTTAAACTTTACTTCTCTTCTAGACAATATTAGATCTTTTAGTAAAGTAAACTTGTATCAAAAGTCATTAAACAAGTTTTTATCAAAACATCAAATATCACATTAGAACACTTGCTTAAAATGTAAGACAAGAAAGCAATTTCCACCCAATTTTTTTTTAAACAGACAATAGTAATTTCGCGCTTAATGTCATTTTTTAATCATCCAAATTCTCAATGAATTGCTGTTTATCGAGTTCATATGTCATCAAGTATCAATTATTTAACACTTTTTAGAATTATATTTTTCTAACAAACACACATTGCACAACTTATATATTATTTGTCAACAATCTACCTATGATTCTCCATTATGTAAACTTTTATTTTTTTATTTTTTACTTTGTGTCATTTGTCCCATTTTATTACAACTCTGCTGTTAAAACTCCCATTATCCATTGATTATTAATAAATATTTTATCTTTGTATTTTGAATCAATGTTATTGTTAAGAGACTATATGAACTAAATCCACTTTTTACCACCTGTTAAGACGTTTCTTCATATTTAATGTACTAACTCACCCCTGAGAAGTCACCAATATTGTCTAACTTGGGTCGGGAAAATTTTCAGGCTTAAAACTTTGTTTATTATCAATTTTTGATATGTTTATAACAAAATCTAGTTTAAACTTTTAAAGTTAATTTCATTCAAATTTGATTATATATATATATATATATATATATACTACTTAAAAGAAATGCAAAACTTTAATTTTTTTTTTTTTTTGATATTAAGACATCAAGTTTTACACAGCAGATCTGCAATTTTAATTTGATTTTAAGTCCATAGAAGGTTGTACATGATAATTTATCTGCAGGTTCATCTCCCTTCAACTCTTTATTTAATTATGACTTGACACTTGTCAAAATTTTGTTAACCATTGATAAAATTAATTCACAAAAATGGTTTAATTAATTTTTATAAAATTTATGTCATTAAAAATCAGAATTAATGGAGACTCCTCCAAATATTAGTAAAATCTAAAGAAAGATTAATGAGACGTGATGGATACTTTATATAGCATAAGGAGGAAGAGGAGGTTTCCAAATTAAAGGTGTAATAATCAACATAGGGTAAAGTCAACTGATGAAGGCAACAGATCATCTACATTTTTCTTATATCATCAATTCCTGTTCTTAATTATAAAACTTTTATATAAATTGATTAAACTTTCATAAAAGACTGAATAGTTTTTGACAATTGTGTGGTTATATCTGCCTTAACCCCCCCCCCCAAAAAAAAACCCCCAAAAAACTGGTGTTATTTTATTCCTATTTAGAAATTTATTTTCTTCTAACCTTGCAAATATAAATGTTTGAAAAAGTAACATGTTATTTTTGAGAATTGATTATTTATTTATAAATAAAATGTTTATAAATAAATAATCTTTTAATATGATCAGTAAACTAATTACCTTTAATTAGACTTTATCAATTAAATCTCTTCTTTATCTCTTTAATATTTTGGCTGACCCATTCTATTGTCTTATATTTATTTTGTTTATTTGCTTAATGGTATATCAACTCCTTATGGGCTATTTAATGCTGAAATTTTATTTATTTGTAAATGTTAGATTGTAATCATAACTATTTTCAATGTTCCATTGCATTTTTAATTGAACTTTTAAATTTTTCTTTAATCACACAGTTATAGGATATAAAGTATTTCTAATACAAATAAAGTATTTCTAATACAAATAAAGTATTTCTAATACAAATAATTGGTGCCAATTTTTATGGTTTAAAGTATTCCAATCTAATAGTGATAATTTATACATATTTACCAATATCTAATAATCATCATTTATTTACACACAGTAATATGGTTTCAAGTATTCCTATTTAATATGAATGATTTGCAAGTAGGCTTCAAGTATTCCATTTAATATGAATCATTTTTAAACTAATCTATTTGACCCATAAATGGGACCTAAATAGGTACTACCACTTGGGGTCAGAGTTGATCTAGGAGTAATGGCAATGGAGGGATATTCCACATTCCCCAGAGCTCCGGTACTGGATGCAGTGTAGTGTCATACCCAGGAAACCCTTTTGTCTTACCCCATCAGCAGAGGATGCACCCTCACCCACCTAAGCAGTGAATGAGCACAGAGCTCTTAGTTTGTTTGCAGTAACCTAAGTGGTCACCCACCTAAGCAGTGAATGAGCTCATCACTGCTTAACTTTATTAATCTAGTAGGAACCAATGTTTTTAGGAAGATTTGACTTAGTCTAAAAAAAAAAAGTAAACATAGCCACTATTAGAAAGCACCAAGTAGGGATTGAACTCACTCTGTCAGTTTTAATTGATTTATAAGACTAGCTTGCTAACTATTATACCTCAAAATAGATTAAAATGTTTGTTTAATAGTTTTGTCTAAATTACTGCTTGGAATTGATGGGTGAGGAATGATAATAATAGTTCAAATCAAAAATGGATAATACATAGAATATCAAGTTATGTGGTGACAGAGATGAAAGAGTTAATCACATAATGAATGAATGTAGCAAACTGGCACAAAAGGAATACAAGACTAGGCACGGTGGGAAAGGTGTGCAAGAGATTAAAATTTGCTCATGCTCACAAATGGTATATGCACAAACTAGAATCTCTCCTAGAAAATGAGATGCATAAAATTCCCTGAATTACAAAGATACAAACAAATTAGCCAATCCCGACCAGAAAAGTACACCTAGTTTAATTGACAAGAAGAAAAGAACTTTTCATTTAGTGGATTTTGTTGTTTCATCAAAACACAGAATGAAATTGAAAGAAGACAAAAACTTGACAATTTCTTGCTGGAAAAAAAAGTGTGGAACATGAAAGTGATGGTGATACCAATTGTAGTTGAAGTTCTTGGAACAATCTCCAAATCCCTGGAGACTGGGAGAATTGGAGACCATCCAGACCTCAGCACTGTTAGAATCAACTAGAATACTTAGAAGAGTCCTGGAGAACTGAAGAGACTTGTTGTCACTCAGAGTTCAGTAAAAAAAGAAAAAATACCAGTTAAAACTGGTGTGAAAAACTTGTATGAAGTGAAAATAATAAAAATAATATCATCAAATATGATTGCTGCCTCAATATATAAGAAGACCAGACCAAGTTGTAGCCATTCCAGAAGATTACAGATGAAAAAAAAAAAAAGCGTAAAATTCAATAAATACCTAGACCTTGCCAGAGAGCTAAAACAATTTGTGGAACATAAAGGTGACAATTATACCAATTATAATTTGATCCCATTAGAACAATCTGAAAAATAACCAGAGTGAAATGTTAATCTGGGGAACAATTAAGATTTTTCAGATGACAAATGAAAGAAGTAATTTATGTTATGGTATATTTGATACCATGGCATAGATTACTTCTTTTATTTGTCATCTGAAAAATCTTAATCTTTATAGATCTGCACCTAGATCTTGGCATAGTCTGAAGCAAGGTTGTATAGAAGAGCGGTAATTACCCATAAAGCAGTTCTCCACTCTTCATGACACTGATGTTGTTCAAGGTAAGGGGCATCAGTGTCAATGCAGGAATTGCCAAATGAGGTTGAAGATAATATTGAACTGACTTAGGGAATCAGTGAATACAGTGTTTTCCTTCTTCTAAACTGGATACCCTACCAATATTAGAGAGCATAGTCTGTCCTACTATTTACCTATAGTTAAGTGGAGAAGAGATGGATTCATGTTATTCTCAATGACATCAACAAACAGTCTCTTCTAGAATTTTCAATTTCACTTGCTGGGTCCATTTTCCTATGATGATAACTATTACACCAACCATGCCACAACTATTAATGTGTGTGAGTCTGTGTGAATATAATATATATATATGTATATATATATATATATATATATATATATATGCATGCATGCTCTAAAGCTCATTTCAATAAAAACTACAAAAAAAGGTTCTTTTTTGATTTTTTATTGATTTTTTTCTTATCTTATTTTCAGATTTTGTAACTTGGGTTCAATTTTTTTTCATTTAAAATTCAGTGAAACTTATTTTTCATATTTGATGTTATTTTTCCAATGTTTAGAAAGATTTTGAATATTTTAATATTTGCTTGAACTGTGTTGTTCATGTGGTATACATGTCACAAACTCATGTACCAAAATATTGCAAAACTTTTGACTCACCCTAGAATATATATATATATATATATATATATATATATATATATAATACTAGCAGAAGTACTCCGAACATGACTGGAATAAAATGATTTTAAGAACACCAGTGATTGAGAGAGAAAAGAGGAAGAGAGTAGTAAGAGAGGAAAATAATTTAACAAATTTTCATCAAATAAAAAAAAAAAAGATTGCTAAGAATTCATATATTACAATGTTTGTTTATTTTACGAAATGTTTTTTTTTTTACATTCCAAAATATTAGTAGTAATCCCATCATAGTGTTAGAATAAGGAAGATAGTTTCTCAGATCCATTACTACTGAATAGCGAGTTCGATTCTCACTGGATGCCCCACACTTGTGAACTTTAGTCACATCCTACCTGTGGTGAGCGATTTGGGTAAATAAGGAATGCATCCCATTGGCGTTTAACATCCTACCCATGGCGAATGTGTTGGCTATATAATGATGGTGTCCCATCATGGTGTAATGGTTATTTCTTGATTTTCACTGTATGCCCCTTACTTGTGAACTTGTGTCACATCCTACACAGTTTTGAAAATATCCTACGTGTGGTGAACAGTTTGTGTAAAGAATAAGGGCATCCCATCATAATCTCGGAATAGCTAGGTTGATCCTCGATTGATGCCTTATTGTCGCATCCTACCTGTGGCAAATGGATTGGGTAAATACCTACATTTATAACATTTTAAAAAAATTACCCTAAACTCGTAAGTGATTTGAACCAATTTCATTTTTTCTGTTGAGTTAGATAATGTAATTTATTTTCTTTTTTACCCTATAAAAATGTAACAATAAAAAAGAATTAAAAATAGAAATTATTTTGTCATTCAATTTTTTTGGGGGTGGGGGTATATTCGAAATAGTACTTCAAATAAAGGTACCCTTTGGTAGGAAAGATTCTCATGATTTTTTTTAGTTACCAAAAAATTAAGCTTTTTTTTTCAAACAATTATTACTGAATTAAAACAAAAAACAAACTATTTCTGTTTGAATGTGGAATTGGAATATTTAAACATCATGCATCTTTAGACTTTTTTTTACTTATGAGGAACTGTGGCAAGTCCCTCAAATCGATTAATTTTGACCAAATTATATCATTTCATCAGTAAAAATCAAAAGCTAAATTTGTATATTTCCTCATTATAAACATGATAAATTATATTTGAGATTTTATTTCTCAATGACATTTTCTGGAGTATAAGTCAAGTTGTAAGATAAGATTCTTTACAGCTGAGTAGTGAGTTTGATTCTCACTTGCAAACTTTTGTCACATCCTATCTGTGGTGAAGGATTCGGGAAAATAAGAAATGTATCCCATTGAAGTGTAACAGTCAGCAAGCTAGTCTTTCAGATCCATTACTACTGCATTAGGGGTTCAATCCATGCTGTATGCCCTATACCTGCAACCTTGTGTCACATCCTACCCATGATAGGAATGTGTTGGGTAAATGATAGTGCTGTTCCATCTTGGTGTAATGGTTATTTTTTGATTTTTACTCAGCAGTAATAGATCTTATCTTATGAGTCTACTTATACCTTACTTATGACCTTGTGTTACATCCTACACATGATGAGCAGTTTTGAAAAGAGCATACTGTCAGGCTGTAATACTGAGCAAGATAGTCTTGAAGATCCATTACTGCTGAATTGATATATCATAATATTGCTCTGCATTTTTATGTATAGAGCACTATATTTTACTGATTTTAACCATTTTTAGTGATATATTTGAATTGTAATTGCATATATATATATATATATATATATATATATATATATATATGTGTATATGTGTATATATATATATTTGAAAACTTTAGACAAAGCATGCCTTATGAATCCTTTTATTTAATTTCTGTTGTTTCCTTACAAATGGCTGATTCAAGAGAGTGTAAAAATAATGTTTCTTATTTCTCATACTTTCTACCATTTTCTGATCCTTATTTAGAATGGGTGACATCCAGGTGACATCCAGGTGTTTGTCATCAAAAGAAAACTGACATGAATTATTTTCATATGAGGATTTCTTTTTGGATATTTTATGATATTTTAATTTTCCACCAATAACATAAAACATTTTGAATTTTCTCCTGATGAACAATAACACTGGTTATGTCTCATTCTTGATGATCAGAGAATGGTGGAAAGTGCTTGAAATGGAAAAAAATATAGAGACAATTTTTATATTCTCTCCAACTAACAATATGTTCACATGGAGAAAACAGGAGACATTTAATAGAATATTGATAAGGCATTCCCTTATGTGTTTGTGTATAGTAGTAGTAGTAGTAGTAGTAGTAGTACTATAGTTTAAGGATCCCAAGAGGAAATAAGGTGATGTCGTCAGTTAATTTATTTTTGCATTTCAAAGACCTGGTTTTATTTTTATTTATTTTAACTAAAGTTATACTATCAGTAAAAGTAATAGAACAATATTTGTATAAAAGAATAATTGCTTACCAGATTCTTTATATATATATATATATA
>CM042171.1:25059951-25239951 GCA_023376005.1 Doryteuthis pealeii | reverse complement strand
GTGCATTTGTGTTTTTCATTTGAGACGTTACTAATAATGCAGCAGTCAGATGTGAAATTTTTGAAGTGGTCTCAAATACAATAGGTTATAGCTAAAACTTTTAATATTACAAATTCCTTGTGTTCTACTCCAATATATAAGTTTGTTGTAATAATGCTCATAAGTCATCATCATCATCATGCCGCGCTGGCAGCACAGATATCCTTGACAATCTCTCGCCAACCTTTCCTATCATTCATCGCACCAGGGAGTTCTTCCTCTATGCAGCCAACATCTTTACATAGCTGGTCAATGTAGGTCCTTGCTGGGCGGCCCACACTGGCATGTCCATGTGTTGGCTTCCACAGGAGAACATCGCTTATGAGTTCGTCCTTGCTTCTCCAGCAGTGCCCCGCATGCCTAGTCCATCTCACTCGGATGGTCTGTGGGATAGGGGGCAAGTGACCATACAGCTGCTCCCTTGTGGGGTGCTGTCTCCACGACTTGTTCAATACTGCTCGCAGCATTCTTGTGCAGCTCCCATCCAGCTTATTCTTGAGGCGCCTCGTTAGGGTCCAGGTAGTGCAGCCATACAGCAGTACTGATATGACTACGGCCTGGAAGAGATGTCGCTTTAGCTTGTCAGTGAGATCAGATTTCCATATGACAGATAATTTGTTCGTGGCCATCCACGCCTTTCCTATTCATGTATTAACATCGCTATCTGTGGATGAGATATTACTCCCTAGGTATGTGAATTGTTCCACTGGCTTAAGGTGCTTACCGTCTAATGTGGAGATGTCTCCTTTCTTTTTGAAGCTCATGAACTCCGTTTTATCAGAGTTCACATGCAGGCCAATGCCTCCTGCTGCCTCCTCCAGGCTATGCAGTAGTGTTTCAGCCTGAGCTGGTGTATCTGCAAAAAGTGCGAGGTCATCAGCATAGTCTGCATCTGTGACTGTTTGTGCAGGATATCTCCTGCTTCTTGCCTTTCTTAGTGTTAAGCCTTTTTCTTTTATGGTATCTAATGATGTTCAAAGTACATAGTCTAGGCATATTATAAATATATATGGTGCTAATGTGTCTCCTTGTAGGACTCCTGCGACGATGTCAAAGAAATCCGTATCGCCATCAGGTGAGCGTACCATTGCCTTAGTGTCTTTGTAGAGCATCATTATAGCGGCAGTAGTTTCTTCGGGGAGACCATATGCCAGTAGTATTTGTTCCATTTTCCATCTATGTATAGAATCAAATGCTTTGGAGAAATCTACGAATAGTAGTGTTGCCTCCAAATTCTTTGCTCGAACCCCTTCTATGATCCTTCGTACAGTTAGGATCTGAGAGGTTGTGGACCTATTTCTGTGGAATCCATTTTGTTTTTTCCTGAGGATTTTCTCTATTTCGGGTCGGATTCGATTAAGAAGAAGGGCATTATATATCTTAGCTGCAATGGCAGTAAGGGTTATGCCTCTGTAGTTTTTAGCTATTCCTAGGTCTCCTTTTTTGGGGAATGGGACGATGCATCCTTTCGTCCATTTATCTATTCTGTTTTGCCTATATACTGCATTGCATAGCCCGAGAAATATGTCATTGAACTTACCCATCTTCCATACTTCAGGGGGAATTTCATCAAGTCCTGCAGCTTTTCTAACTTTTAGTTTTTTTAGGACTTCGTTGAGTTCTTCTGTTGAAAAATCCCCTAGTTTGATATCTAATTGTCTATCTATGATCTTTTGGATGTTATTTTCTATGATTTTAGGTGGGTTCCCCAGAAGTTTCTGGAAGTGGTCTTTCCATTTCTGAAGTCTATCTTTTTGGCTGGTTGCCTTTAACTTTGATCTAGAGGTACCTTTCCTACCGCTAATTTGTTTATTGTTTGCCATGCTAATCTCGTTTGTCTGTCTTCCACTGATTGTCTGATATTATTTATTTGTGCTTCGATATATTCTATTTGTTCTTTCTTGTATGTTTTGGTTAATTCTATCTGGGCTTTCTTAAAGTTGTGCAGGTTTATGTTAGTTGGTTTTATTTTATTGCGTTGGGCTGCTTTTTTTATATTGATTCTCCTTTGTCTAACTGCTTCCGTCTCCCAAGGAACAGTGTGTTTAGCACTTTGTTTGGTTGGTACGCATTGGGCTGCTGCTTCTAGGTGCGCACTGACAAAGTTTTCATACTCCTCGTTTGGTGTGGAGCTTTCAGATGACTCCTGGAGGATATTGAATTTATTTCTTACTGCTACAGCGTAGCGATTGCCTATATCGCTGTTAACAAGTGTCGACCAGTCGTATCGTATAGATTTACTTGTTAGTTTTTTGTTTCTACGTAGGCTTAATCGTAATTTTGCTGTAACTATTCTGTGATCGGAGGATACTCCTTCAAAGGAGGAATACGCTTCGCAGTTCATTGCGCTATTTATCCATTTTTTGTTTATTAGGATGTAGTCTAGTTGCGCTTTTGTGCTATTTGGGTACGTGTATGTCCATAGTTTGCCCTTTCGTTTTTGGAATTTGGTGTTTAGACAAGCAAGCCTGTTCTCTAGGGAGAACTCCGCTAAGAGATCACG
Organism: Doryteuthis pealeii; assembly: GCA_023376005.1. Taxonomy (NCBI): domain Eukaryota; kingdom Metazoa; phylum Mollusca; class Cephalopoda; order Myopsida; family Loliginidae; genus Doryteuthis; species Doryteuthis pealeii. The sequence goes on along the minus strand of CM042171.1, from coordinate 25,237,409 downwards.
TTCCTGTTTGGGGTATTGTGTAAGCTGAATCTATTGTTTTCGTTTTTTTCCCACCTGTGCGTTCATGTCTCCCCCAATGATCAGTACGTTATGTTTGGGGGTGTGTCGGCATAGGGAGGATAACCCATTGTAGAATGTTTCGATGTTTGTTTCATCGCTAACATTTGTGGGGCTGTAACATGAGACTACAGTCATGCAGGGATTGCCATTAAACGTAGCGCTTATGATTCTAGGTTGGATTTTTTCTATGCTGTTGAGTGATTTTAGTACTCGAGGGCTGAGAAGCATTCCTACACCTCCTATAGTGGCATTGACAGAGTTTTTTCATGCAGATGCTGACACAAACGTCCATCCATTTCCAGATTCATGGTATTTTATTTCTATATCATCATGGTCAAGTCTGTGTTCTTGTACGCATATGATGTCTATATTCTTTTCGGCTGCGGACGCCGTGAGTTCGGGGAGTTGACCTATCATTTTTAGTGTTCTAACGTTGAATGTTGCTAGCTTGAGAGATTTTTTACATCTAAGTAGGTTTGTATTAGATTTGGGTTCTATGTCTTTATTAGATAATGCGGTTTGGGTTGTGTCTTCTGTTGGGTGTGTGCCTTGTTTGTATGTGTTGGGAGTGATGTGATTTAGGTGTGTCATGTTTTTTGAGCTCTGTAAGGTATTTATCGAACACTGGGCTGGTGCTCGAGCTTCAGCAGAACGCGTACCGTTTTTGATAGCAGAGTGTACATTGCTACATGATTCTTGAACTTTGCATAATGTCATGAGAGGTTTTGGTTGGGTCGAGGTCATCGATATCTATCGGTAGCTGTTTGACTCATCAATAGGCGCCGGTCTTAGAGATGAGGAGCAGTAGTTACCTGACTGAACTTGTTGATCCCAGCCGTTGACCCATTCTGGGTTCTTCCGCCCAGCATCTTATGATATACGCCGTTGGCCTATTTAGGCTCTTCCGTCATATCTCACATCCACCACGCTGCTACCCAGATGGCATGCTCGTAAGTACTGGAAATAAACACTCAAGGAGATTTTTCTCTTTTTTTTTTTACTTGAATTTTTCAAAAACTAATATATTTTTGAAATAGATGATTGGTTGGGTATTATTTACCAAACCTTTGCCACACAACAGATAAGATTTGATACAAGGCCAATTTTTAAAATGAGTTCTGCTGGTTTGAATTCAGAATCCTCCTTTTCCTAGATTAGTTGACATACTAATGCTAAAGATCTCAGTCTGCCTTACTATTTATCCATAGCTGGAAGTAGAAAAAATGGATTCATCCCAAGGGTGTGAGTGTAAAGTAAAATGCAAACATTCTCATCTAGAATTTGATGGGGTCAGGTCAGTTGGGTTAAGGAGAAGATAATCCTTTTGACCTAGATGACATTCCTGTGCAAGTACTCTATTCTTGTACTCATTTCCAAATTTATATATAATATATATTTAATATTTGATCCATGATTTGAATCTTAAAGTACAAAAGATAAAAATTGAAGTATAATTATTTAGTTATTGTATCTTTCTTTTCTCTCATGGCTTTCTGCATCAAACTTTTGTTCATTTTTAATTTTAATTTTTGCATAATTAAATATGTCGAAATTTTCTTGTATCTTATATAAAGAAGTAATAGGGCAGTCAATACACATTGAGGCCTATTTTATTTTACTCTGTAATTTTTTTATGTTAATTTAAACCCATTATATAATTGAATATGTCGAAATTTTCTTGTATCTTATATAAAGAAGTAATAGGGCAGTCATACACTATACAAAAACATCTTTAGACAATATTTAATTTAAAAGTTTGTGACACCATTGAGGCCTATTTTATTTTACTCTAATTTTTTTATGTTAATTTAAACCCATTATATAATTGAATGGAGCTCACTGAAATCTTTCTTTTGCACATAAATTATATTTTTTTCTCATTCCACACGTCAAAGCTATATTTATCTCCCAATACCTATCAAATTATGAGTATCTAGCTACCTATCAAACTTGGAACATGTTGCTACATATCAAATAGGGAGAATCTAGCTGTCTATCAAATTAGAAGTACGTAACTACTTATGAAATTGGGAGTATCTAGCTACCTATCAGACAGCCTTTGTCTATCTATCAAATAGTGAACATCTAGCTACATATCAAATTGAGAGTATCTATCTTTTAAATGAAAGTATGTATTTGAAAGAAAGTGTTTTAAATTATGGCTTCAATTGTCTTTCACTTTAATTATTTTTTTCCATAATTTCTGCCTAATTCATATGATTTAAATTCATAAGATTTAAATATTTCATAAAAATACAACTGTTTAATTTTTACTTATGATTCTCTTAATTTAGTTATAATGTCACAAGGTCTCTGATCCTTATAAATAAATAGAAAAAAAAGCTTATGAAGAGCCTCTTAATTGCTGCTTTTTACAGTATAAATCTTGCCTGCAGTAATACACATTTTTAAATTGTCTGAATTTAAAAGAAATTACCAAACTGTCACTATTCTTTTTTTACCGCCTTTTTCTTTAAACAGTAATGAATATTTTTGTATTGAGGTTCAGGATTTTTGTAAAGAAAAAGTTAAAATTAGATAAATCCTCAAGAACAAATCAACGGTGATACACCCATAAATAAGTACAACAATTTTTTATGAAATGTTAATTTTTTTAAAGCAAAGATCACAGGATTTTATTATTTGTAGTAAAATATTATACAAAACAGATATTATTAAGTATTATTTATCACCAAACTTGACATTTTTGAAGATTTATAACAAAAAGTAATGGTAATTTGGTTATGATACTGGTGATATCTGTTTTGGTTGTATAATGTTCTATTAGAAATAACAAAATCCAGGTATCTTTGGTTTAGAAGAAAACTAACTTTTTATAGAAAATTGATCAGTATATTGTAGGCATGTAAAGATATAGACATAATATGCATCATGATATATTACTCATGAGACAATATATATTGCAATAGCCATAATAGAATAAACAAAAACTGATTCTGTTAATACAATATATCTTTATCATAGTAAAAACATATGAATAGAAATGCATAAAAAGAAACACCTAATTATGCTGACTTGTGAATCTGAATCTGAAAGAAAACAACACATCATAATTTTTTATGATGTTTATATGATACTTTGGTCCTCGGTCTATTTTAATGTATCCATTCTATAATAAAATATCTTAAAATGGCTTTTAACTGTAAGAACATATCTTAAATTCTATTCCCAGAACATTTAAACTTTCTTTCCAAAACATGGTTTCTTTTGAAAATCATGCTATTTCCACTATCACTCCCCACCAGACCCCATCCCACCCAAGAAACCTAAACGTTTATTCAAAAAGTTAAATTCATTATAATTATTGAAAAATTGTTTATCATTTAATTTGTCACTTATTTGAAATCTTTTTCTTATAAGAACCATAAAAAAATGAAAAGAATACACTAAAAAAAGATCTGGGTTAAAATTAAGAAAGGAAGAATGAATGTCAATAATTTAGTCTCCAAATTTTAAGTTTTAAAGTCTTTTCAAATATTCTTTGAAAATTTTCTTGTTTCCATTTCCTTGTTGTACTTCAAATACAAAATAATTAAAAACAGCAGATTTATATTGGTTGGTCTTTATTAAAAGATTTTGAATCTGATTCTGCTATATCTTTGTTCACTTGAAATCAATATCAAGCTGCTCCTGATTGGACAAAAAGTCACTACTAAGTCAAATTAATGAAACAAGAAAAAACAACACCAAAATAAAATAAAAAATTTCATAAAAAGAACAATTACAATGTATTTATTTTAAATAAACAGAAATAGATTATTAAAACTTTTAAAATGGAGACAAAGAAAAAACTGAATAAACGGATCATTTGGAAAAAATTACTGGCTGGCTAGTCATATTGTTGTCAGTTGGAAAGGTGTGCTTACCTGGTAATTTCTGTTTCATTTTAACTAATAGAAAGCAAATTAGTAATCTTTACTAACATTTATAGTCAATGGTTTCACGCCAGAATTGCTCTGTGACTTCTGACTTAACTATTTAAAGAGGTGAAATGTATCTCTCATTTTTGTTTGTTATTATTAATTGACCAGTACAGGTTGTGAAAATGGAAATAATTTTACATTTTAAAGCTCAATTGATAAGGGAAATATTTTTCTTGTAATGTCATTTTTAATTTATTTCTTTTTTACTTTTCTTCACATCTGTGAAGAAAATTAAAAAAAAAAGATTATTTGAGTTATTTTTTTTTTCATCTGTCAAATAGGTGATATATTGTGATATTTCTTTTTTAGCATTCATAATTAGTATTGTTAGTGAAAAAATTGTAATGCATCGGTGCATCAATGAATCATTATAACTCTATTTCATTCCATACATAGCGAAAGAAGATTACAAAATCTTTGCTGATGTCTCAACAAATTTAAAAATAGTCAATTATTATCAACATGTGGAATTCAAAATCAGTGAAATTAATTTTTTTTAGATATTAATAAAAAAGATAAGAAAATTGGTGAATAAATACAGTTATCTTTTTCTTCTTTTTTAACATAAAAGTCTAAGAAGCAATAACGTTCTCCTCCTTTTCCTCTGTGCACCTCTAAGATTGGCCTTTTTACACAAAGTGCCTCTCTTGTCACAAGTATGACTTTACAAAATGACAGTCTGATTTGCAGTAATTAGAAATACAAACTCATTACTAAATTCACTGACCTTTTCTCTTTCTCTCTCTCTCTCTCTCTCTCTCTCTCTCTCTCTCTCTCAAATGTGGGAAGCTCACTTTAAAATAAGTACTTTGTTTTGATCCTACCATCATTAGTAGACCATCTCATTCTACTGACTACATTTGTGAGAAAAGAAAAAGACAGACTTAAAATGAACAAATATTAAGTAACCTACCTAAAAGTTCTAGCTTTATGACCAAAATTCAAAATCCTTTTTTTTAACATCAAAAGCTAAAAAAAGGGGGAAGGTTGGGAAAGGTGGGTAATCTTGTTTTGGTGTAATGATTAACAAGCTAACCTTACAGGTCATTAATAACTGAATAGTGAGTTTGAATGTCACAAAGTGCTCCATACCTTTTGACCTTGTGCCAAATCTAAACTCTGTTTAGTTTTTAAGGGGGTGTATTGAGTGGTGTTAGTGAGCTAGGTTAGTTGACTATTCTTAGTTCAATTCTCATTGAGTGCTCCCTACTTCTGGCCTTGTGCCAAACCAAACTAAGCTTAGTAAATGATTACAGAATGGGAAAGAAGTAATTGGGCAGTCAAAAACTACATAATAAACATTATTTAAAAAAAAAGATATTTGTCAAAGTATTATTTAGCTATTTGAAATATATATTCAACATTTGAAAGTTATTGTACATATGAGACTCCCTAAATTCAACAGCCATGTCAGCAAGGCTTAGAATATGCTGACCAGTGCAAAGGGATAAGACCCTCCAAAAGAGGATGTCCTGGGTATGAAACTAAACTGTATCTAATGGTGAGACTCTAGTTCTAGAGCCCTAGGGAGTGTGGAGTACCTCTTCATTGCCATTACTCATATATCCACTCTAATCCAAATTGGTAGTACTTGTTATGTTATCATCTATAGGTCAAATAAATCTATTTTAAAATTATTATTATTGGATAGAGATACAGGAAGTTGTAATTGTATGTGAAATTGTAATCATAACCTTAAAAATGATTTATACTGGGAATACTTGTTAATAGACATGACATGGCTGTTTCCATTTTAACATTTTGTGAAAATGCCCTTGAGAAAAAACATGGATCTATTTTCTTCTCCTACCAACTATGGGTAAATAGTAGGGCAGATTGGGTTTTTGGTAAGGCAACCAGTATAGAAGAAGGAAAAACTAATTTCAAAGGTATGTGGGGCTAGGAACTCCATAAAAAAACCTACTTGCTATGAAACCGCAGAACCATCACAGACATGGTGTGGCAGCCATGCTCCTCAAAGGTTGTGGGACATTTACAATTTTTATATAGATCTATATAATAATAAATTATGTATAATATTGAATATATACATAATAATAGAAGAAGATAAAATGCAAATAAGAAAAATGCATAAAAAAGAACTTGATGCTAATATGGCAGTGCAAGTTTAAAACGTAAAATATCAAAATCATACTTTCAGTTTTATGTGGATCACACATCAGACAAGAATACATTAATTTATGTTGGTAATGTTTCTTTTTAAAAATAAGTCATGATTTTTTAATAAACACATTTTTAAGACATGTTTTAATAGATACATAACCCATGGTCCCTTATTGGAACCAAAGAACCTTTTTTATATCTTCTGCAAGAAGTTGATTAAAATCCTACCCACAGTGGGTTTTCAGCTAGTTTATAAAATCCCCCCCCCCCCCGGTGTGAAAATCCTGTATGGTCTGGCATGTAGCAAAGTATCATCTCTTGGAAATCCTCTGTTGCCTTAATTGATTAGCAGTAGAAATGTCAACAGGTTGCTCTGAAATGGAGTTGAATATGGCCAACACCAGCAGCAGCAGCAGCAGCATGACCCCCCCTCTTCTTCTTATCTGTTTGCTCATGCAGCATCCTGGCCTTTCTTTCTTTCATCTATTTTCTTTCTTTTGTCTCTCATTTTCTATTTATTTATAACATGACTGAAGCTTTCAGTTGGAATCTCTACAATAGAAATGATTTTCTTCTTCTTCTCAAAACACATGAACCATAAGTAAAAGTTAGGATATTTCTATTGTGAATAGATTTATTTACAGGTTTCACCAACAATTAACTCGGATTATAATCATCTGATTTTTGTATATGTAAAAAAGTAAAGTCGTCGGGGCGGCCTAATGTCGGTATCAGCCAGACAGCGAGGAAGTCTATCCCCTTTTCAATAGTGCTAGACCAAGGAGATAATTTTAGCGTCTGAGGTGGAGCGCCACACCTATCATCAGCTCCTTACTTTACCACACAGATCCCTGTGCTACTCATACGCTGAGTTGGCGAGGGCGGGTATCAAACTAGGAACCTTGTGGTTTCTAGCTGAACGCTCTACCGACTGAGCTAACCCGAGCAAAAATATTGTGGATTTAGCCTCTAGTTTTTAAATAAAGCCAGTTCAGTGAACTTTTGCAAACAATTGATTCAAAACATTTTTGTAATATTATATTACAAAATATAATAGGGGTGAGATTCTTCCAAATAAAGTAATCACTGATGACTGTGAAAACAGGAAACTGTTTGTATTGTTAATTTCACTCTTACACTACCTATATATATATAATATCTATATATATAAATAATATTGTGTTTATGAATATATACATATGTTTATCTAAATATATAAGAGTAAGTTTTTGGTATGTACGTGTCGATCTATAACACAGAAAAGAGAAGTCACTCAGATTTGAAATCTTGCATATAGATTAATATCCTTCTAACTAAGAAACACGTCAAATTTGGTTATTGATTTTTACTAATTAAGGGATATAATTAATTAATTAAGCCAAAATCACCCAATTTGCAGAACTGCCCATATACCAGCACCTGCTGATAATAAAATATTGTCCGCTGGCTGACTTTTTGTTACAGCGATTTACAGCAGAAATGTATCATTTTAGCGAATAAATTTCGCAGTCTAAGCCTTTCTGCTAGGAATTTATCATCTATTCTTGGTCCAATCTTTAAAATATTTATATTGTTGGAAAGAAAATTAGTTTGCTAACATCACAGAATGAAACACCCAGTATGTATATGTTTGTATATGTATAACTCTCTCTGCCTGTCTCTCTCTCTATATATATATATATGTGTGTGTGTGTACAATTGAGAGAGAGAGAGAGAAATGAATAAAACTGGTAATACAGCATATGTTTATATGCATGTATATATATACAGCTCAATGAATTGAATGCACAAAAGGAATTCCTCAAAAAAAAAAAAGAGAAAAATTATAGAAAAAGATTTTATTTCCTGATTTAAAGTGATGTTAAAATGTCTGATGAGTGTTAGCTGTTTTGGTATTACGGCATATCAATACTTGATGGGTTATTTTGATGGAGAAGTCAGTTTAACAATTATGCTTTCCAATTATATATGGTACCAAAATTATTTGACAATCATTTTAAACTGGTGAATACTTTTAGGTTATTTTGATTCATAGAGGGAAAACAGGTATTACCACTCCAGGTCAGAGTGAACATGGCAATAAGGACTTTGCACTCCCCTAAGCCCTGAATTGGAATCTCACTACTGCAGTTTAGTGTTATACTCATAACACTGTTTTTTTTTTTTTTTTGTGGGATGTAAGACCCTTCAGGGGATGTAATCAGTGTATTCTAGGGCCTGTTGACAGGGCAGGAGGCATGGTAGGTGGGAGGGGGGAAGACTAGCTAATTTGACAGATGAACAGGTTGATCAATCTATTCAAATTCCTTAAACATTTGGATTGAACCTTGTATATAAAAATTTAATCAATTAATTTTCCATTCAATAATCTCTAATAAACATAACAAATATACAATGAACATCTTTAAAAGTTAACCTATTTCTGTTTGTTAGTGAAACATCTAACAACAGATAAATTAATCGTACTATTTCTATTCCATGGAATTTGAAATGCACAATATGTTGACTGCTGTTAACTCTTAAGTACATTTGGTTATTTTTGTTTAGGTAGGCAGCATAAATTTCAAGCTATTGCTATGATACTGCAGCAACCAATTTTGCCATCATTATCATATCCCAACGTTAAAGTTGGTAGTTGTTAGTGGAAACCACTATTGTTCATTTAATGAACGTGATTTCTATAAGAATGTTGTTTTCTTCAGTTAGTTCAACACTTGGGAGGTCATTGAATCTGATAAATATGTGTTAGAGGAGTCATGTGTGCGATTATGTTGATTTATTGTTTTGTATTTCACATCAAAATTTTGATCTAAGATCAATTAAGAGGAAATTCAAGTAAAAGATATAATACTTACTTTATTCTACTCTTAAGATACTTGACTTCTTCTTAACAATGTTCTCTTTTAATTTGGTTCTGTTGGACCACTACCTACAATACCTCCCCATATTATATATAATGTTATAAGAAATTTCATGGTGATCAACAGAAATAATAATTTTAGATATTGATGACCAACCTTTCATATTCTATGCATTAGTTTTTCTAGTCATGAATTCAGATACATTATACAAATTTTGTCTTCTTATTAATTTTTGTAAAAGTTATTTACTATCCCTTGCAAAAATTATGGAATTAACACAGAGAATGTTTGCATTGTTTTTTTTATTTATTCATTTTGCAGCAAATAAACTAATAACAAACAAGACACAAAACATTTTTCTTGAATAGCTGAACAATCTGGCTTCATAAAATATACCTTAAACAAACTAGATTAAAATATTTGAATTAATGGTATATTTTCCCAATCCATGCAGAAGAAAATATTATGGAATGAACTTGTAATTTGTATTCCTAAAACAAATAGCAGCAGAAAATATGCAAATCAGTGTACAGTTAAAAGACAAATCTTGCAGAGCTCAACAAACAGTTGGGCATAAATTGAAAAGAAACATGACTCCAACAAAAAAAGTGTCAATTGAAACAATGGAAAGGATTGTAAAACTTATTGAAAATGGCAATCTACAATGAATTGTGATGAAAGATGTTAGTTGTTCTTAGTCAGCTGTGTTTAAAATTTGGTGCAAATATAAAACGAAATATAATGGTTAAAAAGGATAACATAATTTGTCTGGTGCTATTTAAATGAAAGGCATAAAGATGAGTGAAGAAAACAAGTAAATTTCTAAAGTTATTCTTAATTATGGGTTGCATTTCATTTAAATAATCAGATGAAGTCTTTTTTCAGGATGGTAATGTTGTTACACAACAAAGTGGATTAAAACTTTTCTTAATGAATGACATATAAAATCAAGGACATGGCCAGGTGGAAATTTAAAAAAAATGGTCTATCAGAATTAAGATCCACTAATTAAGATCTATTAACTACCATTTGAAAAAGTTGAAGCCATTTTGATAAAGAATATTCCTTTAAATTAGTGAAACCCATACTTGAAAGAATTAAGGATTTCATAAAAGTTCAAGGAAGGGAAACTAACTATTCTAATTATTTTGTCAATGAATTCCATAATTTTTTCTCAATATTGAGTTATTTCATTCTATTTTCCTCTTAAGTTCTAATTAAAGTGTACTTCCCCTTATTTGCAATTATGATATAAATTCTATAAACAGGATGTGTCTTGACATCAATTTTAACAGTCACTAAAATATTTTTAAGAAAATAAAATTGATAATGATAATGATAATAATAAGTTTATATATATGACCTCATGATTATTTCAATAAAAAAAAAAGAAAAGAAAATTGTTATAGAATATTCTTGACTCCAATCTAAATGCCTCATGTTATCCTTTTTACAAAGAATTGGAAATCAAAACCTAGAATATATATAACCACAAATTTTCAATACTTTATTGAAATATCATATTTCCAAAAATACTTCCCACATGACTTTCTTATAGAAGGTGTCTCAAATTTTCAAGTCAATATTATATTGAGTACCGGATTTGTTCATATTGAGTGTTTTACAAGTTGATCATTTCCATAGAAATTAAAACATGATTTTTAGTTTTCATGCTAAATTTTCCAATTTTCAGTAGCTCCCTCCCACTGTTGAATTTGTCAGCTTCCCCCTCTCACCTGTTTAAAAAAACGTGACTTTAAATCCTTTGAATTATCATAGTCAATTCTTGAAACTGCATTCAGGGATTCCTCAAGTTGGTGAAAAATATGAACCAACGAATGAAACATGATATTAAAATCAACTGTATTTGCATAAGGCAGAGTGCAAAGAAATTGACTGCAATGAACAGGTTCATTGCTGCTTAACTTTGGTGATCTGATGGGAAACTGATGCTTTCAGTATGTGAGTCATTTTATATCAAATCAATAAGGGGTCCGACCATGACTGACAGATTTTTAAAAAATTTGTAACACTTATAGACATTTTGAATGGCACCAATCTCACCTCTCAAAGTTAAACAGTTATGGAGTTATGACCTTTTGACCTTTGCCAAAAACATGAACTTTTTTTTTAACCCTGAAAGTTCATTTATTGCTTAAAAGATTTGTTGATTTGATATGAAATCACTCATAACTTGACCTTAAACTTTGATAAAACTAAACTTAACTTAGATTTAGCACAGGGTCATAAGTATGGTGGGGCACCTAATGAAGGCTAAACACACTACTCCAGTAGTAATAGATCTGCGAGACTAGTTTGTTAACCATCATATGATGATAGTTTTCTGAGGTATGATAAGGGTGTTAGCTATTGTTTATCAGCAATCCTTCTGTGATTTAACATTTTCACTTGTCTGGCACAAATCAGGTCCCTATGTTGCCGGATTAATGAAGATCTACTATGTGTCATTAGCAAAACAATTTGTCTCTTTTGTATTGGAAAAGGTTAACTTCTTCAATGTTCTGGGTTAATCAACTTTAATTGAAATTGTCCCTGTGATTTTATAGTTGAAGAGTAAATAACTATTTTTAGACACTTTGTAATAGATTGGTAATGAGAAGAACACTCAGTCTGAAGAAATTCCTTTTCACCACACTCACTTATCTTCTTTTGTTTAACTAGAATCTTCCCCCCCTCCTCCATTTAATTCAATGTTTAATGAATTCTTTGATTAATCATTTTCTTAGGAAATAGAAAACATAAAAGAGTTTTTTTCTCCTTCTAAATGTTTTTATTCTTATAATTTGAAAATCACAAATCACAATTACTGGCATGATTTAACTCTTGATGATTAACAGATTTAACATACCACCTCTGTCCTATAATAGTTGATACATTTAGTCAGAAGTACAGTGCATGGAGTTGATAGAAAAAAAAAAAGACAGTAAAACCAAAAATAAACTATTACAGAATTTACAGCTGCATATTACTTAAATTATTTTACGATATAAAGTGAGTTCATCCCTGCAATAGATTTGCTATCTAGTGGGGAGATGTCGCCATCTTGTTTAAAACACAAGAACTCTATTCTATCTGAGTTGACATAGAGACCAATGCCTCTTGCTGCTTTGCAGCTGTGGTTCGGCTTGTGCAGGCGTATTTGTGAGAAGCACAGTCTGCATTTGTAATAGTTTCTGCAGGAAGGAAAAATAATTTAGGCAAATTAGAGATATAAATGATGCTAATGTATCTCCTTGTAGAAATCCAGTGACAATGTCATAGAAAACTTCAAGAATGGGAGGATGTGGCCTTTCATCCATTTCACTGTATAAACAAAATACAATAGAGGCATATTTAGTTAAATAGAATAGACAATTTATGTCTAATTATTTTCTTTTGGATCTTCTTGAATTTCCTAATAATTTTGGGTTGAAACATATATATATATATATATATATATATATATATATATATATAATATATATATATATGTAATATTATTAAAATTGAAAAAACTCAAGTTTCATTAACGAATGAATGAAATGTTAATGTTGTGTTTTTTCAATTTTTATAATATTACATATTGTTGGATTTACTTCCACTTTTTCTTCATATATATATATATATATATATATATATATATATATATATAAAGCATTTTGTCAGTTCTGACATCTAAAAACTCAGTACTGCATTCCTGTTGAGAATTTTTTTATTAATCTATCTTGAAAATTTAACAAATCTAAAAAAAACTTTGAAATTTTTATTGATTAATATTCATAAAATTAAGTTGTTTTGTTTTGTTTAATAATGGATTGATTTATTTATTGAATTTGTTTTGTTCCAGGCAATTCCAGGAACTCTTGCTGGTAGATGATAAAGTTTTATCAAATTTTTCTATCAACAACATTTTATAAACAAATTTAGGAAAGAAAGTAAGCTTTAATTTTCATTTGAAAAAAAACAAAAAACAACCGTATAGTGATTTATTGATTTTAATTTAATAGGCAATAGAGTATAATTTTTAACAAGTCAGAAATCACAATAGCATTATCAATTCAAAAAAATTCTTCATTTGACCGAAAAAAGATTCTTAGAAATCATCAGGTTGTTTGCTTTTTTCTTTTGGTATAAGAAAAGTAGCAAATATTATTCCCTTTTGTTTTTCTTTTGTCCCTCTTCCATTTTTATTCTCTTTATTTATTCCCCTTTGATTTCCTGTTAAACATTTTATCCCACACTCTTATTCTCCTTCTCTTCCTTCCTAAGAAGATTGTCTTAAGGAGACTAGTACAGTAACAATATCTTCAAGCTAATTACAACAATGGTGGAACGACAAAGTACAACTCTATAATTATCCTGACACTCTAACAATTTTGTCTTCCTGCTTCCTTGCTTTCCTGTTTTGTTTTACATTCTAACCCCCTCCCCCACTCCTCACACTCACACATTTCTGTTTTTTTTAAATCTCTCTCTTTAATTCATTGTGCTTACAATTGGATTTAACTGGCCATACTTGTTATTTTCCTCTCTGATCAAGAGACAATTTTTGCTGAGGTTAATTTCTTTATTGTGATGAAGGATACAGTTCTTTGATTCCTTGATTGTCTCAAGTGGATCAACTCCCAATTTCTTTGGATTTCATTAAGATTTTCTTTTAATTCAGTTGTGGAAACTGTTCCACTTTTGTTGATGTTACATTTTATATTCCTTCATTGTAATGGAGTTCTAGACCCCCCTCCAGCTAATTTGATAGATTTAAACCTGCATTCTTCTTCATAAATAAATATGTGCACATGTGTTATATAAAATATTTGGTACAACTCCAATTAATTGGACCCTAAATTGAATCATGTCAAAAGGGCACATTTTTTACAATAAATGATCATATATTACATTTTATGTCACACTGGGGCAAATACCAATATGTAAATGTTTTTAGCATCTAAATGATAAAGTTTTCATAATTAGATTAAAGTTTACTTTCAAAATGTTTTCTTACAAATTAAATGGAACATTTAATTAAAATCTGATAATTATTGTAATATTTAATGAAAATAAGATTTCTTAAAGAATTAATAAATACAGCATTGTTGATAAAAAATTTAAATTATGATTTCAAAATTTTGTATATTAATTTTCCTGCAGTGGTATAAGTATTTTTTTTTTTCAAGTGGGATTTTTGTCAAGTTTTTTTTGTGTTCTCTGGAAAACACAGGAAGAAAAAAACTGTTTGGTTAACTTTCCTCTTTCCTAATTACATATGTACTGTATTTAGCTTATCACATGACCCCTCATGGTAAACTTATAGGATCCTTGTTTTCGAGAATCAGAGAGACATGGCCAGTTTTCATTAAAGACAGATATACTTCCAAACTCCAAAGAATGTAAGTTATACACATTTACCAATCCCTCTGCATGAGTAGGATGTGACACATGGTCAATTTATTAAGTGGTGTTTAACAGATTTGAATTCAGAGTTTTTCCATAACCTTGACTGGTTGTCTAACCAAAGTTAAAAAGCTCAGTCTGCCCTACTATTTATCCATAGCTGGAGGGAGAGTAGTTGGATGCATACCTTTCCTAAGGGTATTAGTGCTATATGAAATGCAAACAGCTTTGTACAGGACATGTCTCGCTGGGTCTATTTCCTATAACCATAACCATTGCATCATGTACCTCCACAATGAAGTTATACATAGACATTTTACATTCTCTATGTATGTGTATACGGCCTAACAGGATATGTTATATGTTTTTAAACTTCATACTTCACATTTTTGTGTTTGTATAAAATAAAATTACCTTTCATTTTTCAAACTTCTTATAGCTGTCTTCATTTTTCATATTTATAAATGTTTTTTGTCTGCTTATACAGCCATTCATATCAACAAGGGTGTAACCTAACAAAACAAATGAAAAATAGTGGAAAACTCTAGTAAACAATAATCAGCAGGAAGCCATGCTGCTGCAAGATGTAACTCATCATACAGAATTTAAATTTTCAAACTTCAAAAGAAAAGAATCAACAAATTATTTGTCTTACTAAACTAATCATTAATTAAATATTATTAATTAGATTTATTAGTAATAATTCACACTGGAGTCTTTAAATAATTAAATAGCATTATCACATAGTATCAACAATCAGGACAAAACCAAAAATGTTTAAGTCATATTCATGTAAATTAAAATTCTTTTTTAGAATTTTTTTTTACAAAACTCTAATAAAACAAATCACAGTGAAAGCACTGGTC
The DNA here is from genome assembly GCA_023376005.1 of Doryteuthis pealeii. NCBI lineage: Eukaryota > Metazoa > Mollusca > Cephalopoda > Myopsida > Loliginidae > Doryteuthis > Doryteuthis pealeii. The sequence goes on along the minus strand of CM042171.1, from coordinate 25,222,163 downwards.
CCTGCCAGAACACCAAAGTTAAGCAGCAATGAGCCTGTACAGTTCTGACATGGGTGACCACTTAGTGAATGAGCACCATACTAAGCAAAGCTTAGTGAATGTCAATTACTATTTATAACAATTTGATGTAAATGTTTACTTGATAACAAAGATTGTTGACTAACCAATTGTAATTCAAGCAGACAACTACTTCAACTAGTATATTTTATACTTAAATTTTATATATTGGGCTCTTGTGAGATTTTGATAATAAAAAATATATCTGTGATAAATAAATTTTGTAGAATTCTAAAACTTATGTCATTGAAACTTGTTGAAATATCTGAAGATGATTAGATAATTACAGGTGTGGAAAAATGAACTTAAATGGAGGCAGATTTTGACATTCCATTGCAGCAGTCAGTCTAAAAATATAAACTAAAGGAATCTTTTATTTTCATCAGAGATAAAATTCCAAGTAAAATTACTTGGAAGACCAATGGTTACCTCATGTAAAATGGCTGCTAAACTCTATTTTCAGCCATATCTCTTTTCACTTTCATGAAAAGATCAACTGTTGGGCTTGTTGGCTATTCACAGATCTCAAGGGAAATTTGAAAACTCTCTCTCTCTCTCTCTCTCTCTCTCTCTCTCTCTCTCTATTTGATCTATATTAACCCTTTCTAGAATGATGTAAGAATTATCATAATAGAAAATGGACTTGACAAGCCAAATTCAAATCCTGGACAAGGCTGTTCGTCTTTCACTCCAAGTTAATGCCCTTAGGAAAGGCATGAATCCATTTCTTTGCTATAGGACAGATTGAGCTCTCTAGTCTTGTAGGTAGCCAAACTAGTCTAGGAGAAGGAACATTTCCTAATTTAAAACCACTGGTCATAGGGCTAGCAACCCCCTCATAAAAACCTACCTGATACTTAAACTGTAGCACCCATCACTATCTTTAACCCTCTGGTCCACAAAGAATCTACAGGATTAAACATTTGGTGTCTTTGTTTAATGACATATTAACCTTTGTGGGTCATTTAATGCCAAAACCATCCTTGTAGAAGAACAGTAGTAGTACTATTTAACCCATAGGTGGGGGATGAAGGGGTTTATACCTTTCCCAAGAGTATTAGTTCAAAAGTAAACGTAATAACACGACTGGAGTTCAAACTTGTTTACTATGATGTCACAATCCAGAATGTTATCCATTATGATATGGGGCTTCCCCATTACTACAGGCTTAAAGATTACATTTATAATATATACCTTAGGTGCCTTAAGGGTATCTCATTATGGTGTAATGGTTAACAAACTAGTCTCACAGATCCATTACTACTTGTGACTTTGGTGAACAGGTTTGGTAAATACCTACCTTGGACACCTCAAATGATGTAATAGTTATTGATTTATGTTAGTAGAGCATTATAGGTGTGTTTGATTCTCACTGGGTGTTCCATATTCTTGGCTTTGTGCCACAACTAAACTAAGCTTAGTAAATTCTGTCAATACCTTTCTTCAGGTTGCAAAATGGTTATTGAAGTAGGTTAACAGGTGAGTTCAATTCTCATTAAGTCTCCTATATTTTTGGTCTTGTGCCAAACTAAGCTTAGTGAATTACAACCATTAGGTTTACTTTTTCATAATTTGTCTTTTTAACGTCATTCCAAGTCGATTAAGTAGATAAAAGAATTGGAAGGTGAGAGTATTGAATGTGAAATATTTATGCACCGTCTAGAAAATCTGCTGTTAGGCTTGAGCATGAGTTAATTGATTATAAATAATTTAGACAGAAAATAATCTCTATCTTATATATCTATCTCAGTATGTTCATGTCTATCATGAACTTTACTGTAAATCTTAAGCTATAATATTTTTTAAAAAAGCAAAAAAAAAAAAAAAAAGTTGGGTGGTACAGAATAAAAAAGACTAACAATTAAAAAATGACATCAATGAGACATTCTTATCTGTAACCTTGAATATTTTATTTATCTAATTATTTTTTGTAACAATGACACTGACCTTCTACACTGTTCTTTTTTCAATGGTATATGTGTGTAGAATATACATTTTATGCTAAATGATATTATGCACTTCTGAACAATGTCCAACCCGACCAACCCCCTTCAGCCCGACCAACCCTTTCCAGCCTGACCAACCCCTTCCAAGTAACCATAAGAGTTTAAGCAATGAATATATGATTCATTGTTGCCAAAATAATCTAACAGAAAGAAGCACCTAGGAAGCTGGTCACTCTGTCTATGTAGATACATTAATGTAATTAGCCTATATTCATTAGATATTCAATTGTTTACATCATTATTGTTTCTTGGTTTCAATTGTTTAAGGTTTCATATAATAGTCAATTGTATCATAAACATTTGGATAACTCACTTTGAAGGAGAAAGAAATGGAGGAACATTTGACAATGATTGGAATGAAAAATAGTTAAAATTTACTTTCAAAATAACAAGAAACTTCTTTGCAAAATTCTCAGTGAAGAGAAAATAAAAACTAACAAATAGAACGATGCTATGAATTCCATAATAGTCACACATGGAATTATGCTAGGATGTTGACTATAGTTGAATATAGCAAGGAAAGGGTTAAGGAATTGGTCCCTAAACAAGGACCTTCTTATCTGGACATATCAGTCATCTGGACATAAGTGTTTATACCCCTATCTTTGCACCATTTATCATATTCTTAAACTATTGTAATTCATTAAATTTTCAATTGTTTTAGATAATTTATTGTGCTTTCAATATTTTGAGGAATTATTTTAGAGTTTCATAAAATGAAAATGCATTGTATCATAATGTTTTTCCGTGAACACTTGGCAAACCACTCTCCCATGATTTGATTGAGTGAGTGATTACTTTGGCAAACCACTCTCCCATGATTTGAGAGAGAAGAAAGAGAGTGGCTGAGCAAAAAATGAAATTTACTTATACATTTTAAAAGTGTGTAAAAAATGGAAACTTGGAAGATACATTTTTCTGATAAGCAGTATAATTAATCATTTTTTTTTCATTTGTCCACCTTGGGCCACCCCCCAAGCCTATGAGTGTCAATTTTAAATAATGTCTCTTCCTAATATGATAGAGAGTAGAAAGCAACAATATTTACATAAACTCATATTGATTTATGTTTTGTGCCTAAAATAATCAACATGAACATCTGGTTTGACATTGACATTAGATTGGATTACCCTATTTCTCTTGATGTCTTTATTAAAATGAACAACCATAGCAAATGCTTCTAGCTGGCACTAACCTACCTTCTTCTTTAAGCGGATACATCTTCCTAATCAGATTAATAGGTGTAATAATATTAATAGATGATCTTCATTCAGTTTTGATTATTTGCAATACAGAGCAAAACAAAAGTAGAGATGCTTTAAAGAGAGAAAAATCTTAACACTTGACTAATGTTGTCATTTAAGAATGCACAAATCTGCTGAGTTTGCAGTTTTCTATTTTCATCAAATTGTATCTAAATAATAAAAACAAACTTGTCAGTTAAATTTCTGTATTTTTCACACGAATCTGTTCTATATACAAATATCATAATTAAAGTACACATGGACATTTGTAGAGTTAAATGAGTAAACACAAACCAATTTACACATGTTTATCTCATGTAGTTGACTTAAATAAAATATAGAAAAAAAATGAGCCCATATTTCTGAGCCTATTTGTCTGAATTTTTAAGATGAGGCTTGATAATTTGTATTATTTGGATTTTTCAGACTGTTGTCCTCATCTTTATTGTTATATACACAACGTTTCAGACAATGTGCCCTCCAGCCTTCTTCAGATGTTTCTTGTCAGACTCTGGAACCTTCTTGTGAATTCAAAACCTTCTTATCAAAGTTTTCATGTCATAATCAGGATCCTTCATGGAACTTTGAACTGAATCTTTTATTTAATCCACTTCTCATTCCACTAAGCATAACTGGATACAAATGTTAAGCTATGTTAAGTATTCTATGTCATTATCACCATGAAACTTACAGATGATTGTCACATCATGAGTTCGGCAAGAAACACTTGAAGAAGGCTGGAGGGCACATTGGCCAAAACGATGTGTATATAACAAACATGAGGTCTGTATTTTAGTTATAAAATAGCAAAGGCACACAGCTTTTCATCCACTTAGTCAATAGGATGAATGAGTCTAAACCAATTCACTTTCATTCATTAGAACATATTGTATTGCATCTGCATATCAATAGTTAGTTTAAAAATCTTTCATTTACATTCTCATTTGGGATGAATGGAAATTCTGTATCAATTCTATTTTTTTCAAAGCTTACATTTTAGTATCATGTATATATGTATGTATATATGCAACAATAACTTAGCATAGTGTGATTTTTATGAGAGCAATATATTTAAATTTCTCTTTGAGAATAAAGCAATTTCCTGGACAATTGGTAACTGAATGATGATTTTGTAGGGTCAGCATCCAAATTCTTGATATAACTGATAGAACTATGAAATGCTAATTAAAATCATTAACTTCTTCCCAAATAGAAGCATCAATATCATCATTGATTATGGTTACAATAGAAAACCAGTTGTATCACAGTTTGTTTAATGTTCTATAAAAGTGACTCTGTCCACTTTACCTATTAGATCTCAAATCAAAAATTTGTCTTGGTAAATGCAACTTCAGTCATGACATTTTTTGGACAGATCTTGCATTTTAGTACTTAGGCCTAAACTGCTTTTAGTAGCACTAAAATGGAACCACAGAAATGGGATTTTACCAAATTTTATCCTTGAAAAGAGTTTTGGAATTTCTGGTGAATTGTTTTTGGCAGAAGCCAAAAATATTTTTTATGTTATTTGGCTGTACATTATAACTTATGATTTAGAACTCACCTAGTTTGTTTGTATTTTTTTTTTTTGTTGTTTTTTTGTCTTGTGTGTGTGTGAAAGAGAGAGATAAAGAGAGAGGGGGAGGGGAACAAAAGGTGAGAGGGAGAGAAGAGTAGAACTGAGGAATTGACAATGGATGTATGTTGAACTGAAATTTGACACATTAAGAATCTTCAAAGAAGAAAAAGAAAGCTATTTTTTGACTGAAATCCAACCATTGACTCCTACTTACAGCTTGCAAAATGGGCATATTGGTTGGCACTTTTGACTTTGGTTTTTATATAACTCTTCTACCAATAAGACTGAAACATATAAACTAATGTGGAGGAAAAGTCAATAAAAAAGATTCAAGAAAATAAGATAAGAATACAAAATGTATGTAATAAGAGTAGACAGTAAAAGTTCTACTTTAAATTATCTATAAAGGTGGATTGAAGTTGATGTCTGTTAAGCTAAACATAGTCTGGCACAAGACCACGAGTATAAGGCACTGAGTAAGAATTAAACTCATTACAGTTGTAGTGGTCTGGATTACATCCCTTACCTTCTGCACATTTCTCTTATTTGATGCTAGGGGACACAAAAGGTAATTACCTCCCATGTCTACCAGTAGTCACTAAGTGGTACCAAAAGTCTCTCTTAGCTTTTTCTGCCTTAACAAGCAAGTTGCACACAACATGTCTCACTATATATCATTTAGCGCTAATACCTTTATAAAAGGTATGAATCCAACTATTCTCCTTCTATCTTTGGGTAAATAGTAGGGCAAACTGGGCTCTTTAACCTTGGTTATGCAACCAGTCTAGGAGAAGGAAAACTCGGAATTCAAACCTGTTAAAACTCCACTTAAAAAATTGACCATATGTTGCCTTCTGCTTGTGTGCATGTATTGGTAAATATGTATAAGAGATTGCAGAATATGTATAAGATATACAAATATGTATAAGAGATGCCAAAATTTGGACCAGAGTTTAATAATGATAATAAGAATGATAATATAAAAAGAAAAGCATATTACCATAACAATGTAATTTTGTATTATTCAGTTATGAGACTAGTTTGCTAATATATTGCAAAAAGCTCTGTGTGTGTGTGTGTGTGTGTGTGTGTGTGTGTGTGTGTGTGTGTGTTTAGAAAAGCCAACATGTAAATAGTTAATAATTCTTTGTATTATCATAACAAAAGAATTTCTAATTACTCTGTTGTAAGAAGACCAGATTGGCTGAAACTAAAAAACTATCTAAAATAATCTTAATATTCATCAATAAATATACATTATCTTTTAAAGTACCAATTACTGTTTCTAATCTTTTAATGAATATTTATAATTGACAAAGAAACTTAATATATACGTCGCTTAGAAAAATGAAGTAGAAAGACTTTTTGGTATTTGTCTGTTAATCTTCATATGTTTGTGATCCAAGTGTTAGGGTCTTACCCATCATAGACAGGTAAGTCAGCTAGTATAGCATGAGTTCCTAAAGATATTTCTTTTTCATATATTTTCTCTACTTATTGCTGTGGTACAAAGCAATGTATTATAGATTTTTGTGAATCAATTCTTATAAGAAGTTTTCACCAGAACTTTTCTTGCTCTATTCGTTTTATCAGAGTTGAGATTTGCAATTTTTTTACTTAATTGTTTTAAAAGCTATCTTTGCTGTTAATTCTATTTTTACTGCATTGTTTCTGTTGTAGATATCTTCAATTCCAATTTGTTTAGAGTCAAATTATAGATCGAGTGGGTTTTAAGAAAATTTGTCTTCTTGTGGAATTAAAAAAAAAAAATTCCATTAATGCTGGCAACCAAATATAGTACAGCAATTAATTTACTGTGATTTATCCTTTTATCCTTTTCATGGGACAAATTTTAGTACTAATTTTGATATTATAGTTTGTCATAATGGAAGGGTGGTGTTTTCCCTTCCTACTTCTGCTCATGTCCCATGCAGGAAATATTAATTATTTAATAATTCTTTTTTTCATCCATTTAGTTTTGAGTTTCATCTGGTGATTGTATCTTAGTTGATACATTAAATGTATCTTACTCCCATTAAACATTTAAGTAATGAAACTATTATAAAAAGTGGTAAGATCTTAATTTCTTTTAAATTTTAATCTGGCTCTGCTGGCTTGCAGTTGAGCACATTTTTGATTTACAAATTTTTTTAAACAATTTGTTTATTCACCTTTTATATATATATATATATATATATATATATATATATATATATATATATGTATATGTATATAATTTAATGGCTTACATATTAATGTTACCATGGAAGATCTTATTTTTCGTTTAATTTATGATAATCCAGCCTGACTATTTAAGTAATTTAGTAATTAACCATACTATAATTGCATTAATTATTAACTCATTAAAACATTCTTAACTAATCACTGTAATTTAATTATATATGAGTGAAATACAATAGCCATTTATTGTTTAAAGATAAAATTTATTTTACAAAACATATTTGTAGTTTGTTGATAATGGTATACTCAGTGATAATGCTGTATTTAGCAGCTGTTATCATTTACTAGCCTCATTCAAGCATCCATTCTTTTGTGTCATGTGAGTTTTATTGTTATCTAAGAATTAGAAGGTTGAAACTTATGAGCATGTAACATCTTCAAAAAAATAAAATGCATGGCCAGAGGAACCTTCATTCCAGAGATCTAATAATACCTTTGATATTCGGCTTTAGTGATGTTGAAATAGATAGCAATAATAAATTCTTACAATAAGCCTTAAACAAATCTACAGAGTTGAGTGGTATAACAGCTTAACTAATATTCTTTAAACTATTAGAGTTTACTTGGCCAGTGATGTAATAGTTATTGAGGTAGGCTAGCAAACCTTTGTTAGTGAGATTGATTCTCACTAGGTGTCCCATAATTTTAGTCTTGTGCCAAATTTAGCTTAGCTGTTAACTTTAGTAAATTTGATTATTTGATAGTTTAGTGATTAAATGGTAATTTAAAAAAAAATTATTTTTTATTTTTTGGACTAGTTTAGAAAATCAGAAAATCCAAGATGATGCCCACAGAAAATGTAAGAAACTAAAAAGACATCTCTAAATATATATATAAACATTGGAGGGAATTTTACAGGGGAGTGCTGAAGGAATTTTCCAGAAAATTTTCTAAGTTGCCTAGATTTTAATTTTTAGTGTGGGTTCAAAAATTAAGATTACCCATCTAATAGCATTCCGAGTTGATTTTTTAAAATTTGAGGTTATTGTTATTTAATCACATTAGTTATATATATACAGCTCTGTAAATGGAGTTCAGAACTGTTTTAATTATGCAAATATCCCCAGTGGTTCAAAAGTTATGAGAATTTAAAGCCCCGGAATTGGGGGTACAAAAGTGGACATGAATTTGTTAAAAAAATATGTCAAATCACAGACCAATTCAAAACAAAAAATTCAGTAATTTTTTACCATTTCTTTATTTTTGGAGAAATTTTGATAAAACTTGGAATTCTTATCTAAAATTATATGTTCTTCCTTATTCTTCACTCAAATTGTATGTATCTCTATGCTGTAATTCATTATTCAGAGAATAAGAGGTACAGATATCAACATTAAAAAAAGAAGTTTACCACAAGATTATTCAACATTTTCATTTTAATACTGCATGTATACACATATATAATTATGATTCAAATAAATAACATAACTTTGAACTTAAAATATCTTTTTAGATACTTGCTATGTATAACATACAAGAAATAGAATACCTATTTACACCATTTAAAAAAAACAAAGCCTCTCTGGCTGGCATGTGATGTGGCATGCATTTTGTTAACATTCTAATACTATATCATAAGTTTTTTTTTCCAAAATTGAACCTTTGACATAAAACCTTGATGGTTCATAATCATCTAAATGTCACATATTATATATCAAAATAATTCTGAGACTATCTTCTATTAAGGATATAGTGCTCTTTTTTTGCTCAGCTTATGCACTTTGAAGGAAGCTGCGTCAAATTTCATTGGTAGTGGTTTTGCTTCCAAAGGTTGAAGAATAAAAAAACAACCTCCTCGAGGCAGTTTAAGCTGTCTTCTAATTAAGCGTTCAATTTCAAGAATATTGATAAAAATTATCCTCTTTGATTTTGCAAAACAAACAAACGAGTATATTTTAGTCTCAGAAAAAAATCATATTTTGTGTTTTTAGCTATTCAAAGCAAAATACCATTTTAAATCACTGTAAAAACTAATTCAATGGATAAAAACACATGGAAATTACATATTTAGAAATATTATTTTCTTTTCTTTCCAACCATATGAATATTTTTAGGATTAGATCAGAAGTACTTGAGAAATTACAAATTAAACCGATTAAGTTGCAAATTTGTCAATGTCCTCTGATTTCAGTGAAGTGCTGGTAATGCTAGATCATTTAAATATTGAACAGATTTATTGTTGCTTGACTTCAATAATATGGTGAGAAGTGACTTGACCATAAGTCCTCTTTGTTATTGTTGATGCTGTAATTTTAAATTTATAAAACATGCTGTTGCTGTACATGTAGATTGTTTTACTTTATTGTCCTAAATGTTGTCAACAGTATCAAGAAATAAGAGTGTTAGAAATATTCTTGGTTTTTCCACTTATTTTCTGAAACCTTCAAATATGGATGCCCAACTGTATTAATATCAACATGATCCAATTATAAAATCATGGCGCCACTCAACTCCATGGTTCACAGTAGGACATAGCTTAAAACACACACTCGATCTATAATTTGACTCTAAACAAATTGGAATTGAAGATATCTACAACAGAAACAATGCAGTAAAAATAGAATTAACAGCTTTTAAGTAGAAATATTGTGAATCTCAGTTTTGATAGAATCAATAAAAATAAAAAAAAAGATAAATTCATTTTGACAATATGGATTATCAGAATGTAAAATGTCAATATTTTTTATTAAGTTGTAGAAATACATGATAGTTTTCATAGATTTGTGTTTGCAAAATAATAATTTTTACATAAATCTTCACATTCTTTAGAATATTCAGCTTGAAAATGAAATTGTTAGAAAAAGTAGAATAATTAATAAGGTGTAAACCTGATAAGATATATATATATATATATATAATTTAATGGCTTACATATTAATGTTACCATGGAAGATCTTATTTTCAGTTTAATTTATGATAATCCAGCCTGACTATTTAAATAATTTAGTAATTAGTATGGTTAATTACTAAATTACTTAAATAGTCAGGCTGGATTATCATAAATTAAACTGAAAATAAGATCTTCCATGGTAACATTAATATGTAAGCCATTAAATTATATATATAATATAATATATATATATATATATATATATATATATATATATATATAGCTGAATACAAGCTGAATATCGCATGTGATGTGTGGAACACTGGACAGCTGTTTTGATTTATATTAGGTATCATCAGCATTGTATAGAACCTATCCTTCCCAACCATCTACCTATAGATGGGAGGAGAACAGATTGATTCATGCCTATGACAAGAGCATTAACGCTAAGTGAAATGCAAACAGCCTTGGCCAGGATTTGAACTCAGGTTGTTGAAGATAAGTGTTACACTAAGAATACCTCCAATAAACATTTGTATATATATATATATTACATTGTTTTATATACTTATACTTTGTTATTTCTTTCAATAATAGAAATTCCTCCTCAAAGAGTTTGTATGTCATCACTAAATCTACAAAACCAATGGAATGTAGCTGCACTGCTGACTGAAGAAGTTGTGCTTGCAATACAAGATGAACTCCATTTATTGAATTCTCCATTAGAACTATAATGTAAGAGAATACATGCATTGAACCAGACCTTCTCGGTTATCTGAGACATGACTTTGAAACCTGAAGAAATATCTGAAACAGAAAGCATACAAACTTTAGATTTGGTAATGTCAAATAGAGAAATTCTAGAGTTGTTCTTTGAATAACCATTTGTGCTGCTTCTCCTCCTATCAAAGTGCAACAGATTGCCAAATGGAAATACCAACAGCAACCGAAAGACAGATATTTGCTAATGGGAATCAAATATTGAGAACTTTAACAAATTTCTCCTCTTCACAGTCATCAGATGAGATTTTCATATAAAAATATTCAGTGAAATTCAATTAGAATTCAATACTTATCCAAATCAATGCTTGTATATATTGTCAGATTAGATCTTATTCTTTCATATATTATTGCCCATAAATTTCTATTCACTTATTAGTATTTACTAAATTTTGCTTAGTTCAGCACAAGGCCAGCCGTATTGAGTACCCTGTGAGAATTAAATAATGGTCTGATAGCCTAGCTTGTTGACCATTATTCCATGCAAGGCACTGTAAACAAACTAAGTGTAGTTTAGATTTTAGCACAAGGCTGTGCAATATGAGGCATTCAGTGTAGATTGAACTCGTTATTCAATAAGAAGTTCCTACAAGATTAGTGACTATGATAGATACCCGAAGTCGGCCAAAGACTATAATGGTCAAAATGTTGTGACTATAATAACAACCAAGATGAGGACACTAGTCTAAGCACATTGGTGAATAATGATGACAATTACTCATCACAGAAATTTAGAAATAAATAAAGTAGATTATACTACTTAACCTCTTTGTCTTGCTCTTTCATTTTCTTTTTTCTTCTCTCATTAAAACTTTTTTCTATACTTTAATCTTCTCTCTCTTTTATTTTGTATTGAGTTTCTGTTTTTCAATTTGTCTTTTCTTTTTACTTATTCTTTTCTTTCTTCTTCCCATTCCTTCTTTCTTTCTTCCCATTCTTTCTTTCTTTCTTTCTTCTATTTACTTGAGTGATTTAACTCTTACTCTTGCATTCTCAACTTACCAAGATGACTGATAGCACCATTTTGAATCTATAGCCAACCAGAAGTGCCAATCAATTACATAATCCTGTTACTATTTATGATGGGTATTATGCTGGTCTATAAATTTTTTTAATTTAGTGTGTTTCCATAGTGTAACAGTTCTTTATTTGTTATTCTGATTAAGAAACTTTTGAAAATTATAGAAAATATAAAATTGAAATTAAGTCTCAAAGTAAGAATTAAAAATCTTTTGGGAGACCAACTGAAAAAAGGAAAAAAAAAGTTATCATTTTTATTTATGAATCCTCCCAATAACAAGCAAAACTTACTTGAATAAATGTATGACTATCTATTAACAAGACATATTAGAATGTATTTATCATATTCATGCTGACGCAATCCAATATTAAAGTTTTTTTTTTTTCTGAAATTTCAAAATGGAATCTTTTTGGCTCTTAAGTGTATTTGATCAATAAATTTGTACTTTTAACTTTGGCAACTGAATTCATTTCTTTATCATTTTAACTTAAATGTTGTCCTATCTTGGAAAGAAATTGAAATTACCATGTGCCTTTAGGACTTCCATAGATTCCCTTCATTAGCCACTGTTATCATGACTATTCTTGAGAGAGATTATGATTTATTGTTGCTTTCTCCATATAATTCAAAGTTGTTCTTTTCCTAGACTGGTTGTTCACCACTGTAGAAGCCAATCTTCCCTCCTATTTTACCCATAATTATGGGAGAAGTGGACTCATGCCTCTCCCAACAGCATTAGTGTGAAGCAAAAGCAGACAACCTCAGTCAGAATTTGAATTCATCTTATCTTTTTTCATTTTCTATATTGATAACCATTTACCCACATATTGTTAGATCTTATTAAAGCTGAAAATCCTTTTGAAAAGAATTGTGCAAATCCTAAAACTAGAATTGATTTTATTAAACACTTTTGGTTAATGATCACATTTTTTTGTCCCTTATTCCTTCTCCTGACACTTCTTGGCATCCGTTTTTATAGAAAAATTCTCTGTTTGTATAAAATTCTCTATTTGTATAAAATCTCTATCTCTATTTGTATACCTGAAAATAAAGAATGACAAAGAGAAATGGCATTTGTCTAACCACAACAGAATCTCAGGTTTACTATTTCTATTTGTCTTTGACTGTCAGTATTTCTAATATTTCAGGAGTGGCACTGTTTATGTTTTTGGAGATGGGGGGGAGGATCAAGTTTTGTTTTAGACATGGTCATGTGACTGCTGAGTTTCTCTGTAAGTTTTATATGTAGTAAATTATTCTAGGTATGCAGCCATATCATACTTACATAATGTTTTTTTTCTATCTGACTTGGCTGAAAAATGTTTTCTTAGATTAGACCAAATAATTGTAGATTGAAATTCAAATAAATTATTTAACCAATTAAAATTATTTCCACATCTCAAGTGGTTGTCCTATTCACAATATCCTTTAGTATTCACTCATAATCTGTAACCTTCAGGAAATTTCAAATTAAACTCTATATTATTCAATCCTTCAAGGTTTAAAGGCCGCATTGAAGTTTATTTCCTACTAATAAAAAAACACACTCAATAAATTTAGTATGTTTACAACATAATCTAAAGTTTAAACTTTTACTTACTTTGTCCAAATTTAATTAATATACACTACTTAAAAAAGAAATGAAAATCTTTACTAGCATTTAAATTAATTTTTGGGATTGTTTTTTGTGAAAAAACAATGGGAAATCAGTTTCTAAGGTGTATTTTGTTTTTTCAACAAAACTGGAGAAGACTGCACTTGATGGTTTAAAAGATTGTATGTAACCATAAGGCCATAAATACCCCTTTTTTAGACAGTTCTCATTCCAATATTCATACATTGGAATATCTTATATAATTCACTTTTTGAGTTATTTTGCCTTTGTAATGAAAAATTAAATTGAACATTTTTTTAATAAGGTAGGTTTAGTTTTAGTATAGTGTTTAATTATTTAACCCCTAAGCCCATATTTGAAAGCAAGCACTATATTACTATATACTGCTTTTAAGATCATGGCCGCAACTATTTAACATTTCAATCATGAGCATGCTAAAATGTCTCAATGGTCTGTTTTATAATTTCAATTTTCTTTTGGACTCACCTCTTACATATAGGGTACACCAGGTAAATAAGAAGAAATTATAATATAAATAAATAAAAAATATATTCCCTAGAAAAAAAATCAGTAGATTTTAAAAAATGAAATTGAAATTGTTCAACATAGAAAAATAGAATTAAAAGGTTAAAAATAGAAAAATGGTAAAATCAGTTGGTTTATAATTGTATTGGCCATCATATCTACAATGGAAGCGTTTAACATCCTGTATGGCTGGAAATAATTCTCTGGCTCAACTTCAAGTGGTCCTTCCCATACATCACCTCCCCATTACACTAAAAAGAAGAGTCAGAGTCAATCCTTAATGTCTGAGGCACCAATCAGGGTGAATGTCAATGAAGCTCAGCTATTTTTGGTGCCACTCATCCATATGCAGATGAGTCCCATATGAACTTGTGCCACATCCTATCTTGTTGAAGCAGAGGGAAGATGCAAGTAAATATATGCTATATCCATATACTTTATATTTAAAGCTGATCTTTATTTTACTTTATATATATATATATATATATATATATATATATATATAGGTTTCAGGGAAATCAAGTTTGGTACTTCTGATAAATGGTTTTATATAGTGATTGTTCACAGCCATTAATGGAATGGTAGGATAGCTTGTAAAAAACATGTTTGTATTGTGGAGCAAAATTTAAATGGGTTTTGTATTTGATTTTTGTTTCTTTTTTAAAAAAATTTTTGATGGTAAATTTTATAAAGAGTATCTGTGGAGCAGGGGTCTGAGGAATCAAATGGTTAATTAAAAACTTTTTACTCTGATTAGAAATTACAGGTCTTTCTTTTTAGAATGTAACAATATATTGTGTCTCATATTTTACGACTGATGAATATAAATGATTGTACTTGAATTTTTCTAGTTTTTCTTTGATGTATGTATGAAGATTTATTTAATTTTAGGACATTTTGAGATTGTAATCAACTTATTTTACACTGATCTTTTGATCAAAGTAGAAATTTATTTGTAGCAATTTATATTTCTGGCAAAGATTGAGGTTGTGTGCACACATTGGTAATAATCTTAAAAAAAATTCTTTTACATGTGTATAGAAATATTTTAGCAGGTAAATTTAACAAATAAAAGGAAGCAAGAAAATACAACTTCAAAACATAATCCATTAAAGGCAAGTATAAAAAGAAAATTATTGAAGTTGATATTTTCTTCTTTTTTTTCTAATTCATTAACAAAGATTTTTTGTGCCAAGAAAATATTTACTAACTTAGCATGCATATCATAGATTTGATCACCTATGACCTAGGCATTCTATAGGATGCCTGGCTTCTTCTTTTGGTCATTTTCTTTTAATGTTTGCTTTAGCAGATGTCTATTTGTTGTTATAAACATCAATCAACTCCCCCCGTCCAATAAGTAAATTCTTCATATGAGTTACAACTAACCAAACCCAAACATTTATTTTCACTCCACAAATAAGAAATGATTTGAATAATTTATCTACCAGCCACAACACACAAAATGTTGATTGATTTTTATTTTCTAATGTCAATTCATCAATTTGTTTTGTAGAGTCAAAGGAAGGAGTTTCTTCTCAGATTTCAATAAATAAATAAACAGTGAATGAATAACATTATAATATTTAAAACCTTCGATCTCTGCCCAAATGTTCAACTTGAATTCTATTTGTATAAAAATCTCTATTTGTATACTTGAAAATAAAGAATGACAAATTATATTGTTAAGTACTTAATTCACCAATAAAAGAAAAGTTTACTTTTAGAATACCTTAAATAATTGAAGGAACATTTAGTTATTTAGAATTGAACTTTCAAATTCCATTGAGATGATATCTTTGAAATATCATATCCCTTCTATTTTATCAACTTATATTTTTTCTTAATTGCATCCATCAGTCTTACAAAGATACCCATTGATCTGCATCCAAATCTTGTCACAGGATCGGTCATGGTTGGATGGATGACCTGCAATTGCTCATCCAACCGTAATTTCTAAACAATTATAGTCTCAAGTAACTATTCTTAATACAATTTGCACCCAGTTATATGGTTTCAAGGGGTGCCCCCCACCCAAGCTCAAGAACTGGAGTCTCACTAAGTGTCCTACTGTGGACACTATTTTTTGCCCCCCCCCAAAAAAAAATAGTGTCCACAGTTGGCCTATTCTAAGCTCTACCAATAGCATTTTGAATGATTAATTTATTAATTTTAATGGCATTTCAACCCATTAAGGTTATTTTATGCCTAAAAGTTAGAGAATTGCATTCATTGTGGGTTCATATTTACATTTTGTGTGTTGTTGTTTAAGATGTTTTTTTTTACATGGTCCTATTGAATACAAATAATTTAAAACAGATCTATTTGACTCATGATGGGAGTCTAACAGGTACTACCACTCCAGGTCAGAGTGGACCTGGGAGTAATGGTATTGAAGGAGTACTCCACACTCCCCAGGTCTCCAGAACTGAAGCCTCACCACCAGATTAAGTTTAGTTCCTAAAAGCAGCATTTTGAAAAAGTCAAGTCTTGTTAAGTTGTAAGTAAAGCAATATGTTTTTGAAAAAAAATGGCTTTCTTTTTAGACACCTCTTGTATATAAATAAACATCATGAGGTTTTGTTGTAATTCATCCTGGCTACAAATATCTTTAGTAGCGTTGTGCAATTCACTTACCAACTGGTCATAATCCATAGTAGAAGGTTAGCAAGGCACATAAAACCTATTTTTATATGAACACTAACAATTGAGTCAGATGACTCATAATCTCCAGCCATCTAAATTATTTCTTCTGCACTTTAACTTGACTTGATAAAATATTTTAAAAATCAATTTTCTTCTTATTAACAATAATAATAAAAACAAGCTTTGTTATGTTTGTTATAACAGAGAGATACTGCAAAAAGAAATAAAAGAATACATTTATAACCACAGCTTTTGATTAATGTCTCCAAGCGTACAGCTTCCTTGCTTCAAGTTGTTTCTCCATGTCCAGTGTCTATGGTAACTGTTTCTAAGGGTTCCAAATACAATCCTCAATCTCATCAAAAATTCCATTCCTCAAGTTGTCAATTTCTAGTGTTCTTTGTGAAGGACATTTTTTCTTGCTTTCTAAAATTGTCAAAGAGTGTAGAATCCAAAAGTGCAGTACACTTTTCTATTCAAATCTACAATAGAAAATATTACAGCAGGTATGCAAAAGATGTAATATATCTACTTATATATAAAATGCAGTGTGACTTGGAAGAAATATGAATATTGAATTGAAAACCAAAATTTGGTGGCATGATTATTTATTAATTTATCAATAAATAGATTTCAAGTCATATTTCTTCCATTCTATCTAATATATTTATTCAGTGTGACTATATATATATATATATATATATATATATATATATATATATATATATATATGAAGAGAGAGAGAGAGAGAGAGAGAGAGAGAGAGAGAAAGTGAGAGTTTATACAACTCAATTTAAATACATAGGAAATTCTGTTGTTATGGTAACACAAAGCATTTAATTGATCTCCACTCAAATCAAAGAAAGAGAGAGAGAGAGAGAGAGAGAGAGAGAGAGGAGAGAGAGAGAGAGAGAGAGAGAGAGAGAGAGAGAGAGAGAGAGAGAGAGATTACTTTTATCTCTTTCTTTCATTTTATTTCTTATTTTTCCTCCCTCACTATAACTTCAATTCTTTCCCTTGTCTTTGTCACTTTGTGTTCTTTCTTTTTCATTTTTTCCTTCCTTCTCACATATTCCTTCTTGCTTTCCTTCATTCTTTTACTTGAATGAATTGAAGGATTTCAGTCAACCAAGTCTCCTGCATTCCCAACACAACTGATGAATCTATAGACAAGTAGTGTTCTATAAAATGTCATGAAAACCAAACATAAATAATTCCATCATAAATAACAGGAACAAAATGATTTTGTGTAAAGAAAGAAAAGAAAAAACCCAAGTGAAATGAAACATGAAAGTAAATGAGGAACTCTTTTAAATGATCTGGGTTTTTTTTTTTTTGCTTTTCTTTTTGAAAATGTTAATTTGATTATAAAATTGGCTGCTGTTTATCTTCATGTTTCAATATTTTAAAATTTAACAATAATTCACCATTCAACAATCTGATGGCAGTTAATAGATTAACGAAAAACAATTATAATTTTAGAAATAAAAAAAAACAACAAAATTCTTGTTTCAAATTAAAAATTTGTAGTGGAGATATAATTTCATATAAATCCCATCATAGATAACTTGATTATTTACATGTGGAACTTAATCTCTCTCTCTCTCTCTCTCTCTCTCTCTCTGTATGACACTAAACTATATGTGGTGAGGCTCTATTTCTGGAGCTCTGAGGTGTGTGGAGTTGCCCTTCCATTGCACTTACTCCCAGATCTACTCTAAGCTCAAGGGGCTGTACCTATTAGGGTCCCTATATATAGGTCAAATAGATCAGTTAGAAAATTATTAGTGCAATTGCTTAAAAAAAGAATACCGACTTTGGCATTAAATAACCCAACAAGGGTCGACATGCCATAAAATCAACCAATTAGCCAACCAACCTTCACTCCTTAAATAAAAGCATCATTATCATCATGGACCACTGCTTATACTGGAACCCAAATGGTTTACAGGTTCTTATTACTTCTTACATTCTTCTAACATTATCCTCATCTTCAGCCGTGTCAAGTTCTTTCAGGTTGAGGATATCTTCTTTGGAACTATCCTTCTTTGCTTCTATCATTGTTAGTTCTCATCAATTAGGAACACAGAGACATACTTTGTGTACACATAGTTTTTATTACCCTGATTCCAACATTATCATGCGTGCATGGGAGAATAGGCACAAAAGACTATGGCTACTTGCTCGATTCTGAGTAACTCTAAGTTTCCCAGGGAGTTGCCTGGTCATGTGATGTCCTTAAGCCAATCAGAGCTCCATTCGGATGATCCTGGGGCTAGAGATTGTCAATAAAACTCTATGAACTTATACTGTCTTATTCCACAGTATATCATTGATTTTAAAATTAACCACTTCATTACAAAAATGATAGGCCATGCCTATTCATTATGTAACATGTAAAACACAACTATAGACATTCAATAGAATAAAAAAAGAAATTTACATTTTCAATATTCCTAATCTAATCTAACTCTATCATTAGTTATTTGAAATTATATAATTCCTTGGAAAAATAAAAATGGTTTTGCCATTAAATGACCCAACAAGTGTTGACATGTCAAGTTTCAAAATATTATAATATTGTTACACTGCATTTTTTTCTCCAGTTTGAATGCGTTTTGGAAGTTGTTTTGAGAGATTGTATAAAGATCTCATTGTACATTTTCTTCTATCTCTTTTGTCATTTGAAACCAGTAACCTTTCAGTGTGGATTTCAGTTTTTTGATCCTCTTTCCTGGCTAAGTAGAACCTACTCCCTTGTCTAAAAGAATGCTGAGTCAGGTTTATTGCCTGAGCATCTTAGGGTGTCAATGCAGATGGAACTAAGCTGTTTTGGGTATTTTCCTCTGCTGTGCATTCATGTGTGAAAGGGCTGCTGATTAAAAATGGACCTTGTATTGAATCTTGTCCAGAAAATCAAGGTAAATCACATTCTTCCTGATTTGAAATGTTGGTACCACTCATGATATTTCATATAGTTCCAACAATCCTCTATATAAACCATTAGAAAACATTAAAGAAGTGAAATAATTTTAATGGTGGCTTTTTTCTGCCTTTTCAACTGAACCTGAATATATATCTATTACAGAAGAAGAACAGAGGGTACAATGGCCAAAAAGATTGTAACTATAATAACAACCTAACATTTTGTATCTATCTTATGGCAATCATAATTGAATGCAATCCAGAAAAAATAGTTTTCATTCATTTTCTTTTCATTTCCATTATCCATTCGTGTAATTTCTCCTGTTAATCATTAGAATAAACTCACAACTGTTTCTATTTACTTTAATGAGGTCATATATAAGAATTAAATTACATTAGTTTGAAAATACAGAAAATGTAAATTTCTCTTTAATTTATTCTTTATAGTTGTACTCTACAACCTGTGAACCAGTTAGGTTTCGGTCCATGATGATATTGATGCTTCTATTTAAGGAGTGAAGAATTCTGGTTTTTGGTTATTTGCTTGGTTTTATAGCATGTCAACACTTGTTGGGTTGTCAGTTGTTTTTTTTTGCAAACAATTATATAGTTTTAAGTAACTAATAATAATACTTATACTAATAAGTAACTAATAATAATGATACTTAAGAATTTAGAGCATTTTAAGTATATTGCTCTAGTAAAAATCTTGCTGTGAAGTGTCATTTCTTCTGGGCTATGGTTACATGTAAGTATAATGAGAATTTTAGTAATATACATATATCAGAATCTATTCAAGAATACATATTGAAAAGCTGTTAGAGTAGAACTTCTTTCACATCTCATTGGCCAATATTAATTTAATTATATAAATGATTCTTTTATGCTTGTCATTTCTACAGTATTTCAACTAATTGCAACCCCCTTTATATTTAGTATTAGCTGCTTTTATTTAAGAATAATTCCCTAAGGAGTTTTCTTGGCTTTTCTATAAGCCTTTAAGAATTTTAGAGCTATCAGTCATTTTACTTAAAGTAGCCTTCTTTTCCAGAGGGATTTTAACTGGCAATTGGCCTTGACTTGTTGATTTTCCCTTGCTATTCATATATTCCTACAATACACTCCTAGCATTTAATGCTTTTCTTCTTATCTAATTTATAAATGGAATTTTCTGCTTGTGTGTCAGAAGCTATTTTTCATTCAATTTTTTGCTTTATAAGTTAAAAATAGTTTTAAAATAATTCTTTTTTTTTTCTTGACTTGGAAATGTTAAAATCCTGAAATTGCTCATTGTATGAGATTAATTGAAATTAATTTCCTTGTCTTTGATTTTTTTTCATGTTTCAGACATATTGCCAATATTTAGCAATACCCTCCTCAAGGGTAGTATTTGACACATGATCAATTTAATCAGTGGTAGAGGGGGGGGTGCAAGTCAAGAACAAAAATTACCATGTCCCTATGACCATTGTCATGAAGATGTCAGAATGTCAACAAGAAGAAGAATGTCAAAGGGGTATCCTAAACTGCTGTGTCCAATTGGACACATAGTATAGTGGATATTGGCATTGGATTAAGACAGTTCTAAGTGACAGTTATCTCTAGACTACAGGTTCAATCTTGGTCAAGGGTGACAGTAACCTAGAATATTAATTAATACAGCTTAACACTTGTACCCGGCTATGGTTAGCGGAATGAGAACAGGATATCCCCATGGATTGAATAAAGGGTTGGGTTTAAAGTTCTGTGATGGCTCCAATTACGACAAGAAGGTTCCTGAGTTTGAGAAGACTCCTGAGTCTGATAAAAAATACTTGAAGAAGGCTGGAGGCACATTGGCCAAAACATTGGACAGATAACAATAAAGATGAGGACAATAATCCAAATTATACATATTATCCTTCAGAAGAAAAAATCAAGATCCAATGTTTAAAAACTTATAATTATTTTTCATTTTATTTACTTTGACGACAAGATCCTCATTGCTAATGTTTCTTTGAATATCTAGAAAAAGTAGTTAATGGTCCCTCATGATAATTCAGTGTCCTCTTGTTTTGGTGCTGTAATCAACTCTATAATCTGTTGTTGTTATGTCTCTATGTAACATATAGCCCTATAATCTGTTGTTATGTCTCTATGTAACATCTAGCCCTATAATCTGTTGTCATGTCCTATGTAACATCTAGCCTATAATCTGTTGTCATGTCCCTATGTAACATCTAGCCCTATAATCTGTTGTTAATGTAACATCTAGCCCTATAATCTGTAACATCTAGCCCTATAATCTGTTGTTATGTGTAACATCTATAATCTGTATGTCCCATGCCCTATAATCTGTTGTCATGTATGTATCATCTAGCCTATAATCTGTTTTATGTCTCTATGTAACATCTAGCCCTATAATCTGTTATGTACCCTATAATCTGTTGATGTCTCTATGTAACAAATGTCTAGCCCTATAATCTGTTGTTATGTAATGTATGGTAACCCCTATAATCTGTTGTCATGTCCCTATGTAACATAAGTTGTTATGTCCTATGTAACATCTAGCCCTATAATCTGTTGTCATGTCCCTATGTAACATCTAGCGCCTATAATCTGTTGTCATGTAACATCTAGCCCTATAATCTGTTGTCCCCCTATAGCTATAATATAGCCCTATAATCTGTTGTCATTCTCTATGTAACATCTATAATGCCCTATAATCTGTTTCTATATGTTATGTCCCTATGTAACACCATCTAATCTGTTGTCCCTATATGTAACATCTAGCCCTAAATGTAACAATTACAAATGTTGACTTTTGAGAACTATTCTAATCTGAACAATATCAAATAACCTTGTTTGTATAGTTTAACACTTTCTTGAGCAACAATTCTGTTGAATGTGTTTTTTTTTAATACACTGTCATGTTGCCTTTCTATTGTTGGCTTTTCAAGTTAGATTCTTTGTTCATTCACAATCTTTGATTGTATCATATGTGGCTCTTATGTGTGTGAATGAGAAAATAACAAGAAACAAACAAAAGGGATAATTTTTAATTTTTCCACTGGATTGTGAGAATGATTCAGCACTTCTAAGGATTATTTTCCCTTGGTGGATTTAGTTAAAATGTCAATTGAATAACATTTTAAAGATTGGATCACAATAGAACAAAAAGGATTTGTAGTAGGGGAAATAAACAAGGGATAAAGGAACATTGACAAGAATCCAAAAAAGAAAAAAAGAGAAGGAAATAGATTAAAAGAAGAGAGGAAGTAAAGAGACATTAAAAAAATAGGTAAAAAGATAGAAAGAAGAGAGAGAGTAATGGTAAAAGGAAGAAAAGGTAAAGATAGAAAGAAGAGGAAAATAATGTTAAAAAAATAGAGAGGAGAGTAAGAACAGGAGAAGAGAGAAATGGTAAAAGGAAGAAAGATAGAAAGAAGAGGAGAGTAATGGTAAAAAGAATAGAGAGGAGAGGAAGGGTAAGGACAGAGAGAAGAAGAGAGAAATGGTAAAAGGAAGAAGAGAGTAAAGATAGAAAAATAGGAGAGTAAGGATAAAAGAAAAGAGACAACATATGAGAAAGAATAGAAGAGGGTAAGATAGTAAAGTTTTTTTTCTGGGTACAATATATATATATATATATATATATATATATATATATATATATATGAAATTAGACCACTAACATAATATGCCAGTCTGATTTTCTAATTATTGTCTAAATTATGCAAAAATGAAAATAACACTGATATCTCACTTTATCAAATATATTTACCAAAATTACATGAAAATATCTTGAATAGATTAAATTTATTGAAAGGAATCGCCATTGGTTTCAACCATAGCCT
This sequence comes from Doryteuthis pealeii, assembly GCA_023376005.1. Lineage (NCBI taxonomy): Eukaryota > Metazoa > Mollusca > Cephalopoda > Myopsida > Loliginidae > Doryteuthis > Doryteuthis pealeii. The sequence goes on along the minus strand of CM042171.1, from coordinate 25,198,858 downwards.
CCCAGATGACTTTGGAATCTCTTGCCTTTTCAATGGTCTCCTTGTTTAAATTGATAAATGCTGCCATTATCTTTACCTTCAATTAATCTTTGGTGTTGCACAAAATTTTGTTGGTCTCTTGCTCAACTGTACCCCACACATAATCAAGGGATTGCAATCTGGGGAGTTAGACGGCCAGATAATAGGAGTGGTTCAGTTGCAGAGATTTTCTCACAGCCAACACTGGGTTCTCTTGCTTGTGTGGCATAGTGCAGTGTTCTGTTTCCAGTTATAAGATATTTCAGTAGCCACCATCTTAATTCAGGGCAGCACTAGTTTCTTTGCTTGATGTAGGCATCCATATTGAATCTGAGCCATGTGAGAAGATGAATGAAGGCATAATATCACCATCGGCACTAGTGACTCCCCCAAACATCCATATTGGGTGGGTATTTGCATCACTATTGGTACATCCAATAGTTGTTTGGGAGTTCATCATCTGATCCTGTTGAAATTTTTCTTATCTGAGAAAAACCAAACCATGTTTGGTTGAAGGGGATGGTTAAATTTATTGAAAAGCTTCACCTTTCCTCTTGTCCTTCATGGTCTGTTATAAAAATTGTCCCTTTCTCATCTTGTATGAGAAATAGTGAATAACTTCATGCCTGCCTGATAATTACACAACTCCCGTGTCCCAGATTATAGACCTGATTGACTTGCTAGGATCATTGTCAACCATGGCCTGGATCTCACTTACAAATTCAGGAGTTCTTTATCAGAATGATCAGTCAGGTTTCTTAGCTGCCATACCTTTGTAATCACCATTGGACTCATCCAACTCTTTTTAATTCTACTTACTGTTTTCAGATTGACACCCAAACACTCTGAAAACTTTTTGTTGGATCTTTCTTTCTGCACAAATGACAAGGAATGCAGCATGCCATTTCTGAAAGAGTGAATTGTGTCATGGTGCTGTTTTGCTCACACATTATACCCAATTGACTTCTAGTTTGCTGCACAGTAGACACAACCTGAAACAAACAAAGTATTCGGGTGTAATTGATAATCTAAAATGGTGACAATTTACCCCTCGCACCCTGTATATGTGTGTGTGTGTGCAGGGCCTGCATATTTATGAAAATTGACATGTAGTAGGTGGGTACCCATATCATAAATAGGGGGGAGGGTGTATCATAGATTCGGGGTGTGGGCATGAAACCCCAGCACTGGCACTGTGTGTGTGTGTGTGTGTGTGTGTATGCAGACATAATGAGAATTTCACTAATGTTTAGATAATCCAACATAATTTATTTTAATGTAATATAATCTGGCTGCTTTTTCAAATATGTTTGGATGTGAAAATATTTGAAATTATTAGATATTTATTAGCAAGAAAAATATCCTATTTCTTTCTTATTTTAGTTAGTTACATTTAGTGTATGAAATTTATATGTTAATACAACAACTGTTATAGGACAGAGATAGTATTATAAAATCTAGGCCAAATGGAAACATTAAGTATTCCCCTAATTTATTTATTAAAGAGTTTTTTTTTTCAAGTGTCTCCATTGTACAAGAAATTCATTACTACAAATAATATAGCTGTACAAACACTACATGTATTATTTTAAAAGATTTTGCTGTATAATTTGTTATTTTTAGGAACTCAACTGCTTTTAGGTACAGAAATAAGGACGAAAGTTTTATTGATAATCCTAAGTTCACTAATATTATTATTATTATTTTTTTTTCTTTTAAGTTCTGAACAAGTAGTTTAGGTTCAGGGATATGACCTTCTTTTGACTGTTCACTTTTTCCACTGTTATTAGTTACCATGCCAACCATGCATCCTAATTAAGTGGTTCACATGTTATATATATGGTTAGCCTGTAATTTTTCTTGAAGAATCACAGGTTTGCTTCATTTCCCTCAGTCTTTATGGAAATACTGATTGACAGAAAATTAGTTGCTTATCAAAGTTAAATAATTAGTCCTTTTTAGGTTGTAATTTATTTTATATACCAAAATAGTTTAACAATCTCATATTGTACATTGCTTAGCTTTATTTTTGGACAAGTGTAAATTCTGGATCTCTGTAATTAAAAAAAATGTTTATTCATACATGTATATTAATCTATACATATATAAAGGGCAGTTGTGTGTATGTGTATGTCCGGAGGAAACTTCAAAAATAAAACAATTAACGACAAAGTAAATATATATATATACATTAAATATCACCAGGGCTTGGTTTTTGAGCAAAAATAATTAAGATTTGATTTATATTAGTGGAGATGATAAAAAAAAATAAAATTTAACTGATAACAGCATGGAATTTCTTTTGCATTTAATATTTTAAATGTAGACATTAACATTTCTTTGCAGAGTGGCTGGATCAAAAGGTCTTTTTTACGTAGGGATTTTAATTAGGCATCTACAAGGATCCAACTCATGATTCAGTAATAATGGATCTGCAGGACTAACTTTAAAAAATCCTCCGTCTATCCAGCTGATGCTGGGTAGCCGCTTCTAGTATGTATATAAAGCCAAAATATCAGCCACTTTGTTAGAAGAGTTTATAAAAATGCAAAATTACCATGTATCAAAATTATTTCTGTTTTAATCAACCAAGAGTTTATGGGGGGAAATCTCTTGAAAGCTGAGTATTTTTTTAAAAAAAGTTTATGTAATCTTTATAAAGATTGTAGTGTTTGTGAAAGTTATGAGGTGCTGGTGATCAGATTCAGTTCTACCTTGCATTTTGCATTAAATGACAAGAGATCATTGTCCACTTCTATATTTTATTTTAAGGGACAATTCATTACCCTTAGAATGATTAAATTAGTTTTAAATAGTATGGTTAGATATTTGTTTATTTCCTTCCATATCTTGAATTCTACAAGCAGCTTCAATTTTAGGGAATCATTTTTTTCATTTGCCACTTAATAAAATACTTATTTCTGTATTACCATGAATAATTCTTGTAGATATTCCAACTGGCACTATTTAGAACTTTTTGGAAAATGTAGAAACTGATTCTTTCTAGGTGGGTCTGTGATACTAAATTGAGGTTTATATTAAAAAAGAAAAACAATCCCAAGTCTGTGCAACCTTGCCTGTAAAAATGAATAAACAAGCCTTACCTACATTATTATTATGTTGTTGGCCTCCTTCTTATCTACTGCATTTCTCATTCTATCAAACCATAATATTCTTTAAACGCCTTCTTAGGCCAACATCTAGTTTTTTTGAATTTATAAAAAGAAAGTGCATTGTTTTCAGTTTCAAGATGTCAATTATTTGGATTAAGCTAAAAAAAAAAAACCTTGCTTGATAAATCTAGTTTTATCCATTTTGTCTATGAATATTTTGTATAAATATGCAAGAGTTTTGTAACTAGAGTTAAAATAGATGATGAGTGCTCTGAAAGTAATGCCTCCTGTTTATTTTGGTCTCAATCTGAGGATTTGATGAGTTGGATGAGTCTAATGGTGATTATGAAGTTATGGCAGTTTGGAAACTTCAACAAATTTCTTGGTAAGATCCAGCAAATCAATCAGGTCCATAGCAAAGGACATTGGTTTTTCTTAGATGAGAAAAATTTCTGCCAGGTGTAACACGACAATGTGTGAGTGTGTGTATACTTATATGCATGTAGATCTGTGTATGTATGTATGTATGTATGTGTGAGGTGGGCATTAGGAGCGAAACACTAGAAGAGTGTAATTGTAAGTGTGTACATGTGTATATATATGTTTAAGTGTATGTATGTGTAAACTTAAAAAGAAAACCTATATGGATATGTGTATATATATATATATATATATATATATATATATATATATATATATATATAATGTATGTATGTATGTATGTATGTATGTGTGGGGATCTTGAGTGTCACTTAGAGGAAAGTTAATAAGCTGATAAAAGCTGAGATTTGAAAAGGGTTAAAAAAATTAGTATCTAGGGCCTGTTGACATGATGACTGGAATTAGCTTGGGTTGACTTTTTTTAAGAGAAGCCGGATCCTATAAAAAGAAGATTTGGAATGGCTAAGTGGTGTTTGGTCTCTGACTGAATGTAGGGTTTCACTTTGGATGCTGAGAAAGGTTAGGAGGATGGTGGGTGGCTGTTGGAAAAAGTTGAGTTAGTTTGGTCCAGTGAGTCGGACAGTTGATTCAGAACTGTTGCCTGAGAAGGGTTGCCAGTAAGAACCTAGTAGCAGAATGAGTGAAAGAAGAGTGGACAACAGAATAGGTCAAGTAGAAGATTTAGCTAGAGGGGCTCCAGGACACACCTGAGCTGAGATCAAGTGAGTAGAAGAGATGTTAGAATTAGTTACACTGGGTGTACACCCTTTCACTGTCAGAAAGATTTCACCTTACCTCTGTCTTTCTGTTGTTCTCTTGTGTTTTTTATATTTCTTGTGATGGCCCGCTCAACTGGGACACAATTTGAAGTAACACAACCAAAAGGGTCTGACAGTTGATGGATGACATGGCAAAATTAAGACCAAGAAACGCATATGGCAGATGATTAACTCTCAGAGCAAGCCAATGGTTGCTCTATCTCCACAAGATGTACGGATAGGGATGAAAAGCAAATACCCAGTCCAGATCATGGTGTGATCACTAGTGATAATGATGCAATGCATCTATTCATCTTCCCATATGGAAGCCCTACATCAAGTGCTTGGAGGGGGTAGTGCAGCCCTGGATAGTTGCTGAAATAGCCTACATCTGGCAACAGAACTCTGCAATATGCCACACAAGCTGGAAAACCCAGTATTGGCTGTGGCAACTAGATCACCGCTAATATCTGGCCACTTCCCAGATTGCAATACCTTGATTATTATGTGTAGAGTGTGGTTGAGTGAAAGACCAAAAAACTGTGCAACACCAATGATGAACTGAAGACAAGGATAAGGAAACAGCTTTTACCAACTTAAACAAGGAGACCATTGGAAAGGCTTACAAGAGATTCTAAACTTTACAGGGAGCCATGGTTGAAGCTTATAGCAATTTCTTTGAATAAATCTAATCAAGATATTTCAAGATATTTTCATTTAATTTTGGTAAATATATCTGATAAAGTGACATGTCTGTGTTATTTTCATTTTTTAATAATTTAGACAACAATTTACCTATTGCACCCTGTATGTGTGTGTATATATATATATATATATATATGTATTTATATATATATAAGTAAAGTAAAGTAAAGTCGTTGGGGTGCCTAAAGTCGGTATCAGCCAGGGAGTCTACCCCTTTTCAATAATGCTAGGGCGGGGAGGGTGTCTGAATGCTCCACTACCTCTTTAGCGGTACGAACAGATCCTTGTGCTACTCATACGCTGGTTTCTATCGAACTATGCTCTATATATATATATATTATTTAATATAATATATATTATATATATATATATATATATATATATGTATATATAATATGAATCATCAAGATGACTTTGTCACAGATTATGAAGATTATTATATATATAATATATATATATATATGATGGTGGCACTTTGAATTTGATTACGGTCATTGTGCATAATTTTTGTAAGAAGCCAATGATAATAAGTAATACCTTGTGTCTAAAGCCATTTATAGTGAGGAAAGGGATGACTTTGGAATCTTCTTACTAAAGCTAGACCCCCCCCAAAAAAAAAGACTAGTGATGTTATTGAAGATACAGATTGTCCTTCTCTAAGATGGTTGTTTTAAGAAAAGCTTCCAGTTTATATCAGAGTGTCTTTTTCATTTAAGATGGATGAATTATCAAAGTTGTCCTTTTGACAAAGTCTTATATTTCATCTTGCTGGGTGTCTTGCCATCCAGTTAGACTGGTGGACGAACCAGTTTAGTTGTTGATCTCTTGACCATGTGGCTGGTAGTACTGGGTTCCATGATACCAATAGCACTTATATCTTTGAGTGTGTGTGTCTGTATATATATATATATATATGTATGTATATATATGTATGTATATATATGTGTATATATATATATATATATATATATATATATATTATATAATTAATCAATTATAATCAATGTTTTTTAATAGTTTATAACAGCTGTTAAAGTTCAAAACAATTATTTAAATTTCATAACAGCTGTTATGAAGTATTAAATAAAAAGATGATGATTATTGTTGTTGTTGTTGTAGTAGTAGTTGTTGATGTAGTAGTTGTAGTTGTTGTAGCAGTAGTAGTAGTAATAATGATAATAATAATAATAATAATAATAGCAACAGCAGGGATATTTTGCAAAATAACAAAAGAAAGGAAATGAAGTAAATATATATATATGTGTGTGTGTGTGTGTGAGTGTTAGTGGAAGATGAGTAAAAATATATTTTTAAAATAGTTGACCAACAAAAGTACATCTGACTTTTCCTCTAATCCTTCTATATTTTCGTCTTTGCACAACTGACTGCAATTTTACCAAAGTATTGATTACTTTATCATTTTTTTCTTCTTCATATTATTGTCGGCAAATAAAAATCAAAATATTAGTCTGCTTTATTTGAGAAACATTTTAAAGCACTAATTAAATTGAATTAAACTTTATAATTATTATTAGGGTATGAGAAATGATGCGTTAGCCTTTTTTCAGTGTGTAATGTTGGGAGAAGACAGTTTCTATCTAATTGTTTTTCTGTCTACCTCATGTAAGTAATTAGTAACAGATGCTAATGAGAGAGAGAGAGAGAGAGAGAGAGAGACAGAGACAGAGACAGAGAGAGACAGACAGAGAGACAGAGAGAGGGGGAGGACTTTGTGCTTCTTTCTTCTTTCTCTCTTAAAAATAGATTTAAATAAATAAAATGAAAAATTATACAACAATAGGAATATTCAGTCTTGTAAAGTCTTTGTTGAAAATAAAAATAATGCTATTTTCTTAATAAATACAATTGACTAGCATAGAATAATAAAATAGTGTAAAGTTTATAATGCAATTAATTCAATCTTTAAATCTGTATAAATGCTTAGAAAAGCATTGTCTCTTTTGTTGCCAATCATTAAGTGACCACAACTGGTTTATTGGGAATAGGGTAAGTGAAAAGCACCTACTTGACCTTTTCATCTATTCACTCAGAATGTTTCAACTAAAATTATCTTAGCTACTTTTACTTTAAACCTTAACCACTACAATAGTTAGATTTTTAACTATTTTATTTGTTAAAATATAAATCTTTATGGTTGGTTGGTTGGTTTTATAGCATGTCAACCCTTATTAGATTATTTAAGTCAACATTTTTGTTAGCAAGCAATTATATGGGTAATTCCATGTCAAATCATCCAGACCATGTCACCCACCCCCTTGAATTTTTCTGAAATTTTGTCCAAGTGTGGTTTATAATAAAGTTAGCCAATCCCCATAATTTGAGCTTCCAATTCCAGAAATTGGAGGAGCTATGTTGATTTTTAGCTCTCCAAATTTGAGGCGGGGGGCGGGGGTCATGAAAAATGGTGACTTTTTGTAACCTATTTTTGTCTGTAAAATGAGTTCTAGAGCTTCTCTACTACTAAAAATTGGTTTATAAAAGCATTTTTGTCCAAGGAATCCAAAAATACCATGTCAAAAAAGTTTTACAGTCAATCAATTTTAAGATTGATGATTTCTGATTTTTTCATAGCAGTATCAATAACTCGATGTGGCTTTGTGTCTATGGCAACAATTTTTTTCTATTATTATTTCATATATATTGAACATTATTTGTACCAAAAAGATAGTTTGATATTTGCTCAGAGCCGAAGTCTCTTCAATGTCAGTTTATGTTTTAGTGAGTAATCCTAAATTTAAATGATACATGTCCAAGATATTCATACATAAAGTAAATATAAAACTATTTCAACCCACAATGACTGCTGCACCTTATCGCTTACATATACTGATTATAGCTGAAAGGAAATAACATATATATATATGCAAACTTTGATGCTTCAGAATTTTTAGTGTCTATTTTGATAAAATATGATGGTAATAAACAACATTCTTTCTGAGCTAAAAGATTGTTTTAACTTTAAGAAAAATGTTTAGATATTTTTTCTTAGTTCCTCCTTCAATCATTTAAAAATGTTGAAAATTTTATTTGTTCCTTAATGACCCAATGATCCTATTATCAATTTTCTTTTATTCTCCTTTGTTTTCCATCAAAAATTGACCAATTTTATTTATTATCCTGCATCTGGTGCTAATTGTCTGGAGAGTGTTACCATTTATTACCATTGCCCCCCCCCCCCCACTCCCAAGTCCATTCTGACCTGAAGTGATAGTACCTGTTCTGTTAGGGTCCTATGTATGGATAAAATAGATTTGTTTTTAGATAATGAAATGTTTGTTTAAAATGATTGTGAAGATTTATTTTGTTACCTTGTATAGAGACTGTAATTGTTAAACTGACCTTGGCATAAAATAACCCAAAAAGGATTGATATGCCATAAAACCAGTGAAGCAATGAATCAACAAAAGAATTGAGAATGAGTGAAAAAAATCTTTTCCCAATAAGTTAGAAATTAAGGTATTGGATTTTTGTAATCCATCTATACATATATAAAGGGCAGTTGTGTGAATCTGTATGTCTGGAGGAAACTTAGAAAATAAAACAATTAACGACAAAGTAAATATATATACACATTAAATATCACCAGGGCTTGTTTTTTGAGCAAAAATAATGAAGATTTGATTTAAATTCATGAAGATATCTAAAAGATACAATTTAAATGATAACAACATGGAATTTTTTACATTAAATATTGTAGACATAAATTTCTATTTTCAGAGTGACTGGATCAATGCAAAGTCTTTTTGACATCGGGATTTTAATGGGGCATCCAGCGAGGATCCAACTCACAATTCAGTAAGAATGGATCTGTGGGACTAACTTTTTAAAAATCGGGGGGATGCCGGGTAGCCACTTCTAGTTCAATTAAAAGTGACTCTCACCACATATTTTTTCATGGAAACTCTAAGAAATATAGGGAACACAATAGCACAATTGGATAGAGCAAGTTTTCAGCAACAAAACACTATTTTTTCACATAGTCAACACCAATTGTTTTTAGTAGCAAGTTCTCAATTTGTTTCCTAAAGAATTTTTAATTCAAAGAAAAGATTTAGCTTTTTTAACAAATTTCCTATACTAATACACCAATAAAGTTTTAAATGAGTGATTTGTCACAAATACTTTAGTTATGAATAAGAACCAATAAATCTTTGGTACATCTCAACAAGATTGGTCCCATCTATTTTTAGGAATATTTTTTTAAAACAGATTCATTTAAAAAAAAAAACTTGAACAGATTTATTTTTAAATATAAACTTGGGTACTAATATTTTTCTGGCATTCAGGGATTTTTTAAAGCAAATTATTATTTCTGTGTTTGCTCAAATGCCTGTTTAATACAAAAAAAATGTTTTGTAAAAATATTCTCTAAGAGGAGAGAAATTCCTAATAGTAGGAATGGGAAAAATATTAAGACCCAATTTTTATTTTTAAAAGGCAAATTTGAAATGATGTGCACATGCACATCATTTCAAATTTTCCTTTTAAAAATGAAAAAAGGCAATGATAAATCATTTACATGCATGTTAGAAAGTCAAAGATTGTTTTAACATTGTATTTATATTATAATATTGATTTTCTGCTGGTTTTTAGATGGAGGGGGGGTCTCTCATCTAAAACCAAAAAAATCAATATTCTTTTAAAATCTGATAAATTGTCTGAATAAAGGAAATTCTTCTGAATGTTAAGCAACAAAAATTAGTCATGAAAAAATGTTTTTTTTCTATTTTTTTAGATGGGACCAATCTGGTTTAGATGTAGGTGATTTTCTATTTGATTCTGACTGAGGAAGTTGTTGCTTGTAAGGAAATGGTCTAGATCCTTGAAAATGATCTTCTCAAGAAGAGAAAGGTCACATAATTAGTCAGAGTACAAGTCTCCATTTTCATGACTATTACAATAAACTTGAGTTTAGCTGTTAACATGCAATAAAAATGAAAGCCTTTCTATTCATTAAACTTGGTGCTGTTTGTTTCAAGTTGGCCTACACTTGTATATGAATTGTTTGGTTGCTTTCAAAGTAACTACCATGTAAGAAACTATTACTGTTTTACAATAAAATACTCACAATAACCTTTGAGGAAGGAGAGTGTGGTTTTTGGATTGAAGTTTCCAATTCTCATTTGTATCCAGTCAATGAGCAGATTTTTGGTTATTGAAGAAATTCTATTTTTCCTATCAATTGATCATACAATATAAAAATAGATGAATTTCATCATGTTGAATATGATTAATATACTCTATCTATCCTGTTCACATATCAATCTCAGACTGTTTACATCTATCTATCTATCTATCCTAGCCTGCTTACATCTGCCTATCTATCTATCTATCATTACCAACTATGATAGACACCTAAATTCTGTGTCCATTGGGGCTTAGAATACACTATTTCCACAGATGGGTAAGACCCTCAACAAAAAAAGGGGTGTCCTCGGTATGACACTAAACTACATCCAAACTGGAGCTCTGGGGAATGTAGAATGCCCTTTCATTGCCATTACTCCCAGGTCCACATTGACCCAAAGTGGTAGTACCTTTAGAGTCTAATCTATGGGTAAAATAGATCTGTTTGAAAATGATTAGTATTAGATAGGAATACTTGATACCATATAACTGTATAAATAAAGAACTATCAATATTAAATAGGAATAGTTATTGAAACTGTATATTTGTGTGTAAAGAATAGTTGCTTGAAACTACAATTGTTTACAAATTATTATTATTAGTTAATTGAAAGCATACAATTGAACAAAAACAAACAAAAAGCAACAACCAAGCCACACCAGACAGACACCTGGGGAAGGTCAAAGAGTTCAATGATTGAAATATGAATTAACCAAGATGAGGATTTATTAACCAAGATGAAGATACTCCAGTCGAGCTATCTTAGGGAATAATGAAAATGAAATAGTTTATTAACTCAGTGTTACTTTGAGAAAATATTTAAATAATTCAATTTCCATTTAAGAATTTGTGACATGATGCACTTTAAGTTCTTTTGAGGAATCAGTTGTGGTGCCATGCATCAATTTACCATTTTTAGAACATTGGAACAAAAACTCAAAGACAGCATTTTGAGTATCATTTATCATTTCAGGTTTTGCCTTACAGTGTTCTTTAATTTCCAACCTTGAAAATAATTAGAACTGTAAGAATTAAATGTCACAGCATAAACATAACCTTTAATAGATATTTAATTATTATAACACACACACACACACACAATAGTTGTAATATAACTGTATTACAATTTTTGTAAGGTTGTTAAATGTATTTTCTTTATTTTTAACACCAAATATCTTATAATGGATATTGTGTGTCTGTCTATAACTGAATCTACATCACCACCAACATCACAATTCTCTTAGTTATTTACATTATATTCTATAGTTATTAAATAATTATTATTTAATCTTAATTAAGCATCTTATATATTAAACAATGTCTCTCTTAAGATCTACCTAAGGTAGATTTGCTTCAAAACAGCCCATATTATTAATGTGTTTAAAATCCAGCGATTTATGTTATATATCCTTAAGAAATGAATATTTACATAGTATATGGTGAGAATAATTTGCATATTGGTTTTAATAAAACCGCATTTAGTAAATAATCACTTGGTGTTATTGATTATTGTTTTATTCTCAAACATATTAAAAGCAATCCTATGTATAATTTTATATTGAAATCAATTGGAATAAAGTAAAAATGAGTGTAATCTTTTTTGTATTCTTACTTAATTTTCATTAGTCTTTCTAATTCAATATAATTTTTAATTATATTAAAACTTAAATACTTCTGCTTGGCGGGTGCATTTTTTGCTAGTATATAAAATTCTGTTGATTTTTGTTAAGTGCCTTCATTTAATTTTTTTGGAAAATCTTAACTCTTACAACACATAAGCCTGTTATTTTGAGCTGAGCATTATTTTAGAATACATCATAAGCCCAATATTTTGGACTATTTCACTATACACTGTATACCCAATAATTTTACTTTACTATAATTTATATTTTGTGTTCAGCTTTTCATTTAATGGAATGATGAGATAGTTTTAAATAAAGATATCTGCATTGTTGGACAAGTTTGAATATGTTTTATGCTTGATTATATTTATCATACAGGGCCGGGTTAGCTCAGTCGGTAGAGCGTTCGGCTAGAAACCACAAGGTTCCTATTTCGATACCGGTCCTCGCCAACTCAGCGTATGAGTAGCATAGGGATCTGTGCGGTAAAGTGAGGAGCTGATGGTAGGTGTGGCGCTCCACCTCAGACGCCAAAACAATCTCCTTGGTCTAGCGCTATTGAAAAGGGGATAGACTCCCTCGCTGACTGACTGATACCGACTTTAGGCCGCCCCGACGACTATATTTATCATATGTTTGATCTCAGTTCCAGGGCATCTGGGGTACAACAAGCTAAAAGGTTAGAAATTCAAGTCAGGAATTTAAAGTTAAACGTGAAAAGATCAATATTCATTTCATAAAATTTGATATTATTTCCATAAAAGTGAGAACTAGTAATTAGGCCTTTATCTTATATATTAATTCAATTTGTAATTCTATACATATTTATTAATCATAACTGACAAACTAACAAGTCATCAAAGAAATAACACTTTATTGTTTATAAAGAAAAAATAAGTCCTTTATTTATTATTATTTAATCAAGAGTCTTAAACACATGGCCTTTCTATATAAGACATTTCCTAAATTGTTTGCCTCATTTTTGTAAATTCATTTATTTTGGACTATTCATCTCTCTCTCTCTCTCCCCCATATATATATATATATATATATATATATATATATATATATATATATATATATATAGGAAACATGATAATGATTTATTAATATTTGACAAAAATCATCCTCACTTCTTCAATTTTCAGAACACTCTCGTCCGACATATGTCTGAAACTGATCATAACTTCAGTTTCAATGATGCCACAATATTAGCTCATATTCACAACAAAAGACTAAGACAGATTTTTGAAGCCAGTGCAATTTCGCTTTTGCCCTCCCTTAATAATCGACCTGGATTTTTCAACATATCACCGTTTTTAGCTAAAATAGTTTTAAATAGCTACAAAATACCAGGCTTTATTTAATTATTTAGTTATCATTCCCACTTTGTTTCCTTTGTTCTCATAAAGTCAGTCCATTAATACTTTTTCTTGTCTTTTGTTGAATGCATTTCTTCGAGTTACGTCATGCGTCATGACATCTTCGCATGTGCGGATCGCAACTCATCTTTCAAAAAATATAACGCTGAACAAATACAGTTACAAACTTTTTATAAATATTTTTCTAACTCCTGTCATTTACAAAACATCCATCAATTTCTTCACCCCATAATCTATCCTGATGAAGGTTTAAATAAACTGAAATGTTTAAGCGTCGATAAATAAATTCATCTTATTTTTGGAACACTTCGTTTTTCAAATTTCTTAATATATATTTAATTAAAGTTGGTGGAATGTCCTATTGTCAGTATCAGACGGACAATACCTTATTAAGATAAGTGAAAAATTTATTTCGACCTAAAATTAAATTTATTACTTAATGTTTTAATCAGGTTTTCTTTTTCTTTATTTATATTTTGTTCTGTGCTTATTCTAATATATATGTACATTGAGCTCTCCAAACAGATTAAACTCTATAAGAATGATCGTAATAAATGTTCATATATATATATAAAATTAATTTCATAAATAGAGGAATTACATTAATAATTGATAATTGAATTAAATTACCATGAACTGACCATGTGACGTGGGCTGGTAGCCCAGGTGTAGAGTTTCCGCTCTTCACTCTTTGGTCCACTGATTCAATCTCTAGTGGCGGAGATTGAGGTATGCACTGCTGATGAGACCTAAGGTGGTCGAAACAGCTGTCCAGTGCTCCAGATGTCGCACATGGTGTTTGCCGAATTGTCTGTTATGGTAATTTAATTCAATTATTAATTATATATATATATATATATATGAGTTTAAGAACCTTGGTTTAAATGATTATTCTAACATATATTTTCTTTTTTGTAGATTCAAAAGATTTGACTGACAGTGGCAGTGGCAAAATGGCTACCAGTCATTTAGTAAAGTTTTCACTTAATGGAATACAAAAATTCCAGGTGGCATTAAGGATTTCGGATTTACCATTTGTCACTAGCCTGTGATACGCCATGGTGTAACACTCTATTATATATGATCCACTTGACTGTTTAAAAGAAAAAACAAAAATTCTTATACAATGGCCTTATATGGAAGTTACCATTTTACTGTATGTCTTCAAAAGCCTCCTGAGCGTAGGACACAGAAGGTAAGACTTTTATATTTTTTGTTTTTGTGATTATAACATTTTTCTCTCTATTTTGTAATTTATTTGAATAATTGTCTTATCATATAGCAAAGAATTATGTTATCATTTTTAAAAAGACTTTATATACATTCTATAATTTATGATGGGATTATTCATATATGAAAGGTGTTTTTTCTTGTCTCTTGGTTCAAGATGTTTATATCATTTATGATGGTGAGATGAGAATGCATAAGCATCCAATGAGTGCTGCTGGGTGGCCTATAACATTCCCAGTGACCAACAGAACCACATGCTAAGATTCAATTCATAAGATTTAAATGCCGAGGAGCCTATTAAACATCACCTTACAAACAGAAGTGTGGAATTATATATACACACACACACACATATATATATATATATATATATATATATATATATATATATATATATATAGTGATGGTGATAGCTTTATGATTTAGTGTGTCGTGGGGCATAGGGATTTGATTTGAATGAGTCCCTGGGAAATTTGATGGGTTCCAACTAAAGTTTCTTAATAAATTGTAGGATTTTTATTCATAATCTGGGGAAAGGGGATGGGGAAGTTTTCTTTGATGAAACAGCTAAAACCATATAACCCTTACCTTGTACCCCATCCCATGTAATTTGTTTCTAAGAATATATTGAAATGTATTAATAGTTAGCCTGTAATGGTAGGGAGAGAAAAAAGAAAAATACCCCCCACCCCCAAAAAAAGATAAAAACCAGGAGTATTTACAGTAGGGTTGAGCAATATCAAAGTTAGACACAAGGCCTGTAATTCTTTGTGATGTTGGCAGTGGAAATTTCCTGTTAAAAGAAAACAAAGCTACTTTCTACCAATCAGCAGAGAATTCACATCCTTGAACTGTTATGGGTTAGTTGTGTGCAATGTATTGGAATTATTTTATGGAAACTTTACATCCCTAGGTGTGTCCCTGGGACACATGGATACAATTTTACTGCATCCTTTTTTTACCTATCAACATCTCTCTCTCTCTCTCTCTCTCTCTCTCTCTCTCTCTCTCAGCCAAGTACTTTCAGTTCTTTTCTGAACCATTATCAAGACTGTTTTAATTATGTTGTTATTTGTTATTATTTGTCTAAATTATTGTTTTGTTTTTCTCGCTAAGGTGGCATTTGTACAATGCATTCCCTCTGACACTTACCATCAAAAGGACATTCTATTTTGTTTATGTAATTACGTGGAAGATCTTCACCTTTTTGTTTTTTATTTAGTTTATTTACATATTTTTGCTAATATAATTAGCAACATTTGGCATAAAACTATAACTCAGTTTGATTAATTTTTTGTAAATATTTTGTATAGTTAATTACTTGGTGGAAAATTCTTTTTTTAATATCTTGAAAAAATCTTCACCCAGTTTATTTATATATATATATATATATATATATAATATATATATGTATAAATGAATAGATACATTTCTTGGTTTGGTGGTTGGTTTTGAAGGCTATCAAAATGCAAGTGTAAAGAAAAACAAGGTAATTATGATGTTGTTCATTTACCTGTAATTTATTTTCTTAATATTTCGGAATGAAAAATTCCTGTGTCAAAAGACTTCTAAAAGTTTGGGGTCTTATAGGGAGATGCTTACTGCTGTTGTGTTTTGTATGCATCTATATATATATTTGTGTTTGCATCAAACCTGGCACCTTGTGGTACCTCGGCGGATGCTCTATCGACTGAGATTTGTTTGTATATATGCATGTATATATATTTGTGTGTGTGTGTGTGTGTATATATAACTAAAGAACAATAATAATTGGATCTAAGCAAGACTCATCTGTAAGTCTATAATTCCCATCCTGAAGAACTGGTTTCTTGTGATATAAATGTAATAATAGTTAAACCAATCCTGCATTCTTTGTGTTGAGTTCTCTTCATATGCAAATGTAGCATGAATGATAGTGAAGTAATTTGAATGATCCACTGATTAGCAAAGTGGAATATAACATAAAGTGAAAATCAAAATTGGATGGCTAATGGCTCAAGTAATTTTCATGCTCACTGAAACAAATGATTAAAAAATGCTTTCACATGCCAGGTATTGATGTTATTTGAATTTTTTGCCTCATATCCTGCTTTAAAAAAATGAGATGTGGGAATTAAATGCAAACTATAATGGTTTTTATTAGAAAAAGTCTAACAGAACTCTTCACAACATTTAAGTAGTTTTTTTTCAACAATGATATCCTAGAGAAAAGTCAGAGATGATCTATTTTTTTATATCATTTATACTAGGAAGGTTACTTTCATCTTACTTTGATATTCTTAGTTTAAAATAACTTTCTTAATCATTGTAAATCATGGAAGAGAAGAAATAGATATTTTACTAATATTTTGCTTAATATCAAATTCTCTGTCTATAATATTAGGGAAATTCTTATATTTGTATATACAGTATAACCCATTAGTAAGTGTATCTTTTATATAAAAATTTAATTTTCTTCTAAACCAAAGATACAGCATTTTATTATTTCTAGTGGAACATTATACAATCAAAACAGATATTATCAGGTATAAGGACAACCCTAATAATTTTTTTATAAAAAAGTTAATTTTCTTCCAATCCTAAGATATCAGAATATTATTATTTCTAGCCGAACATTATACAAGCAAAACTGATATTAGGCATAATTTATTTGACCCCACTCCCCAAATATCACCATCGTATACAAAGAAAATCTTTTTCTATCCTTTTTATGAGCTGAATGGGAAGATATATTATTTTTGGGTCTAATTATTGGAGTTTTTGGACACACACACACACACACACACACACACACACACACACAAATCACTTTCATTATATAAGAAGGCAGTATATTAGTTTGTAAAGAATATTCAACCCAAAAACAAACTTTCCTTTTGCTTTATACAAAGAGTAAATGAAACAAAGATACAATTCTTAAGAATATTTTTACTTGTTCACTTGCAACGAGTAAAAATATTGATTCCTAATGTATTTTCTTTTTTTTTACAACAAACCATTTCATATGAGTTGATAGGATTGCAGCAAAAAATCCATTTATAACTTGTTTTGATGTCATGTGAAAAAGTACAAAGTTTGATTATTTGGAAAAGTTAATTTAGGTTAATGTTTTCTATCATCTGAACAGAAGATTTTTAACAAATCAGAACAGAAAAGACTTAGTAACAAATTCTTTTATTTTTGAATGGTTTTATAATAAATAATATTTTTTATTCATCAATGTATTTATTGATGAAAAGAACTGATAATTTGCACTGACAAGTTGTATCAACCCCTTCCTTTTCTTTTTAACAATAATGATGATGTGAAGATAGAAGAATCCTAGTATGGTGAAAATTGTTTAAATTCTAAAATTGTCAAAATGCTTGCCATTTCTTATATATACTAGCTAATATATGCACACTCCGGGTGCAAGTATTTAAGTTTTAATGTAATAAAATATTGTATTAAATTAGAAAGGCTAATGAAACTAAATAAGAATACAGATAAAAAGATTTGAAACAGAGGGAGTATAATAAAAGATTTGAAACAGAGGGAGTATAATAAAAAATGGAACAACTGAAACTTACTCTTCCATCACTCTCGTCTTTCATTGTTATTTTTTCTAATTTAAGTATTTAGTTATATAAGGAAGTAAAGAATAAAATGACAGTTATTTTATCTTGTTAATGGATTTCATTTAAGATTCATTGAAGAGATTTTTGCTTTTATTCATTAAAATAAAACCAAACAGTTAGAAATCAATAATACTAAGCACATATTTATTAAATTCGATTTTTTAATATTAATATTAGCCAATGTCTTGAGAAGGAAAAGTCAAATGATGGTAACCCTACTACAAGTGTTGAATGGTATAATATATATATTATAAAATTTTAACACCTCTCTAACAATGTTGTTTACAGATTTTATCTCTCTGATGATCGTAAAATATATACACAGATGTATGTATTTAAAACAGTTAAAACACCACTCCTTAATGGCAGCTGTCGATGACTGAGAAGTTAATGGATCAGGCTGATAAAAAGTCAGTCGGGTTTTGCTCCTGGTTGGAGGTAGTTGCTGTGTCTAGTCACACTGATGAGATGTGAAAAATTGAAACAGCAAGGGTTGGTATCAAACCAGGAACCTTGTGGTTCTTAGTCGGACACTCTACCAACTGAGCTACTACTTAAAAGGTCAAGTACAAAATCTAGATGAAAAATTAATTAATTCAAGAGCTCTACAGAAATCTAATTCAGACATTAATGATATTAAAATTATATCACTATATTTCAGTGTATAAGAGATACAATGAAATATATCTATGTAATTTGTAAGGTTTTTTTTTAATTAGTTTATTCTAGCTTTTACTTTTTTTTAAGTAGATGTGATGAAGTCCACAATCACTGCATGTCTTGATTTTTGTTCATTTACTAATGATAATAAAGCATAAACGTTTTATATTTCAGGGTTTCTTTTTCTTACTTATGGCTTCTTATGATCATATTGAACCAATAGGGTTTATGTTTTTTGTTTATATATATAATTACTTATTACATATGTAAAATATTTGTAGATATGTTTTAATTTCTATGAGATGACTATTTTTAAGAATAAAAACTGATCTATTTTAATTTTTCAAATTCAACATCCACAGTTTAAAATCATGAGGTTTATTCAAAGTGATTAGACAGAATGCTCAAAATAAGTAGAAATGGCTGAGTTTATTGGAAAACTTTATTCCAGAAGGAAGAATATTTAACCAAAAAACACTTTTTAGATGGGAGTAAAGCTGGTTTGAATTCAGAGTTTTCATTCTCCTAGACTAATTATTTAACCAAGGCTAAAGAACCCAGTCTACCCTACTATTTACCCATAACTGGGAGGGGAGAGCAGATGCAGTTATGTCTTTCCTAAGTGTATTAGCACAAAGAGAAACACAAAAAGCCTTGTCAAGATTTGAACTCGGGTCACCAATTCCATTTCCTACAAGGATAACCATTATGTTAAGCATACCTCCAAACTCCATAACTGTAGTCTCACCATCAGATACAGTTTAATGAAATATCTAGGGCAACCATTTTGAGGGGTGGGGTCTTACCCCTCTGCACGGAATGCAATCAACCTATTAGGGCCATTATTAACAGGGCATTTAGTTAGATAAAGAATAACTGTAAGATGAGAAGTTACAATAACAAATAAAATAGAATGGCAGATCTTGATTGTTATACAATTAAAAAAATCATAGATTTTATGTTGAAAACAAATTTATTTTGTCTCTTGTGTTGAAAAGAAATCACACATTAAATAAATCTTAAAGAACAGTTATTATAAATGACAACAATAAGAATTTATTTCTTAAATTAAGAATTAATGATTTTATTTATTCTGCTTTGACAGAAGTCATCATTTATATTATCAAGTTCTCACTTTGATGTTTTATCTTCATCAAATGTCTATCCATCTGTCTGTACACCTAAGGCTCTGTCTCATTTTTAGACTGATTTTAAGTAAACTTTTATGAATCATTAGAATCATGCTGGAAAATAATATAATTAAATATTTATTCAAAATATTTATTAATTTGTTAGGGTAACTGAGATTTCTGTGCATCACATTTAGTGTAAACAGGACAGTAAAACATTGATTTTACAGTGCATTTCAGGCTGAATACTATTTTGCTATAAGACTGATATTTTGGATTGAGCACTATTTTAGTATATAAGCAGAGATCACATCAGATAATATGTTTCTAAAAACCAGTACTTGTGTTTCTGTATCTATTGATGTACAATGTAGGATAATAGTATTTATAGGGATGCAATCAATAATAGTATACAATGAAAAATATCTTTATATGTTGTTATTGATTGCCTTATTACTTCTGCTCCACTTAACCTGAAACAAGGCTTTTATTAGTGGAGGATTCTGAGAAGATGGAATTCACTAATTCATTATTACCAGATGTCATATAATATAGTTGTTCAAAAAGATCTAAACCTTGGCCAGATACTTTATCACTGCTCAGGCCTCTGTTTTATCCATTTTTAGATTTTTCACACACTTCTCACCTTTTGTATGGACATCACCTGTACATAAATCAAGACAAAAATCTGAATGAGTTTTTCTAGTTTTATAAGTGGGTGAGACTTAGAATGTTAAATGACCCTCTTATATATATATATATATATATATATATATAGATGTACGTATTTAACAGTTAAAATCCCCTTTCAGTCTGGAGTGATGATGGCCAAGTGGTTAAGAAGGCTGATTAATAATGAATTGATCGGGTTTCCATCTCGGCTGGTGGAGGTAGCCTGCAAATGTCTAGATACACTGAAGAGACGTAATATGTCAAAACATGGTGTCTGTAGATGTGTCTCTCTATATATATATATATATATATATATATATATGATGGTAATTCAAAACATTAGTTAGATAATATAGTATGCTATATTTATAAGTAAATAGTGCTCAATATCGTTGATAGAGCATGTATACCTAAAGGTAGTGTCAATGACACTTGGTTGCTGACAGTTTCTCACCTATGTCATTTTCAAACCAAACTAGGTTGGAATCACACTTTAAATTGAATTATCCTGAAGATGATCGCAGATACATGCCTGGTATTTTTTCAATAAATTCATCCTAAACTGTGTATATTTTTTCACTTTTAATCATTATGTATGTATATCATAAAATTATCATATATAAGAAATATTGTGAGAGAGAGAGTATGTGTAAACATACTGTTTTTATTTTGAAGAACAAATAACTTCACTCACACACACACACACGCACACACACATATGTATATAGCAAAAAAAAAATGGCTTAAATAACGGTCATATTAGCAGATATATATTTATTTCTACTGGCACAAACACACACACACACATGTATATATATATATATATATATTTCGGCTTCATCAGACTGGATTTTATATATATTAGCATAGTTCCTATAAAAATGACATGGTTATTTAGATATGGATCAGTACTTCATATGGTAAAAAAATTGTGTGAGAAAGAGAAAGTGTGTGTATGTATGTATATATTTGTGTGTGTGTGTGTGTGTGTGTGTGTGTGTGTGTGTGTGTGTATAAACATACTGTTTCTAATTTGAAGAACAAAGAACTGTATTTTAACCAAGGCAGATAATGACAACCAACACATGATTGGACAAAAATAGATCTCAAAATCTATTACTTTTTCCAGATCATCAATTTTCAATAATAGAAGATCAATTTTAAAGTAAAGTGCAAGTTTGTTTATAATTTTACACCTCACCTACTAAATAAAAAGTCAATCTTAAAAATTGCATACAGACAAAATCAATACACTGCACTATTATTTTTGGGTTTCTGGATACACATCACTTATATATATATATATATATATATATATATATATACAACAGTGTATAGTTATCACTATCTCACTTAGTGAGACAGTGGTGTGCCAATATATGCAGTATTATTAGGAGAGTGCTCAATATCTGTGATAGAGCTACTATATAATAATATTAAATAGATATATATAAGTTTTTGTATATATATATTTAATTCCATGGCTGTTTATCTGGGACCTTTAGGTTTAATGTACATGTTTACATGAGAATCTTCAAGCAGGAAAAGAATGATTTTGAGAAATCAAAAAATCGAAATAATTGATATAGACAAAACAATTATATGTTGGTGTGTTGAAATTGTGTATCAGTATACATAGGCTGTTGGGTCTTATTCATATGTTAAATGTGTGGGCATGGATGCGACTACTGTGTGCATATGTATATGCACTAATATGCGCACATGCACACACTCACACACATATATTTATATATGTGCACAAATGTTTTCTGTAGGTTATGTATTCCTATTGATGTATGAGGGTTTATGTGATTATTAATGTCTTGTTATACGTGTGCACGTGTATGACTGGTTTGTCTCTTGGTGTATTGTAGACTCCTGCCAACTTGCTGCATCTGTATTCTAGCTTGTGAGAAAAAATTACCGCAAGGATTGAATAAAGGGCCTGGTTTGAAATTTCAATAAGGTTACCAACTAAAACAGACACCTGAAGAAGGCCAATGAGTAGAAGAACAGTTGAAACATTATAAACCAAGAATAAGGACACAAGTTTGACTCCTCAAATGACTTTTGACAGATTTTGATACAATCATCAAATTTCATTGAAATTTTGATGTTCAGATCAATTTCATAGTTTTATTTTTGTTGACAAGTGTTGAATATCCTGGAATAAAACCCATTTAATACTTCTTTATTAATAGGGATGTATAAAGTTTACTATTCCCACATCTTTGTCAGGATGTGGGTAGGGGTTGTTAAAGGCAACATTAAAAGATTATAAAATCTGAAGGAAAGGGAAATAGAGAAGGAGGGTGGGGGGAAGAGGAGGGGCTAAAGATTACAGTAAAATGAAAGAAAACCTAAAAAAAAACTCTTAAATATGGCAGTAGATATAGACATTTAAAGTTATTCTTTGAAATGATTAAAATTCAGTTTACTTACCTCTTTGTGGAATTCACTTAAAAATAAAACTAGAACAGACTCATCTAACATTATTCTATAAGTTTAGCATTTATTTACAATTTTTGAAAAAGAATGAAAGAAAATTATCATTTATTAATCAATTTCTCCAAATAAAAATAAACAAGATTAATAGTTACCTATTACATTCAGAGTTTGATTATCTTGATTCAAATTAAAAACCTTTAATTTTATCAGTTTGCTATTTCTATCTATATCATTTGGATCAAATGTCTATATTAGATTTAGTGCAAGATTATTAAACGAGAAATACCATACAAATGTTTTCAACATATTTCATTTACCAATCATCTAACAAAATCTAGGTTTAATGAATATTTTGTCAAAACTGTTTTATGTAATATTTATAATTTTGATATAATTTTATCAGTGTCCATTTTGTTTCTACGCATGATTCAATCAATGAATAGGAGGTGCTCATGGGAAGTGGACTCGGCACTTCTAATTCTGGATGAGGCTATTTGCATTTCATTAATGCCTTTGGAAAATGGGTAAATATCAGGGTAGCTAAGCTCTTTAGCTGTAGTTAGGCAACCAATTTAGGAGAAGGAAAACTCTGAATTCAAACTAGCTGTTTGCTTAAGAATTGAACTTGTGTCACATCCTGTACATGGTGGAAGAATTGGGTAAATACTTCACTGAATATAATTTTGATATTAAGAGCTGGACCTTTAGGCTTAAACTAGTTATATTGTTAAATAGTTAATTAACTGATATGTTACAAGTTTTTGTGGGGAAGAAAATAAAAAAGAAATAAGAGAGAGAGAGAGAGAGAGAGAGAAATAAATAAAAGGAAGAGTGAGTAATCAAATCTTGTTCAATTATATTTATCTTTTAATATAACTTAAAGATTTAAGCACATTTCTGTTTTTTTTAAATATATCGACTCAAAGCAACAAGTTTGTTGGGTTGGTTGGTTGGTTGGTTGGTCTTACAGCATGTTAACCCTTGTTGAGTTGTTTGATGCTGATGTCAATTTAACAATTATCATCTTCAATTATCATCTGGCATAAAACTGTATCTTTACAATCATTTAAAACAAATAAACACTTATTTAACTCAAACAGATCTATTTCACCTATAGATGGGTCCTAACAAGTACTGCCACTCCAGGTCAGAGTGAACCGGGGAGTAATTGCACTGAAAGGGTGACTCCACATTCCCCAGAGCTGGAGCCACACCACAAGATATAATATAGTGTCATACCCAGGTTACCCTTATTTTGCAAGGGGATGTCTTACCTCTGTGCTGGGAATACAGTTGGCTTATTCTAGGCCCTACAGACCAGTCGTTAAAACACCAGGAAGAAAAAAATATAACTTCTATTTCAGTAGTTAATTTGTTTATACAGCCACATTCCTGATGAATCAGAAAAAAAATACCTTTCTTAAGTATCTTCACAAAGATTGAAAATGTTTTTATATTTTATTCACAAGAACCAATAAAAACAAACTGTAGGAAAACAAGCAAACATTTCTCTTGTCTGACTTCTTCAAATCTTCAACTGGCTGATTTACCTTTGGAAACCACACAAGACAAACTATAACAATGTATTTTTTTTATTAAGAGAAAACATATGAAAACCAACAAAGAGAATGGCACACTCTTTTGTATTGTTTTCACAGAAAGATCATCATGAGATAGAAGTTAAGAAAAGAACAAGCTAACAACAGCTGTTGGACATGTCAGTCAACAATTTGTGTATCTAATGTTTGTTATTATTAATAGCTTTTTCTGTTTGGTGTCCTGAATAGATGGAAACATCTAAATTGAGAAAAGACTTTGCTGTGTGATAATAGATATTTATAAACCCTATAGTTTTTATTCATGAAAACATCATGATAACAATTTAATTTACGAGAAAGCTTTTCTTTTTTCTAATTTATCTACTGTATGAGTTACCTAGTGAGGATCAAACTCACTTCTCAATTGTAATTGTTGTACTTTCCTGATATTGTGGTCCAAAGTTTTCTTTTGTTAGTTTTATTGGTTAAGTTAGGTTAAAAGTTTTTTTGCTCTGAGTGTTTTGATCAATAAATGTTTTATTTTCAGAAAAGTGTGTGTAACATTGCAGAGGACTAGAATGTTGTCACTTGACCCTTATAGTGGAAGGAAGGACAAATGCATTGGTTATATAAATCATTCAGGTTTATTTCAGTTGTTAGATATTCTTTTTAGACTTATCTCACAAAAAGGGAGACATAGAATGATAGAGGAAATGAGTTACCCTTTCATTTATAAGCCATTACCCACCCACAATGGTTTCACATCCAAACTGTCCACTGTTTCTCTTTGGGTCTGGAATTCAACTCACTTTTTTTGAATCTGCCTAAATCTTTCAAATCTCATGTGACTGCCAATCAAACTAGCACATATTTCAACTCTTTCTCACAATCCTGATTCATTGATGATTGAACATTGATTTTGAATCTGTCAATTACATCTGCTATAGTTGGATGCTGAGGATATTATTGAGGACCATTATACAGGAAAGTAATGTAATTGATTCATGCTTGTTAACCATTATACCATAATAAGGTCCACTTAAAAAAATAAACACAATTTAAATTTGGCGTAAGGTTGTACATATGGGGGTACTTAGTAGTAATGATCAAACTCCTTGCTTATTTGTGATTATTCTGCAACACTAGATTGTTAACCATTACACCAAAACAAGATGTTTATATTTGTGTCTATTTATGTAAATAAAATTAAGCCATTTCAACTTGTTACCTGCTTTAATTTTATCTTGTATTTTCTTCATCTTAATTTGGTTAGTTGTTTTTTTGTATTGACATTCACTGAGATGATCAATCTACAATGACAAAACACAGATTGTAAATAATACAAATTAAAATGAAAGAAAATTAATGTTTAACAATGTTTCATCGAAAAATCAAAATGAATGAAAAAAAAAAATCAAAATAACAAATATGGTGACAATGGAGAGATCAAGCAAGGCATGAAAAGATTACAAATTTTGTTTTGAACTTCTACCAACCAATGTCTCTTTGTTAGAGCAGCTGGTGTGTTTAATCAGGTTTCTCTGATGCAAAGTGAACATGGGTTCAGATCTCACCAAGAGTTTATCCTTTATCTTGATCTACATTGTTGTCCATTGTTATCATTTGATGCAGTGAGTTGTAATAAAAATGAAATACTATGAATGAAATGAAAATGAAAGAATATACTCATCAACATTATTATCATTAATTGATCTTATTGTCATTCTTTTAATGTCTGTCCATCTAAGATTCTGTTATTATTTGCCCAATTCTAACCAAACTCTCAGGAATTGTTAGAATTATACATAGAAAGGTTTTAAGTTCTACTAAGAGATCCAGCTCTGATTATTATTATTATTATTATTATTATTATTATTATTATTTTAGGCAGGATCTGTCTCTCACCCACTATGTTTCACTCTAGTTCAGGTGATCTAATATGGCTGATTATATAAGATATCATTCTTTGTAGGTATTTACTCAACCCTTCTGCTTGAGCAGGATGTGACACAAGGTCAATTTTCAAGCAGAGTTTAACAGGTTTGAATTCAGAGTTTTCCTTTTCCTAGACTGGTTACCATACCAAGTTTTATGAGCCCAGTCTGCCCTACTATTTACCCATAGCTGGATGGAGAATAGTTGGCTTCATACCTTTCCCAAGGGTATTAGTGTTATATGAAATTCAAATAGCCTCATCCAGGAATTGAACTCAGGTCACTGTGTCCATTTCCAACTTAGTTTTTGTATTGATTTCATTAGTTCCATTTAATTAAACTGTAATTCCAAAAATTCCTGGTTAAATAAATTCTATAACTCTGCCATTTTACACCAAAGAGTCATCTTCCATTTTGGTGTTTCCTTTGACACATTGTTGCATTCTAATAGGTTCTGGCTGTCATAAATACTTGTTTCTTGTCCCAAGTAATAAGATATAAATGCTTAGGAAATAGATGAATAATAAGCTATGTTCAACACTATACATTTGATTTGCACCAAGTATGCTCTGTATTGACCTGTTTTGTTTATGTTATTTTATATATATATATATATGTGCGTGTGTGTGTGTGTGAGAGAGAGAGAGAGAGAGAGAGAGAGAGAGGAGTTGTGATAGTTCAATAAAGCTGTATATGAATGTACTTTAATCTGCTTGGAAACAGGCTTGGTTTTCATAACTCTTTCTATTGTGGAACATATTCTATTGATTAACTGGCCTTAATCTTTCCATTTTGTCAGCTTGTATCATGATCATATTCTAGTGAATATGATGCAACTATAAATGTTTACAGAGAAATTGCAATTCTTTCAAGTTGAATGTCTAACAAGACTTGCAAGTTGTTGATATTGTCTTACAGTGAGGATTAAACTATTGTCATGTATTTATTAGGCTAATATCTAAGTCTTTTACTTTTCTGGAGGATTTCTTTAAAGAGTGACACTATATGTTTTTAGTTTCAATTTAAAAAACGGATTTTTTCAAATTAAAATTCAGTGCTTCTGAAAGTGGCAGAGGATAAGTGTTAAACTGACTTTGGCATAAAATAATCCGACAAGGGTTGACATGCTGTAAAACCAACCAATCACCCAACATCATTTATCAACTATTGGATAGACTCTCACCTCAATTTTTTTAGTGCCATGTTTGTTATTTTTTGTACATATTTATAGCATTAATAGCATATTTCATTTATTTTTATTTAATTTTTAGATGAAATATTGTAAATCATTACTAATACACCAACTGCACCTCTGTAGAGGGGTAGGACTCCCTCAGTTGGCTGTGTGTGGCGACCCATGATGCTTTAGGATGGAATCCTGGTGGATGAGCAGTCCATGACATGCAAACAGTTGAAATCAAATGAAAGAAACACTAGTCAAAAATGAATAATTAACAATGTTTCATCTAAGAAATTTTGAATACTACAAATTCTAGTTGTAATAAACCATATTTAATTAAGCAGGGCAAATCAGAAATAAAGAATAAGCCTGTGTGAAAGCTGGTAATAGACCAAGGCTAGTGAAAAATAGGCCCCATTACACACACACACACGCACGCATGCACGCACGCACGCACACACACACACACACACATATATATATATATATATATATATGTATATATATATATATGAGGGATGGCAGTGATCTGTGAAGGTTATGCTATTGATATATATACACACACACACTATCTCTCTCTCACACAAATGTATACACATACGCTCTCTGTCACAAATGCATACACACATGTACACATATACACTTTGTCCCTCTCACACAAATTTTTTTATATGAAGTACTGGACTGGTGTAACTTATTTTTGTTACAGGAATGATGCTAACATACATACATATATATATATATATAATATATATATATATATATATATATATACACACACACACACACACACACTAAGGAGCATCAATAGCTTAGCAATATTTTGTAGTTGTGGATATGTGTGTGTTTTCTGACATTGATCAAACTGACCAAGAAATACAATGAAAATGTCCATATATAAAAGCATAGTGGGTATCCATTCTCATTATTATTGTTTCATACAAAGAAATTGCAGTGGCTGAGGGTCTTAGTGTCTTGGGTATGACCTTAAACTCTATCTGATTGTGAAGTTTCAATTCTAGAGCTCTGGGGAGTGTGGAGTACCCCTTCATCGCCATTACTCCCAGGTCCATCTTGACCCAGCAGATAGTCCCTGTTAGGATCTCATCTATGGGTTAAATAGAGAAAAGGAGTTAAAAGAATTGAGTTTGAAAAAAAAATTTGAATACCCTCAAGAATGAATAAAACAAAATGTCTTTGACATAAAATAACCCAACAAGAGTTGACATGTTGTAAAATCCAGTCAACCAACCAACCAACCAACCAACAATAATGGCACAGCAGAAAGAATTTTTTATTAGAGCAATATGCTTAATCTGTTCTAAATTAGAGAATAAAGCAATTTCCTGTGTAATTTACTGAATGATAATTTTATGGTGTTTGCACTGAATGAAGTTTTTTCTTAATTATCCTGATTCTTTATTTCTTTATCTAACATAGATAACTATGAACTAAATTCCTAAATAGGAGCATCAATTATCTTCATAGACAAGTGTGGACATGGAGTCAATGCCACGTGGTTACTGACAGTTGTCTTGCCTATGCGATCTTCAGACCTAGTAGTGAATTTGATTCAGCAGTTGAGTTATATACACTGTGATTTAGTCCTTTAACTGTAGGAGTCATTGGTTTTTAGTTGGCTTAGTAAGTATTTGTTTTCATGTCTATATCAAAATGTAAACATGAAAATAAATACTTACTAAGCCAACTCAAAAACCAATGACTCTTACACAAAAAAAAAACCCCAAAAAGGCCCCCACCAAAAAAAAACAAAAAAAAAAAACAGGCAAGAAGTAAAAAGCAAGACAAAATGAAAAACCACAAAAAAACAAAAAATCAAATAACAATCCATCAGATAATACTTCTCAAAAACAACAACCAACAATTAAAGAAATGAAAATATGATTGACCTCCTAACAAGGAAAAGCAAAGTATGGAGCCCCCCAATAAATATGTCTGAAAAGGGCAATAAAACCCTGAGACAATGCAAATAATGGAACACTCTGCCTAATTGACTCCATGCCCATGCTACCTTAACTTAAATATAAATGCTCTATCAATGATATTGAGCACTGTTTACTTATAAATATACCATCCATATGTATGTGTGTGTGTGTGTGTGTGTATATATATATATATATATAAGTTAAAAGAAAGGAAATGAATCCGACAATATGAGTAAGAAAAGGTGGAATGAAAACATCACACAATGCTGTTAAAGAAGAATTATATTATAAATTGTTTTCTTCTTTAACAGCATTGTGTGATGTTTTCATTCCACCTTTTCTTACTCATATATATATATATATATATATATATATATATAAATTTTTCTGCATAGCATATTTTATTTTATTTGGCAGAATATTGTATGACTAAGAGATAGAGAAAGAGAGTAATGAGAAAATCCATTGTTATGGTAACACAAGGATTGATTAGCATCACTTATTATTTCCTTCTGTTCTATGTCATTCTATTATCTGTAGTCTGACCGATCTGTATGTCTATCTTACCTTACCCATCTCTGCATCTATCTCACCTTATCTCTGTATCTAGATCATTGTACTTATATATCTATCTAGCCTTATTCATCTTCTTAGATGAAGTTTATAGCCCTCCTCTCAATAGAGTTTTGGCTCAAGATTGTGGACGACTAGATATTCTAGCCTTACCCATCTCGACATCAATCTCACCTTATCCAAATGTCTATCTTGTCTTTACATTAAAAAAAATATCTAAACCTAAGTTTGAGTTTTTCTGTCTAGATAGCTTTATTAATGAATTAACATGATAAAAAAGCACTTACAACAAATATTTATTTTTAACATAATCTCCTTCCTTGTCACTGCTCTTAATTCAACAGTGAATATCATTCACATGGATTGATTGTTAATCAGTGAACATTTCAGATTAAAATTCAGCTCAATATAAGATGCATATTTGTTAAAAAAAATGCAGATATTGTTAAATGTGCTGGTTAATTATGACTAGGAGGAGGGAGAAGGAGGAGGAGGGAAAAGAGGAGAAGACGGAGGAGGAGGGAGAAGAAGGAGGGAGAAGAGGAGAAGAAGGAGAAGGAGGGGGGAGGCTGTCTGTTAATGGTTGAAATGAGCAATTCTAGGACTTCTTAGATAAGTTGCAATGATCACTTCTTGTCCTCTTGATCGCATAATTCCTGTATCATATTTGCCTTCCAATATGTTAAATTAGATTTATATTTAATGTATTCCTATACATTTTGTAATATTGTTTGTTACATTAATAAATGTATTATCCTTGTATTATACAATTTTAAAGCTCTATCGGTAGAGCATACATATAGGAATTACAAGGTTTCAGGTTCAATACCAGCCCACACCATATCAGCACATGAGTAGCACAGCTTGGATCTGTGTGGTAAATTAGGGAGCTGATGGTAAGTGTGGCACTCCACCTCAGACACAAAAACAATCTCCCTGGTCTAGTGCTAGTAAAAAGGGAGTAGACTCCCTTCCTGTCCAGCTGATACCGATAAAAGTCAATTCTGCAAACTTATATCCCCTCCAGATTATATATATATCCCCACAAAAAACCCTTATCAATTTAGTTTATATAGCAAAATTTTACCGTATATGTTTTTAAAGAAATCAGTAAAAGGTTTATTTAAGATCTTTAGTTTAAAGCTGAGTCAACCATGTTAACAACTTGGTTATTTGTGAATTATCTTTACCAAAAGATGTGATGTTGATGGATGACCTGAAATTTGAATATTCCACATATTTACTCAATGTTTCAATTTTTCTTCTTTTTTCAAATGGGGCAGGGATTGAGAAAAATACAAATGTTTTACCATTAAATATTTCAAATTGTTCTTTTGTACAAAATATTTTGTACATTAGAATATTAAGTTATTTTAGTTTTGTTCTAATTACATTAAAGTATGTAAACAGATGACCCAAATGATGTTTCTATTTTGGAGTCAGTAAATAATTTTGATTAAGATTCCATATTTATTTCCCTTATTAGTTTAGTTGATTAAAAAATGCACAAATATTGACACTACAAAATTATCATTTAGATGCAAACTAGATTAGAAATGAATTTATTGTTGAAGTTAAAACATATCAAGTATATTAATGAAATAGTTTATACAACGGTTATATGGTATCAAGTATTCCTATTTAATACAAATAATTTTAAAACAGATCTATTTGACCCATAGATGGAACGTTAACAGTTACTACCACTCAGAATAAGAATGGACATGGGAGTAATGGCAATGAAAGGATACACCACACTCCCCAGAGCTCTAGAACTGAAGCCTCATGACAAATGCATTTTAGTGTCATACCTAGGTCACCAAATTACAGAGGATGCAGTCAGTGTATCCTATTAACAGGGCAATCAAGTGTTGGTATAAACTATGCTGAAATTATGAGGATTCATCTTTAACAATTTTGTAGTTTTAGCAACAAGCCTATTAATCCGCAGGCAATCTAACGAAATCAGGTTAGTTATGGTGAGTGTAGTTATTACATATTTATAAGGTTATTTGCATCTAATATTGCTTCTTATGTTGTTTAGTAGGAGAATATACAGTCATCATTGTAATGAGAGGAGGGCTATGAAATTCATGTAAGTTGTAATGTTTTTAGTTTTTTTCCAAAAATTTTCTCTACTGAATTATAGTTGAGTTTTATATGCCAGTGAATTATATGGCCTGAAACACTCCCTATCTCTATGTGTGCGTATGTGTATATGTATATATATATATATATATATATATATATATATATATAATATATCATCATCATGTTGTACTGACAACACGGATTCCCATGACTTTTTCTCACCACCCATCACTATTGGGTCATTGCTCCTTATGACATCCAGTATCTGCACAGAGCTGGTGTAAGTCCTTGCTGGTTGACCCACTCTGGTGTGTCTATATGTAGGTGTCTACAGGAGAACATCACATATGAGTTTGTCATTACTTCTTGAGCATGTCTTGTTTGTCTTATTTGGATGGTTTGTGTGATAGGAGGTTAGTGGCCATACAGCTGCTGTTTTGAGGTGGGTGTTGCTTACAGGATTTGTCCAGGACACTACACAGTATCCTTCTGTAATTTCCATCTAGCTTTTATTACTATGATTTTGTTAAAGTCCAAGTGGTGCAGTCATACAGTAGTGTTGACAGCATACAATAATTCTTGCTTTATCATATCAAAGAGATCAGATTTCCATATGACTATAGCAGTCCACACCTTTCCTAATATGCATATATTGATATCACTTTCTGTGGATGAGATATTACTACCTAGGTATGTGAACTGGTCTACTAATTTCAGTCTTGCCATCCATGATCAACATCACTCCAGGAACTTCTTTTTCAGAAAAAAATGAATTAGAATTAACCAAAAAAAAAAAGTTGTTTTTATTTTGAGTTTCATTTTTAATTCATTTTCTTCAGTGATTATTCACCCATTGTTTGTTATGTTGTTGTCTCTCAATAATATTCTTTTCACATAAAATGTAGTGTGAGAAATATCCTTGTTGATGTCTTACTGGCTATTCCATGCACTTATAATGGGCTTGTGACTCTTTGTTGCTTAATGTTTTATTATAATATAAGAACAATTCATTTTAAAATTAATAAATAAAATATTTTCCTGAGTATGACACTAAACTAATCAAATGGTGAGGCTCCATTTCTGGAGCTTTGGAGAATGTGTTTAAAAGTCCAAATGCTGCAGTCATATAGTAGTACTGATATGGCTGCAACTTGGAAGAATTTCCATGTTATTTTATTAGAGTGATCAGATTTCCATACAACCAATAACCTGTTTTAGCAGTCCATGTCTTTTCTATATTGACACCACTTTCTGTACATAAGATATTGCTACCTAGGTATGTGAGCTGGTCTATTAATTTCAAAGGCTTTCTATTTAATGTTAAAATGGCTCCATCTTGTTTATAACTGATGTACTCTGTTTTATATGAGTTCATGTAGAGGCCCCTTGCTGCTTGCTCCAGGCTATGAATTAGAGATTCAGCTTGGATAGGTGTATTTGTAAGAAGCATTGGGTATCTTCTACTTCTTGCCTTTTTTTTATTGTGAAACCATTTTCCTTCATTAAATCTATTGATGTTCTTAGTACATAATCTAGGCAGATTATAAATAGAAATAGTGTTAATCTTTGAAAGACTCTTGCAACAATGTCAAAGGAATCAGTGTCACCATTGGGTGAGTGAATCATTGCTTTCATATCTTTGTAGAGCATCATTATAGTGGTAACAGTTTCTTTGGAGAGACCATATGCTACAAGTATTTGCACCATCTTTTCTCTTTGTATGGAGTCAAATGCCTTGATATATGACAATTTCTGTGCATGTTTTTTTCCATGCTTTCTTTCTTTGTTGAATTATGTGAAAGGATTTTAGTCAACCAATAATTGTGTGTTCTCAATTTGACAACATGATTGATCCACCATATTAAATCCATAAACATGCACAAGTGTCAATCTATATATAAATAATCCTAGCTCAGTCGGTAGAGTGTTCGGCTAGAAACAACAAGGTTCCTAGTTTGATACCGGTCCTCACCAACTCAGCATATGAGTAACACAGGGATCTGTGCGGTAAAGTAAGGAGCTGATGTGGTGCTCCACCTCAGATGCAAAAACAATCTCCTTGGTCTAGTGCTGCTGATTGGCTGATACCAACTTTAGGCCACCCAACGACTTTACTTACTTTTTACTTACTATGCAAATGGTAAATAGATTCCTACAATTTATCTATGCATATTTATTGTATTGATCAGAACTTATAAACATTTTTGCTGGTGTAATGGTTAGAGTGATAGGAAATGGTTCAACCCGAGTTCAAATCCTGGATGAGGCTGTTTGCATTTCACATAGTGCTAATACCCTTGGGAAAGGTATGCCTCCAACTACTCTCCTTCCAGCTATGAGTAAATAGTATGACAGATTTTAACCATGGCTAGGTAACCAGTCTACAAGAAAAAAACTCTGAATTCAAACCTGTTAAACTCTGCTTAAGAAATTGACTTTGTGTCACATCTTGCTCTTGAGTAGGGTTGGTAAATATATAAAAACATTTTTGCAATTCCACCTGTTATGTTACACTGATGAACTTACAGTTCATTTTAATCATGTTATATATAATCAAAATATATCAAGATAGGGAGAATGGAATTGATATCAATTTATTTATCTGGTAAATTCATCAACACTTTGCCTAAAGCTAAAAGTTAGGCCAGTCTGAATCTATTTGAGTTTTAGACATTAAGGAAGCCATTACAGATTTGATATTTGAATAGTGAACAGAAACTAAAGTTTGTTTATAAACATTTAACTCTAAAATGGCAAAAATGTTTACCTCATAAATCGTTTTACATTGAGCTATAAAACCCCTAAGAATGTATACATGAAATTAATTTTTTCTAATTCAGATATTTAAAGATTTTCAAATTAGATGCCATTTATAGCATCTCCCAGGCCAATGGCTGCTATCTTAGTAGTGCCTTTCTCCTTTCCATGTAACACACATGTTTTATACTAGGATACATATTAACATTATCATTGAACAATCCCTGTATTGACCATGGCTCTGTTGGTGGGGCCTAGAATATGCAAAGAGCTAAGACATCCCCAAAAAGGGTTGTTCTGGGTATGACACTTAGCTGTATCTGATGGTGAGACTTTGGTTCTGGAGCTATGTGGAGTTACCTCTTCATTGCCATTACTCCCAGGTCTACTTTGACCTGAAGTTGTAGTACCTGTTAGAGACACATCTATGGATTGAATAGAGATAATGAAGTGTTTACCTCTTTAAAATGATTGGGATGTGTATAAACTAATTGTTAAACTAACTTTAGTATAAAATAACCCAAAGAGAGTTGACATGCCGTAAGATCAACCAGCAACCCACCTGACCAAATAACCAATAATGATTTCCCTTACAAACCTAAAAGAGCCCAACTATTTCCCATCATAGGAAAAAGTAGAAGAAGTAGATTCATGTCTTGTCCAATGATTTGCTGATTTAAAGATTGATAATTATTTTCTCTCTAAAACAAAAAAGAAATTAATACAACCTGTCTCTCATAGATGTTGCATTTAGTGTATGAAATTTATATGCAAATGTAACAATTATTATGGAACATAAGTAGTATTTGTATCCTGGGTATGGCAATAAACTACATTCAGTAGTGAGGCTATAGTTCTGGAGATTTGGGGATTGTTGCCATTACTCCCAGGTCCACTTTGGCCCAGTGTGTTAGGGTTAAAATTTGATCTATTTGAAAATTATTTGTACTAGATAGGGATAACTTGAAACTGCAAACAATTATTATTGAATAAAATTATTACTATTAGATAAGGATAAATTGAAACCATAAATGGTTTAAACTGTATGAAATAATTTATATTAGATAGAAATAGTTGATATCATATAACAGTGTTTAAACAAATTATTCTAGTAAATAGAAGTGTAATTTAAAGAAAAATACAATGGAACATTGAAAATATAGTTATGATAGAATAAAACATTTACAAATTAATAAAATTTCAGCATTAAATAAAGTGTTGATATGTCGTTAAACAAATAAACTGAAGTAGTATTTGTTTATTTTCAGACTTAGTTAAATACATAATATCACTTAAATTATTAAACAAATAAACAAATGAAACTAATATTTTACTTATTTTTGTAACTCTAGGAGATAAGAAATATTCTTCCTAAAAGTAATTTCAAAATCCTGCTTTGTTTTTTTCATTTAGTTTGGTTTGGTTTGTTTTGTTTTACGGCATATCAACCTCAGTGGGTCATTTAATGCCGATAAAGTTTTGAAATAAATCAATTCTTAATGGATAATACAATTTTTTTATAAATACATTTTTCTATTTAACTCATAGATGGGACCCTAACAGGTACTACCATTCCGGGTCAGAGTGTACCAGGGAGCAATGGTGATGAAGGGGTGCTCCACATTCCCCAAACCTCCAAAACTGGAACTCACCATCAGATAGAGTTTAACGTCATTCCCAGGACATGTAGACCCGCAGCCACCGCCTTCTAGCACCCATATGAAAAAAGGGGGTGGGCTTGCCATAAGGGCAATAGGGTTGGGAAAATCATATAGGTGCTAGGGCTTGACGTGACCAGCCGATTGATCGGAGGGGGCCTTTCCGACCGCCCGTCTAGCCCAAGATAGGGCCAAAGTGGAGTATTGCATGTCATGAACTGCTCATCCACCTGGGCTCTATCCTTAAGCATCACGGGTCGCCACCCACGGCCAACAGGTGGCCCCATTGGGGGAGTCTTACCCCTCTGCAGAGGTGCAGTTGGTGCATTCTAACGTCCCAGCCGACAGGGCGTTTTTTTCATTTAACATTTCACTTTAATATTTTCATCTTTTGATTACCTGGAAATCTAAATAATTGCTAATTAGTCTATTGATTTTTCACTGATTACCTTTTTATTCAAAACATTTCCATGGTGACAATAGGTGTGTGTGGGGTGGGGTGTAAAGAAGATAGACATGTTTCTTTTTTCCTTTCTCTTTATTTTCTCTTTATATATATATATATATATATATATATATATATATATATTGTGTGTAACACATTAGGTATTAATATATAAATTTACATATATTGGGCTATTGAAGTTATTTCTTTCTTTCTCTATAATTCTGCTAGGATGAATGTGTAGTACTTGTACACCTGCCTAGGACTAAAGTGTTGCTCCCTCAGTGGTTGTACCTTGGATCAGAGTGTAGTATCTGTATCCATGGAAATGTAATTAAATATATTACAAAAAAAAAATTAAATAAATGAATAAAAATCTCATATATTTATGTCTATTCTATTTTTGAGAAAGTATTAAATTCTTGACACTTTGATTTAAAGAATTGATTTTATCGACTATATATATGTTATACTAAAATAACAATGGTATTTCTATGCATATATATACTAAATTTTGATCTTAGGCAGAAATGCCTGGGTGACAGGGAGTGTTCCTATGTAGAGAGTGCAGATACTACACTCTCGTCGTGGGCATTGTCATCTGGGAATTGGTATGCTTTTGTATAAGTAGATAGAAATGAAATGTAAATAATGTTAAAATAAAGTTTTTTGATCTTGTTTTGCGAGAATCATAATACAATTTTTCACATAAGGAATCAAACTGGAAGCAATAGTCTCTACTTCTTGGACCCATAACAACACTTATATATATATATATATATATATATATATATATATATATATATAACATTCTTCCATTCGATTCCATCGCGTGAACACGCTTCACGTTTATATAAACGCTAAACAAACCACCGTTTTTTTAAATCTTAAATTCTTATGATTTTGACTGTCTTGTCTGATGATTGCAGTAAGCATGAAACTTCAGTAACAAGATATTAAATCCATAAAATATAATATTTGATTGTAAACCTGCTCTGCTATTTTAGCATTGAGCACCTTCATATGCTAATACTTTTCTCATTCATTCTATATTCATTTTATATTATATATATTGTACCCTCAAGTGTCTTGAAGGAAGACACTTTCCCCAGAGGTAGTCAAAGATGTCCACGAGAGGAGGAGAGAGAGAGAGAGAATTTTAGTCTTGACCCCAATGTATGGACCCAACAATATGCTGAATGATGTTTCAGTATAAACTGAGGAAAATCCAGGGACCACCAGCATAGATAAACTGAAGTGGCAATGTGGTGACAAGGGAGACTCTCAATGATGAATGATGAATATCTTAACAGAATTGTTAGAAACCAACAAGAGATTGGTGTATAGGTACACACACACACACACACACACACACACACACATATTTATATATATACATATATACATATATTAGGTGTGTAACGATATGTATCCTATACACTGCTCACAATACGATATGTTATGTATTGCAATATCTGTGATAGAAAATACAGTTTTGTTCATACAATGTATCTTTATCATAGTTGGAAGGATTACATCGCATAGTCTCCACAACCCTGTTATTCAGCACTAGGGGACACAAAAGGTAATAACCTCCCATGTCTGCAAATAGTTTTGCGAATTGCCACTAGTCTTGCATAATGATAGGCATAGCCTATCATTTTGGTAAGGAAGTATAGTTTAGAATTTAAAATTAACCATATACTAGAAAACTATGGTTGGAAAATCATTGAAAGTTTGACTGACAAGTCTTAACCCCATAGTCATCCGTAGCAGACCTTTGTTGGGCTGAGTCTTAGAAAAGTAAAAGTTAATTAGAGTTAAGTTAGTGGCCATTGTGGGCAGGAGTATGTTGCATCTCTGCAGCTGATACACCTGCACACAGGTGGTTAAGATGGTATCGGAGAAATAATAAAAGTATACACCAAAAATATGTCTCCGTGTTCCTTATTCAATAAGAACAAATATGGAACCCCGATGAAAAAGAACATCCCAACAACCTGATCTAAAGAATATAGAGATAAAATCTGAAGGCTAAAGAAAATAAAGAAAAAAATATCTTTTACGTTGTTAGATTCAACCACTTATTTAAGTAGTTTCAAAAATTGAAAATGAGAAAAGGAGAAATTAAAATTAAAAACTTATTTTAGCATTTAATAAGAAAAATTTGAATACTGGGAAATTAGGATAAATAGGTGGTTGAGTCTAACAATGCAAAAAGGTATATTTTTTCTTTATTTTCATTGGACTTAAGATTTTGACCATCAGTATGTGTGTGTGTGTGTGTGAGAGAGAGAGGAAGAGAGAGAGGAGAGAGAGAGAGAGAGAGAGAGAGAGAGAGAGAGATCTATCAATGTGTAAATGAAAGTTTAAACCCCATGATTGGGGTATTTTTTCTTTTAGTGAATCTGAATGACATGAATGTCTGTAACTCTTTTCCATAAAGGCAGATTTTTTTCATTTCCATTTCCTGTCATAGATATCAGAATTATTTTTGCAATTTTAGACTCTATTGTATGTAAATAAATAAGAGAAGAGAAATTAGTTAAGTTCTTTGTTATTTAATTTAAAGTTAACAGTTTATATGAACTGTTTGTTTTGAGTGTAAGTTCACAAACTATAAATGTAAACATAAGCTCTCATGATAAATAGACTTTACTGGTGCTATACCTCTGTACTAGGCGTGTTCTGTGCATAATTACTTAGGGTAAGGCAATCAGTTGACCTTTATAAAAACAGAGAGGAAAATGTCTGTTGCTTCTTCTTATGATCAGTTTTCAAATGTGTGTTAGTGTCCATAGTAAATGGATGAGTAGACATTATAACAGATACAACATACTGAGGTTGAAAAGCAAAGAAAATGAATATAATAAGCATTTATTAAATTTACATTGAATTACAAAATCTACATTCAATTAGAAGCAGGAGGTGCACTTGGCATAATAGTTTTAATTGTAAAAAATGAAATTGAGGATCCAAGTTCAAATCCTGGACCAGGCTGTTTGTATTTCACTTCTTTTTAATACTCTTCAGAAATCTCTTCTCTTCTCTTCCACTCAATTATTGGTAAACTTTTAGCCTTGGTGTGACAACTAATATAGGAGAAGGAAAACTCTGAATTAAAACCAGCTGTACTCCACTTAAAAATTGACCTTGTGTCACATCTTATTCGTGGTGGAGGGATTGGGTAAATACATTCAGTTCTGGAGCTTTGTGGAGTGTGGAGTCACCTCTTTGGGAGTGTGGAGCCACATCTTTGTCCCATTATTATCAGGTCCACTTTGACTCGGAGTACCTTTGACCTGTTTGTACCTTTGTATGGCAACTAGTCTAGGAGAAGAAAACTCTGAATTTAAAATCAACTGTATTCAGATAAAAAATTACTCCTACAAACAGATTAGGAATCATGACTCATATATATTGAGGATGAAGGCATGAAAGAATAATCCCTGTATAAGGTGAAAAGCATTTTTTGAATTTACAATGAATTTAATGCCTAATCAATTAGAATATCTTGATTTTTTTTTGTATTGACTAATTAATCTTTATAATTTTATTCAGGATAAGCATTACCTAATTTGTCTACCAGACAGCACGTCCCTGCTATGTGTATGTGTAATAATTTTGTAATTACAGAATGTTTGCTTATCTATCGCTTATCATTAGAGAAACTAAAAAAAAGAGAAGAACAATGCAGAGAGGGTGGGGATACTGAAATACAGAAAGTTATAGAGGAAGAAAAAAAAGAAATAAAAAAAGGAAATATTATACGAGAGAGGTAAAAAGAAGAAAGTAATAAAGAAAATAGTTACTCACTCTTCTTTATTTGTTCAATATGAATAACAAAATTTTTCATTATTCTGTAGTGAATAATCTCTCTCTCTCTCTCTTAATATATAGATATATATAATATATATATATATATATATATATATATGTATATGTGTATGTGTGTGTGTGTTTAATCTGATGACTGTATCATAGTTGATCCATGAAAATTTTAATCATGAGACTATTATAAAACGGTGAGAATTTAATTTCTGTGGTATTTATTTTGCTCTGCTGGCCAGCATTTGAGCACTTTTTGATTTACTGAATATTTTTAAACAATTTGTTTTTTCTTATCTGTTCACTATATTATATATATATATATATATATTGATATATTATATAAAGATAAATCTAATGAGTCAGACGAACCTACTATTAGTTCTTTATTATTGGCTCTACTTAGGTATCGAGCACTTTTTACTTATTAGCTTTCTCCTAGCGGTTATATGAATATATATATATCTTATATACATATAAATGGTTTTCTCTTTGGCCAAATACTGGTACCAAATAGATTATTTTTTGTTGGTACGACTATCTTGGGTCTTTTCTTTTTCAAAAATTTTTTTCTCCCTGGTTGATGTTTGGTAGTATATTTTTACAATCAAACTATTTGCTGGTTTTTCTCACCGCAAGGATTTACCAACACGCTTGGTATATTATATATATTATATATATTATATATATAATACCACACAACGCACGCATATATATGTGTGTGTAGTCGCATTGTAATATGTATATATATTGAAAAGCTAATTTTACTCTTACCATGGCATATATATATATGTGTGTATATGTGTATTATAAAAATATTAGTTAAACCCAAAATGAATAATTTGGGTCAATTTATACTGTCACATTTTAATGTTTGATTTCTGTTTTAATGCTAAAAATTGGAGATTTTTAAAAAGTTGATTTTCTTCTTACAGTTGAAACAACTTGACGAGTGGACAAATATTTCCTCCCATGTTTGTTGGCAGACATTTTTTTTATATTCAAAACAATATGAAATCTCTAAGTTAATTAGGAGGACTCCCTACTTTTACGATTGAAGAGAAAAAGAGGAAATAATTATAGAAGGAATCTCTGTTTAAAAAAAAATAGTAAAAAAATTTAACTTTACTTTCTCTCACTTAATTCTTTAGACTCTGTGACTCGGTTTTTGGTAACCTTTTAAAAAAGTTTATTCAAGCATTGACATATTGATGCTTGATAATAAACAAGACATTTGCCAGAAAATGGGACTTTAGTTTCTTCACTCAACAACAAATTTTGCATTTGAAAAAAAACTCAAAATGCTTCAGATTTTTCTGTCTAATATAAAATTAAAAGTTTTTACTATTTCCCTTAAGCAAAATAAATTAATTTTTCAAATTCTTATTTTAATAACACTTCATTCCTTTTTATTTTGAACTAATTCTTTTACTCTGTTGATTTCTATGAATTCAGGCAAAATCAAAATTCTTTAAACTGGACAGGATGTCTTTTAATCTGAAATCACCTTTACAAAACCTTTTCAAATCATCTTTGAAAGTTTCTTTCATTTCAAGAATCTATCAATGGGACATAATAAATGTTTTTTTTTTCTGAAACATGGATTGAGATTCCCAAATGATTAAAGAGGGAAAAATGAAATTATGTGATGATATAATTTACATGTTTCAAAAAGTGGACAAACAGACTAGGATATAGGGGACAAACTTACTAGGAAGTATTAATATATAATATATCCTAGATCAAACTCATCTAGCTTTGTGGGTCAGATTGAATCATAAACTAGATCTTGTGGGTCAGATTGAATCATCGAACTAGATCTTGGTGGTCAGATATGGAAATATGCATTAAAAAAACCCTATTCATTGTGTAACTGAAGGTCACTGAACAATAGGTCAAATTTATTAACAATAAAGAAAGTAAAGAATATGAGGGTTTAGCAAAGTGTGTGAGCAGAGATGTGAGTACAAACTAATCCAATGTTATATATATATATATATATAATATATATAATATATATATATATATATATATATATACACATTTGTGTGAGAAATTAAGATAGAAATTGTATGCATGTACTTTTAACCTTAATTGTTAATGGTTAAAGATAATCCTTGTTTTATAGCATCTATAAATAT
The DNA here is from genome assembly GCA_023376005.1 of Doryteuthis pealeii. NCBI lineage: Eukaryota > Metazoa > Mollusca > Cephalopoda > Myopsida > Loliginidae > Doryteuthis > Doryteuthis pealeii. The sequence goes on along the minus strand of CM042171.1, from coordinate 25,155,823 downwards.
AATATTTTAACAGAATATTTAAAATCGAAAATAGTAATTTAACAAAAATTAAATCCTCAAACTGTATTTAAACATAGTTTTGAAGGCAGATGCCCTGAGGGTTGTATGTTTGATACCCCAGATCTAGACATTTTAGAATAGAGAAAAATATTCAGTCTATCATTATCAGATTTGGGACATTTCTTATGAGATGACCTGATTAGATAATGGGAAAAAAGAGGTTCTGTAAGAATATCTATACATTAATACCTTTTGTAACTATCTACCTATCTAAGATTTGTGGGTGTCACACTTCAGTTATAAATATACTAGCCATGTCAGTTGCTTTAAACATTAACAAAAGACTAAGAGGGTAAGAAATGGGGGGGGGGTTTAAGCTGTCATGGAGAAAAGGCTAGGAACTATGAGAAGAAGCTGGGTTAGGAAGAAAGAGATGGTGGGGGGAAAGAGATGCTGAAGAAGAGGATGGAGAAGGAAAAGGTGAAAAGGAGGGACTAAAGGATGAAGAAAGATAAGATTTAAATTGGGAATATGTAATGAAATAAAGGGAAAAAGATTGTCATTTGATTAGTTTAGTATCAAGACTAAGGCTCTCAGTGAGAATCAAACTCACTAAAAAAATGGTTTGCTAGCCTAGATCGATAACATCACTAATGTAAGGCACTCATCAAAGATTAAAAATTATTGTTTTTAAACAAATTATTTGTTCAGATACAACTACACAATCAAGGTTGTATTTTATTATTTAGTACTTGCTCAAAAATATCCTGCTGAAGAAAATGTCTGCCATAATTATACTATATACACGTGTGTGTGTATATATAATATATATATATTATAATATATATATATATATATATAATATTGTGAATGAAATAATCGATAACTAAACACTAGTGAAATATCAGTGGTTAGAGCATATTAAGTTAGGATATCATAGACATAGAGTCAATGGCACATAGTAACTGTCAGTTCTCAACTATGTGATCATCAGACCAAGCCCTTAGTTTCATGATTGTAGAGGCAAGAAACTGACTGTACTAAGTGCATATGTCTATGCTATCCATAACTTACATATGTATATGGCTCTATTACTGATATTGAGCACTTTTTATAAATATAGCAAACTATATATATATATATATATATATATATATATATAGTTTGCTATATTTAATATTAATATAACTGCAGGACAGTGTAATATTTTGGATAAGTCCCTAGCATTTTTGTTAAGTATTTGTATTGTTATGTATGATTCTGAGGAATTTTTACCCCCTCCCCCATTATTTATTGTGTTAATAAATTTTACATGTATTCAAAATGAGTCAAACAGGAATTACCCAAGCATGCCATCTTTATATTTCAATGGATGATGCCAGGAAAGATAAAATCTTCAACACTAAGATCCACCTAAAAAACCAGACTGAATTGGGTCTCCTTATATAATTTAAAATCTTTTGATGTATATCTAAGGTTTTATTTGTCTATGATTGGCCCAATCAGCAAAACTTCTATGTTCAAAACTTTTAATAAAACTACTTTGCAAAATATAAACAAAAAGCGATGATAATGATATTTGAAAATAATGTAAAATAAATAATAGATTTAAAGCTGTCAAAGTCTAATGACAAAAGCTAAAGAAAGCCTAAGTGTCTTCATAAGGATTACCAAGAGAGTGGGGTAGGCAGATATCCTTGTACAGCAAGGAGACAGTAAAGCATAGAAGGTGAGGACAGATCCCACTGAAAACCCAGGCAGTGTGACAGATACCTTGTACAGAAAAGGGAGGGTAAGGCATAGCTAGTGATGAACAGATCCCACCTAAAACCCAGTCTTAACCAATCTTCTTGTAGAGGTTAAAATATTCTGAAGAATGACTTTTGAAATTCCTGGAAATTAGGTTAAAATCCGTCCAAAAACATGGACTTTGCTGGATGTGTGTATTATAATAATGTTATTTTTGCACTAATATTGTTGATACAGTGGTTAGGATTTTTCCAGAAATGGCTTTTATTTATGATTTGCTATAAAGTAATAGAATTCTTTGAATAATTCATGTTGCTTTCCATTGCCTCTGGAGTAATAATGAATATGATAAGTTTATAATAATTCTTGGACAATGTTGGCACCATTGTGTAATTGTTCTTTGCTACTATAGAGATTTGTCCATAAAAATAATCATCTTTTATCTTATTAAATATCATTGATTTCCTTATGCTTTTTATTCGCCTTGTCATTTTTGACATAGAGATGGACCTATTATTTTACAAACTCTCATTCAGCTTTGTAACAAACAAGACTTATATATATATAAATATTAAGTAACATGTTGCTTAGAGTATATATATATATATATAATATAGACCTTTAATATTTATCAATCTTTCATCATTAGGCATTAATATAAATAGTGACCCATTGAGTATTGTAACAGCTGTCCAGTGATGATATTAAATGCTTCATATTTAGGAAAGAGTGAGGATTCAAATTTGCTTTTTCATGGTTTAACAGCTGTCCATGATAAAGGTAGAGTACCTAATAAGCATTTCATATTATCTCTATATTTACTGTAGAGAATTTGGATGATTGGAAAGTTACAATGTTAATTCAACCCTAGAAAATTAACCATTTAGTTGAATTGAATTTGACTTATTCACTGTTAGATCATTTCAAGTGGGTATTGCTCTAATAAAGACTTGCTACGATGTTGCCACTTTTGCTGGCTTACAGTTTCACATATATACAAACATAAAGAGAATTTAATAATAATATTGATATATTTCTTTAAATATTTTATTAAAAATATTATAGAACGAAGAGGATTTGAATTTGTCATTTGCTAAGTTAAGCAGAGTTTGTCCCAAGATTAGAACTATGGGCCACCCTGTGAAAAAGAACATCTGCTAGCTTAACTTCTAACCATTATACTATATGAGCCCCACCCCCAGTAAGCATAGCTTAAAATTTAGCACAAGACTGGAATGATCCCTAATGAGGATTGAAGTATTTAGCAACAGATCTTGACTCTAGCTTTATAAACCATTACACCATGAATATTGGTATGGTTGATGTTATGGCATATTGTCAGCCATGGTTTTGGGTTATTTTATACCAGAAGCTCATTTTTAAACAATTATGGTCTCCAATTGAGTATATGTCTAAAAAAAAATGCTTGTTTACAATAATTTAAATAGGTGGAACAATGTCATTATCTTAATGGCAGATCATGGTTTGAACCTATAGACAGGACATTAATAGGTAGATACCACTCGTTTATTACAGTAATCTGTAAGAAATGGCATGAATGGCAATGACTCTATACTCCTCTAAAGAACTGAGCTCACTACCAGATGCAGTAGGATACATAGAGAAAAAGAGGGTTTCATTGAGAGGGGACTTTAAATAATAATGTGAGAAACAATGGTTGCTGCAAGATGTAACTAACTATCCATGAAATTAATTTCGCAAACTTCAAATAAAAAAACCAACTTTATTTACCTGACTAAATAATTATTCTATTTAACTAAAATTAGTAATAGTGATTTTAGTTATTTTTTTCAAGTTGGAGATGTAAAATAATCATAATAGCAATAATTGCTTAGTTTGGACTAACAATCTGGACCAAAAATGTTTAAATCATATATAGATTAATTTGTTTATTATTTTTAGCACTTGTATATTATTTATATCTCAATAATTTCTTGGTGGAAGTTGGTAATAAGGGAAGAAAAGAAGATGTTGTTGATTTCATTACTTATTATTGATAAATTTGGCTGGTTATTACCTTCTTATTTCTATCACAACTGACCTGAGAGGTCATCTCTATGAATTGAAGAGGACAGTGAACATCAAAACTGTAATAAAAATAAGTTCATTAAATATCTTAATTTATAAATTATACGAAAAAGCTTTGTTTTCATCACAGAAAACAACTGCTTGGGTGGGTGGTTAGTTGGTTTTAATGGCATATCAACCTTTGTTGGTTATTTTATGCTGAAACGCAGTTTAACAATTAATGTCTCCAATTATAATACAGTACAAAAATATATCAGTTCACAATCATTTTAAAAAGGTAAACACTTCAAACAACTTAATTGTAATATCAATGTTTTTAAGGGCAAGATAACTTTAAACCAGATCTATTTGTACCCATAGATGGGACTCTTACAGCACTATCAACGTAATATGCCACATGGGGCCGTTATATCTACTAGTGTATAACTGACCCTTTATATGAGTTTGAGTTTTCCGTGTGGGATGCTCCCATAATTTCTGGCCTTGGTTCAAACTAAGGTGAAACTAGAAAATGACAAACCAGTTATGCAATTGGGTGTCTACCTACTGTCCAGTGTTGTTAGTCGTCTTCGTCATCACCTCGGAGACTATATATTCATTTTTTCTTCTACTGATTATTTTGTTTGAGACTAGCATTACAAAGTTATATGACTATCCAGTTGACCATTGTAGAACGTCCGACACTCGTGCACGTTGAGATAGCCAATACTTCTATTTCCATTATAAGTAGGTGGGCAGAGATTCTTAATGTCTATCCTGGGATATTTAGTTCACAACTAATTATATAATTGTTAATTCTGCATCTAGAGTCTTGAGACCATGAATGCCACCACTTCTACATGGTGAAGCTGCAGTGTTTTTGCTTTAACTGATTAATAGCATGTGACTCTCTGTCCTATCACCATAGTGGTATCTTTATTAGAGTGTTGGGTTGTAAAATTCAATACGCATCTTTTGGGCTTTCCGGAGCAGATGCATGATAACACCAATTTCCGGCCGCAAAATCTACTTTACTATTAAAGAGCACTTTTACTATTTACATATTACTCTTTATTAATGCCCCACTGCAATGTGGAGATATATCAATTTAAAGGGGCGTTGTAGATGGTTAGAAGATATAGACTAAAGCTAGCAGAGCAGAGTCATCTGTTATTGATTGGAGTTCTTTGAATTAATTGCTCTATCTGAGGTGCTTGTCGGTCATATATGTGTCATGTCTTTCTAGTAACTTTGGCCTACACCTAAGGAATTTATGACTAATAATTAAAATGGATGACTATTCTAGAGTACTTTTATTATTGTTTTTCTTGTTCTTAATGTGTTAAATAACAATTAGTATTATGTTGAGCTGATTTAAATTAAATCTGTGATAGAGAAATAAATTTTTACATTATCTGTAATCTTATTGCGGGCACTTTTTTATTAGCAACTGGCGAGATATGGTGTTTTGGCATGATGTATGAGAGCAGTGATTTTTCTTATTTTTTTGCGTGAGATAGAAATTCTTGATATGTAAAATCGTAACCTTATTTATATAAATTGCATCGTTTGTTATTGAGCGAATTATTGATTCCTCTTTGACAGTTTTTAGTAACGTAGATTGAGTACGGTTGCTCTTCATGTGTGAAGTTTTGGATAGCATTAGATAACATGTGTGACAGGAGAAATGACGAATAGTCGAGTAAGTTGACAAGGTTGAGTAGAATTCATTATACTAAAAACCCATGATATGAAGTCATTCTTATTCTGTTGGTTAAATTATAATCACCCACTTCGGGCACCAGAATAAGAAATTATTCAGAAGTGTGATAATTGAATGATATGTATCTATAAGTGCAAAGATTATATATTACAATATATAGAATTACAAGCAAGTTTAATTGTACATTCTTTAGTTAGTTAAATCCAGAATTAGTGATGGCATTCGGTTTTACGCTATTATAATTGATGACTAGAATAGAGCAACTAATTATGTTTCCAGTATATTGATCCTTTCCTACCCGATAATATGACATAAACTGAGAATTCTATTAAAACAGACTGCTTTTCTATATATACTTCTCCAGGAAGATATACATTTCTAATAAAGTGTCTCTATAATAATCACGTATTTCTTATCGGTTGGTTTTCAGGGCTGGTTGTTCTCTGCACTTCTCGATCAGATGAGCTAAAGTTTAACTTGATGACATTCCTAAGCTAATCACAGTATTGTAACTACCTTCTATTTCAGATTTGTTTTACAACTGCATGGGTTATTTCTGCATTCAATCTAACTTGTACACTTCTCTGCTATTATATTGTTACACTACTGGCATGTGGGTAGCGATCGAAAGGCGACTACCTATATACTTTTAGTAGCCGATACTATGATTTGTACGATGTTTTGAGCTAATTACCATTGTAGTGCATTTTATATTGCAGGTTGCATTATACACTGGAGTTAACTCAAAATTGGACGGAGAGTCTATATCAGCACTTATGATCCTCAGGTCTCTGAAGAAGAACAGATTGGGAGTTATGAGCTAAATGTGAGAACTGGTATGATTTAAACTACCCCATTCTGATACACAATTATTATGTATGAAATATGCATAGTATAGTTCTCATACATATAAATAAATTGGACTCTTGAAGCTTCACCTAATGTTAAGAAGGGTACTGGCATTGTACACATTTAGCAAGAATTCCATATTGGAAGGCCTGTTAGTGCATTACTTTGAGCTCTGGAGCAGATTACAAGGCCAAATAATGAATGTTTTAAGTTAATGTCTTTTTTTCACCATTCATCAACTATAGAATCTAAATGTTATTGCTTATATCTTCTTGTATACTTTCTTTGTGAGATGGGTTCTCAGTTTGCGGATTTCATATTCTAACTAAATAGTCAACCTTTGATTTGGGGAAGGACCCACTATATGTTAACTAATTGTATGTTGTGTGTTTAGCTAACTTTTATTTGAGGAATTTCTATGCGCGGTTTATAGAGTCATCACTTCATTATGAGGGTGCCATATCACTCTATCTGATTATATATACTTACTAACCGAGAATTGAGTAGTCTTTTGATTCCTCTCGCTATTCGCTATCGTAACTCTTTTCTAAGTTAACGATAATTTTTTAAAGTGTACTGCTTCCAATTATCAATCATTTAATTTTTCCACAATAGATATTTATACATCTTATAACCTATGGTATAATATTAATAAATATGAATTGCATTTTACATATGTAGCCTATTAGCCTTCCATTGCCAATCGTATAACATATCATTCGATTACATATTAGCACACAAATCATAGCATAATACATTTTCTTTATGAAATACTTGATTTCAATAACAGTGAGAGTAAGTACACTCCAACATGCAGTTTCAATTTTCACCACCCCTCTTGTAGTCATGAACAATATGATATCTTTTAGTTGTTTTTAATCTATTCACACTTGGATTATAGACTTCATAATATTTCTTTGGTAAATTCCTCTTATTGCCTCCTCTCTTACACATAGGTAAAGATATAGCAAGGAATATTGACGATTTGATTTTTTCTGGCTGGCGTCTTTCTCTCAGTTTTGAGGCCCTCAAAATAGTATCTAAACTCAGAGGAGAATTCATTACATCTTTCAATAATTAGGAGGATTTCATGACGTTTAGATACAATGAAAAGTCTATGATTATACTGAACAATTGTATAAATCCCTGTTCATGATTTTCTTGGCAATGGAATTTATTCGTTCAAATGGTCTGATAAAACAAACAAAAATCAATTAAAAAAATCACATAACAGAAAAAAAAGAGGAGCAATAATATAATAAAAGCACTCAATATCACCAAGTGTTTCATATTGGTAAACTCCTTAAACATGTGTCATGAACTTATATAATTGTTAAATAATTATTCAAAGCGTTTCTTCATATCCTTTTACTTGTGCATTCAGGCTTTCTATTCCTGTTGCCTTTAATTGTCCAACTAGCTGATAGAGATCCTAAAAAGAGTCTTTGTTGTTGAGCTGAAAAATGAGATTGTAAATAATAGGTCTTACTCACTAGAATTCCTTTACTAAATTAAAGTGTCTTGTGTGTAATAATTATGTGAAAAAATATAATGCAAGGTAGAAATCAACATAATTGTTCCATGGTAAATATTAAGAAGAAATAGAATATAGAACTAAATGAGCATAGTTATGGAGGGCCACTTGTTGTTTCACTATTATCTTCCCTTTTCTCACCTCTCATTTTGGTTACAATTTCTAAGTCGATGTTGTAGTCTGGTATCTGCCAAGAGTTCGTTAATACAGCCTTTTGTTTATAGCAGTTAGACTAGGAATAGCATAAGATAAATGTACTGATCAAATGGAGTCGACCATAAACGAGCGAGTTTCTCATCTTGAAGGTATATTCCTTATTAAGGCTCTGCTTACAACCCACTAATGTGCTACATAACACCAATTTATGCACTCTGAGAGACCAGTTCGGCCATCACACAGATTATGTTTGGAATTTACTACTTCGATCTGATATATCTTTGTCATACATTACAAGCATATAACTTGATTCGTGAGGACAAAATTTGGAGAAATACATTAAGGTACACTCATTATCAGGATGCCAATTATATATACAAATTCTTAATAATATTAACCTGAGCACTATACATTAACGATTGGGTTCAAGCTCAAATTGCTGATTCCTCGAGTTTGTTGGAAAACGAGAATATGTTTGAAACAGAACAATAGACTACTTGTGAATTTTATACCATAACTTCGTTACTGTATTTACGTTTTTAGCCTCCTGTACTATTATCACCATATAGAAGTCTGATTCTTAGGTGGTTAATTTTGTAAAGCGTATGGAGAGGTTATGCTTAATTCATAAGCTCGTAGTGCTGTTGAAACTACACATCTTTCTCCTGAATCTGTTGTGTTAATAGCAATAGGTCTTGGTCCCATTGGATCTGAGTCTGTATATTTTATTCAGCGTTGGGGCTAAACTGTCCATCTCTTAACAGCTACTTGGCCTTTAATGTCTGTTTTGTTGAGGCTGGCTTAGAATAGGTTGATAACCATATTAGTGCACTTCCTGCATTGGTGGGCTAACTACCCGCACTCTCTTCTTAATTCCCTCTTACTAGAGAAAGTGGACTGCCTGGGCCTGGTTATGATGCTTAGACCTACTATTCTGATGTGGGATATTTAGTCCACTTCCAGGGTTTGGACTCTCTGGTAAAAGATTGTGATAGTACAATTCATTTAATTACTATATTATTATGACATTCACTTATCTCGCTTTGGTTTTATATTTTGGAGTAGTTTTATTAAGTTGTTTGACATAGAAGTTTTGCCTGATGGGGCAATCATAGACCAAATACTCAGAGTATCCCCTTTCAGGATCTAGTACGGATGTCATCTAAGATCTATTGGGTACAAAATTGAGATCATGTTTCTAAGAAGGAGTATTCTTCAAGTTATTTATCGAATGGCCGTGAGTATTATGTTTTTTCATGTGCCATTCATTAGGTATTGGAGGTTTGATACTGTGCTTGGACAATTACTTTGTACATATAGAAGATAGTACTATCGATATAGGCAATATATAATATTAGATGGCTCATAGGTCAGGGTTGTGGTAATTCTACCTGTTTATAGGTACTCACTTCTATAATTAGAAAATACCACTAGTTATAGATATGTAATTAAAACTATATTTATGATTTGGTAAGGTGAGGAGAGGAGGTGATATATAAAGTGGTGATCCCACGTTATGTACATCCCATCACTATACAGAGTTGCCAAAATTTTATCTTAACCTAATAGTAGATGATCGCGAATTAAGGCGTAGAATTAATTTGTCAACATTTATATTTATAGACCTAGTGTGCAAAAAACTCTTAGACGAAAGTATATCATATATACAAAGAAAATGTATAATAAGTATATTCTTATCACCAAGATGTATGCAATCTTATTCCGCCTAAACACTCAGCAAATATAAATATATAAATATAGCTGATATTGAGTTGACATATCCATATTAAAATCAATCAATCTAATAGTCATTAATACAGAAATATAATAGTATATTGCTTTTTCATTTTTAATACATATCAGATAGATACTTAGTTTGGTCTCCCAAATTTGTTTGAATTATATATAAGATACTAATTTTATATTATATATGATTATATTTGGCTTCATAATGGACATATGTTGTAGTGGTTTATTCTTGGGTATCTTATTGATTAGATGTTGCTAGATATACAGAATTAAGTTGTATTTAGCCGATAAGCTAATTGTCCTACTGTTGGAACCATTGTTAAACTCATATGTCTTATCAGAGTGGTGTATTAAATCTTATGTAGTCACTCTTGCCCCTAGATCAACCTAGTGTATTATCTCCACTACTGATTTTAATATTTTTGTACTCCGAATAGTTCAGACTCACCTACATTTTACAAACTCCTACTAGGAATGTAAAGTGATTATGATATCTCAGTAATGTCTATTTCTTTTCATGAGTATATTTTAATAAGTTGAATTAATTATATTAGAATTTATAAAAGTAAAAAATATCAAATTATAATTAATAAGTAAAATATTTCTTAGAAAACCAACGTATTAATATTAAATATTATTTATAACAATTAACTTTATTGAACAAGAGCTCAAAACTAGTTATACATTCTAGAAAGACAATCAAATTAATATAATTGACAGAGATCATACTTATAAACACATGGCAGATAAGACTTAGAATATAAGAAGCTAAGACAAGAAAGGAAATACTCAATGAAAGTATAGATCTGTGTATATTCGTGCATATCAATAAAATATAGCATTGTAAAAGACAACTAGACAAATTTATTAGATCTGTGATGAGCCTGACTTATAAGAACAAATTAAACATTAGAGTATGAGGTTTGAATGTAAATTAGTGAGATCTATGTATGCAGCAGGAAAATAGCGGCTAGCGCCAAAAGTCCGATCATTTTGAGATGAGTATTTGGGAAACTACACTAGAGAGAAAGAAATCACTAAGTCTGATAACTTAACTAAATATCAATATGACAAAGTTGATTATTTTTCCAGCACATTATCTATTGACATTTTTATATGTCGTAGTTCAAGACTAGTGTCACTATATCTTGGTGTGTTGAAATTGTGTCATATCACATTGGAATTTGTCTACATAATTGAAAATCTTTATTCCATTATCTTTCACTAACCCTATTAGATCCTCGACTATCCTGTTATCACCTATTTTCATCCTTCTCCACTTACCTGCCTTCTCTGCAAGACACTTCGCTTCCCCCTGGAGAGATGCAACACATCTATCTTCTTACCCAAAAACATCATAGTCTTTGGGCACATAGGTTCTTAGCCCATTGTATTACCCGCACAGAGATATGACTTTAATAACACTCCCGGTCGGCCCAGCATCCTACATATCAGGCTAATATCTTGCATTTATACAAGCATTAGTAAGTAGATAACTCTGTTTCAAAGATCCAACTGAACTTGGTGCTGAGTATTTGTGACGCATTTTATCAGACGTGAAACGCATGTAAACCACCCACCACAAAGAAATTCGTTTAAGAAGAATAGTGGATAGAAAACATTAGTAGGCACACTAAAAACATAACGTGTATTAATTGTAGAAACCTTGCCAGAGAAACTGATGAAACACTGCTTTGAGGCAAGAGACACATCGATACGTTGTTTAATATCGGCATGGTTTCACCATATTTGTAATCAGTGGTGTAGGTCCCTCATAAAATGGTACCCAAACTCATGATAGAGGCACTTCCAAAAGGTATCTGCGCTGAGAGAACACACTAATATTAGGTGTATCATTAATTGGATAATCAGAGAATGAAGTAACTTAGAAGTCGCTGTATGCATAAACTCTAAGAACGTACGCAATCTGTTCAAAGGAATCTGGCTGCCTTAAGATAACCTCTAGAAGATGTTCTGAGGTAATACATGTATAGGATGACAGATTAAATTTTGCTGTCCCTTCAGGCGCTCCATGAACACCGTCTCCAGGAGGTTTGAAAATGTCGAATGATAATATAATTAATTTGGAGATAATAATAATTATACTAAATTACATCTCAGTACATATCGATTGGGATAAGTTAGCTTAGAATCACCAATTAAGATAAGTCATGCTTAATACTTACCGATTCCACAAGGTTTGAAAAGATAAAAATTAAATATCTATTGATATATTAATATTTTAGTGGACTTTTTGAGCGTTTAATCTGAGTATCAAATGAACACCAAATTAATGTTCTAACCACTTGTGAGGCTTAAAATGAGCTCAGATGCATGATCAACTTTAATCGAATATTCTTACCATAGTTCTAAGTCTTGAACCAATAAAATATAATGTAGTATTATCCTTGTAAGTATAAATGTGATTACTCTAGCTAACTTCATAAAACGTGAGAGTATCACGCTTGGTTTGAATTTTAGATTTTTTCGCTTCTGCTAGACCTGTTTATTGCGACCAAAGTTAAAAAAAGTCATTGACCCTGCTATTTACTCGTTATACATCATATTAAGGGCTAAGAAATGGATTTATGCTTGTAATCAATAGGCATTAGCAAGAAGGTTGATAATGGTTCAAAACGATGCAGTTCTCATGCCAAGATTGATCTTGGGGGTTGTCGAGTTTGAAGTGTCTCAATTTAATTACACTGAGATAATCGCTTGCACCAACCAAAGGCTGGCTTTAGGCTCCTCCTCCACATTATTTCTAACGTTAATATGATAATAAACTATTATTAAAATTCTCTTTTCTGAGATCTTTGCCTTAATAATTTAAAATGGATATTGCATTATCATATGAAACTGTATTTTATCTATGCCAGGTTTCCTCCTGGTTACAAGTTCGCTTATTATTTTTACCACTGGTTTACAAGATCTAATAGGATTATATACTGGCGGATTTTCTCATTTTGTATTAATATTTGTAAATCTATTGTCAACACATGTAGTTTGAATGATCTACCGTACTTAATATGTTTTATGGAGACCAAGCCACACTAAATCCATTCTTTAGATAATTGCAATCTAAATACCAATTCTTTGCTAGCACCACCACACGAACTCTTATAATTGTATAATAAGCATTAATTATTCTATCTGTGTTCCAAAACTAAATCAACAACAATTGGTCTAGCAATATAGAAACTATGAATGAGAAATATATATTACTTTAGTTATTTCACTGGGATTTTATTACTATACTAAATTGCTATTCTTTAATGTAGGTGTAGCTTCCTAGTATTCTTGGGTAGCGTGTGCCTAGATTTACTGTATTCCACGCGTCTCCAACCTTTTCAAATTACGATACCGAGATGATAAGGTATATCTATTATGGCTCATCCTATAGCTCATAAATACGATTTTTTCTAGCTTCATTTTAACTAATAGTTATATGCGCGATGAGAATAATCTCACCATATGCCAGTCAGTTAAGAAATTAAATTTAATAAAGAAACATAAACCATTTTAAATATGTACACATTGAAATTATGATTTCATGAAATAGAAAAGACATTGCATCAATATGCAAATGAGATATAGTAAGTAAGAGTGACAATCATTAATGATTGACAAATGATACACACGGTGATTTTCATGCAGCTAAATTAATAAACAAACATACCATCCGTAGTTGCATGTGGGCCATTTAAAACAATGAAAAGCACAAAAAATCTCTTTTTTTTTGTTTTTTAGAGATTTTAAACTAGTTATTTACTCAATTATATATCATAATTTCTGCAGATACTTCTATTTTATTAAGAGCTTGTTTAAGTACGTTATTACGAAAATATTCAACTTGGACTGTAGCCAGTGTAAACAGGCTACACTTGTTTGTCAATAGTTCTAAATTGTGGAAGAGGAGATTGTAGCGACGTGGTCTATGATACATCTGATTAATTTTGTTCTAGCTTAATATATATCCAGTGGGAATATTACATGGCACCTTACAACCTATATAGGTTTTGGGGGGGGAGGTCCCTGTGACATAGTGGATAATGGACTGGACTGTAAGCAAGTTTGAACTCCAGTTGCGCTATTACTTTCACTTTTGGACTAATACCCTTGGGAAAGGTATGGAATCCCTCATCCAACCCAGCTATGAGTTAAATAGTACCACTACTGTTCTACTACAAAGATGGAATTGGTATTAAATAATCCATGAAGGTTGATATGCCATTAAACAATAGAGACACCGAAACCACAACCAACCAAACAGGTCTCCTGATAACATGCAACAGGTTATAATGGGTTACATGGGTATCAAGCAATAACAAATGATTTAGATGCTTACTGTGAGTAGTAGAGGATTTGGAAATCTTTTTGATTTGAAAGGAATTGTAAATTAACTTGTTGAAATGGAAGGGAAAAATGTTAATTAGCAACTATGTTTGACAGTTTGTGAAAGCTTGTAGCAGTTTTAAAATTATATTAATTCTATTACGCAACACAGATGAAATATTCGATGAAAACACATATCTCATTTATGTCTTGGAGTAATATAATTAAGAAAGAAAATTTGCCTTAAAATTTTTATCAATGCCTATGGTGGAACACACTAAATTTTCTTGCCAAGTCATGCTACAAGGAAAGATCTGAAGAGTATAAGGGTAGAAAAGTACTCTAAGTAAAAAATACTTCTTTGGACTTGTAGAAAATTACTGCTCTTTACAAAAGTCCAGATTCAATGACAGCTAGATCAGCATAGCTAATGTCCATTGAAGACTTTAAATATAGTGAGTATAGAATTTATTAGGTCTCCAGCCCATAGAGAAAGAGCACATCCAGTCCTTATCATTGACTTCCTTTCACTATAGCCTCTAACACTTCTATTACTCGTCACACCGTGAGAAGACAGTACATCTGCTCTCTCCCCCCTCTCTCATATAGTTAAATATATCGCGCTGACAATTCATGTAGTTTATTATTGTCAACAGAGATTCTTAGTATAATTTTTCCTGTTTTCTCTTCAATCGTTAAAAGTAGGGAGTCTCCTATTTAAGCATTAGGAATTCTTCTGATGAGACTATGTTTTGAATATAAATAAAAATGTCGTGCTCGAGAGACTTATCCATATAAATATGTGGTGTACTGGATGAAAATAATGTCCCTGCTACACATATAGTTTGCTCTACCAAACCTTGTAGCAAGAATCCAATTTTTTAAAATACCCTCCAAGCTGTTTTAGTCAGCATTAAAAAGGTCTCATGAACAATACTTGACTGAGTAACAAATTACATAGGAATTAGTACTATGTGACATGTATATTTATGAATACAAGACTTCGAATATTACCTCCTTAACTTATATAATAGCTACCTGACATTCTTTATAGGATCTTTTTATTTGTCTGGGTTATATATACAAATTAAATTTGAGTGTTTAAATAATAATCCCTATGTAGACACAATATTAAAACGCATTGACCAATAATTATAATACATAATATTACAACCTGATTAATCCTAGCTTGGTATAGCATGATGCTTCTTATTCAGCCTGTCGCTAATAATATAAACTAAAGTTAATTTATCACCAGATAATTTCTCATCGAATATGCCAGTATGATATCACTAACTATGAGAGATTTATTTTATTTTTATATTAGAAAAGAACCAATATGATAATACGTGGCGTGTGGGTGTGTGAAGTATATAAGCTAGGTTTTAAGTCTACTGTATTGTGATAGAGGCATCTGGCTTAGGAAACACAAGGTCCGGATTCGATACTGCACCAGTCATCAACATTAGCACAACTTGAGATAAGCTACAGCTTGGATCTTGTGCAGTAAAGTCGGGGATGAGCTGTATGGTGAGGGTGGAACTCTCCACCTCAGCAGATTCGTGCAAGATATAATGTGCTCATACCAGGTCTCGCGTGCTAAGTTTGAAAAGGTGCAGATATGTAGCTCACTTGTCTGGTTACTAGTTAGAATACTGATAATATAGGTACCTAAACATCAAACCCGCACTACGTGCTGGAGAAAATATATATAATAATTTCTTTTTGAATATATAAAAAAGGAATAAATGAACAATAATAGTATCCGTTAATCCAACAAAATATTCATTATATTGGTAACAGTGATAATGGTAGCCAAAATAGTAAATGATATAACCATTATATATATATATGTATGTAATTAAGATAGTGACTATCTTCATAATTGTATTCAATGTGCTATAATAACTCGCATGGAGGCGGGAAGAAAAGACCTACAGAAGTAGTAAAAGAAGCGACTGAAGATAATCCGTGAAACTTAAGTAGTAGGGCACAATAACGTTAAAGATAATAGTACACTAAAGGGATCTATCGGTGCGTGCTGCACTTTTAGTTTATTTTTTATCTTTATATGATTCACGATTTATAAAGAAATCATCTGTGGTAGTATAATGACTAGCCTAACTGATAACAGAAAGAATTGTGAGATTAATCTAAAAATAAGTGACACCAATAGGTGAGACAAAACACAACTCTATGAGTTTCTTTGAGAAAAATTATGGCAAGCATAAAATATCCATAACATAAAGAGTGCTTCATATGCTGAATCCACAGAAGATGCTGGATATTTAGCTTTACCCTTCACACAGAAACAAGTTTGTAACACTATTTTTAGTTCGTTCGAACTTAGGGGTCTACTATTATTTATATTTATTAAGCTACATCATACAATGAGGGTGTTATGAGAGAAAATGTATGACAATGGTATGAATCTTCAATACGTCTTGTTATTCACAGGTACGAGATTAGTGTGAAGTGAAACAGTCTTCTCCAATATTTGAACTTTACTTTCCCTGTAATAGTAACTGTTATGTCACATGCCTATCATCTCTCTCTCTCTCTCTCTCTCTCTCTCTCTCTATATATATATATATATATATATATATATATATATATATATGAAAGTACGCAAACAGTTTGTTTGATATGGCTATGCCAACAATTTTTGGGAGAATATGTGCTTAATTGAAGTCATGCCTAATTTGAAAATTAATTAGTTGATTATTAATGAATTAGGTGAATATATCTGTTCAAATGTAAAGCGTAAACAAATCGAGAAAAAGTCAATCTCTGTATGTACATTTCAGCCTATTATGCCTCATCAGCAGAGTTTGAACAGATATATTCGCCTAATTCATTAATTATCAACTAATTAATTTTCAAATTAGTTATGACTTCAATTAAGCACCTATTCTCAAAAAAAAAAGATATATATATATATATTTGCAATGAGTTCGGAAAATAGTGTTTACTAAACTTTGCTTAGTTTGGTACACAGGTTTGACTAAACTGGTTTCTGTCACTAATTGGCCACACACTTAGTACTGAACAATACTCATTGCTGCTTAACTTTAGTGTGAACTAGTGTTTTCAGTGTGACTTGGCCATAAGTCAAGTGTAATGTTCTGTTAATAACAAATGAATTGTTATTATTTTTGTTTTTTTTATGACCTTTTATATACTTTCAACTATTTTACTTATGTCATCAGAATTTATATATGTTTTGTTTACTGCATCATGATATGATGATATAGAAAATCTGACAGAAAAAATAAAACAAAAAATAAACAAAAATATGAATATTTTTGGCTACAGAATTTCAAAATTGTAGAGTTTGGTTATAAATAATGCTTAATATCCATTTTGATTGAATAAAGATTTACTAAAAATAAAAATCCTGCAATTTTTGGTTTAGAAGAAAACTTTAAAAATAAAAGTTGTGTACTTATTTATGGATGATACTGTATGTATGTGTGTGTGTGTGTGTGTGTGTGTGTGTGTGTGTGTGTGTGTGTATTATTTGTAAAAAGTAATATTAACATAAAATCTTTAAAAAATTTATAATAATAAACAAAAAGCTTTAAAATCAAATATTTTTCATTGATAAATAACATAAATCATAATAACTAGAATTATTAGCAATGATCCATTGCAGTGGAACAATTTTTAAAAACACTTATCTGTGTTCTTTTCTTTGGGGTCACGAAAAGAACACAGATAAGAAAAAGAACAGTCAGCCCAAAAGAAACCTTTAAGGTATCCTGAAATATAAGAAAAATAGGTAAGATTAAGAACACAATATTCATCCCTTTGATTTTTATTCTAATTTTAAGTCTTCAATATATATTTTTCCATGCTTCTAAGAGAACCAAAAATTTTTTTTCCCAACATTCATTCCATATATATTTCAACTATTTTTGGATGTAAATTAGTTTTAATATTTAATACTGTATTTGGGGCTCTGTCCCTTTAAAGATAAAAATTGCCTTTTCATGACTAAACAACTCCAACTGATCTTCCATTTAACCATAACTAGGAATGGATAGGATTCATGCCTTTTTCAAGAGCATTAACATGAAGTGAACCCAAATTAACCTTTCAAAATTTGTTTACCAATTCCATTTTTTGGTGCCAGTAACCATTATGCCAACCTGGGGCCCCTCCTTCTATTTCTCTTCCTCTGGCTGCTATTTATAAGGATTCCATTTTTAATATTGTTATCTAATCTGCATTCTTCACAGATCAAACAACACAAAGTTTTCTCAGAGATTTCTTTTTATTTTACCCACCTGAACCTTGTTTTTTTTTTTTTTTTTTTTTTTTTTTTCATCTGCCTTTTTTCAAATTCTACCTATTATTACTATTTTTAAAATTTTTTTATCAGATTAATAGGAATGGTTTCAACTTCTGGTCAGATAGACTTTACCTTTTGAACTTTTAACCCTCAAAAACTCTCTAGGTTAGCTCATAAAATTCTTTAAAAAAAACAAATCTACCTAACAACACATTCAAATTTGCTGCTGATTGCAGACGTTTTTGTTTAAAAGTATCTCCATCAATGCTGTGAATAGTCAGCATACTCATATTCTCTACTTAGCTTTGATTAGTCTAGCACACAGGTTTTAAATTGTTTATAGTACCTGCTGTCACTTATTAGTGGTCACCTGTTTAAGTACTGTAAAGACTCATGTCTATATGTTATGCTCTATAGTAAAATAGTGATTATCTCTTAAAAATTGGGCTTTCAGTGTATAGTAAAATTTTTCTAGACTCAAAATATCAGGCTTTTAGGTTCAAAGTAATAATTCATGAAAGAAAAGAATTTGATCAAATAACATTTTCTTTAAGGATCATTCTAGTAAATGTAAAATGTATATTTCAATCACGTTTCTGCCTTGGTGAAACCTGGAAGATGATGAAATAAAATATGGTGACTTGAGTCTCAGGTTTTTGAATATCAGATAAAATTCAGTCAGTCTGAACGAATGAAACTATTATTTTTATTTAAAGGGCATTTAGTGAAGAACACGTGTGGGAGGAGGATTGATGTAGGAGGTGGATTGGTGTGGGACAGAGATGTGTGAATGTGTGAATGTTTTTGAAAAGTATGGGAATGAGGTAAGATGAGGGTTTGTTTAGGTCATGTTCTCTATGTAACTGAAGAGCCTTTTTCTAAATGAGAGTAGGAAATGTCACCTAATAATATAGTCTGCTGAAAATCAGAGATTCTACTGGATGGTGTGTTACCCTGAGTGAAAAGATTAACGGTAACTATCCCATTGCTGGAACATAAAAAAAATAGATGCAGATAATTGTGAGAGAAAATTGAATTGTTATTAGACTAAAGTACAAAATGTGTGCAGTGAATTATATCTAAATCTGTCACACTTTATCTGTTCAAGATATGGATGTTGATTTTTTAACTGAACCAAAACTACAAAGGCTTTCCAAAAGGAAAAGATGACCAGTCAGTAGGGTATAGAATAGATCAACTGCATTCTTTGCAGAGGACTTAGAAGATGCTCATACTTTCATATTTGAAACCATATAACTGGGTGTAAACAAAGGATTATTATTAAATAGGAATGATTATTTGAAACCATATAATTGCTTGAAAATTATTTGTATTAGATAGGAATACTTGAAATCATATAATTGCTAGCAAATTATTTGTATTAGATAGGAATACTTAAAATCATATAATTGCTTGCAAATTATTTGTATTAGATAGGAATACTTAAAATCATATAATTGCTTGCAAATTATTTGTATTAGATAGGAATACTTAAAATCATATAATTGCTTGCAAATTATTTGTATTAGATAGGAATACTTGAAATCATATAATTGCTAGCACTCTTTTTCCTTCCCCATCCGGGGGGTCCAGTGTACTTCGGCCACTGGACTAGGTTAAAGTGCAATTATTAGCATTGATCCCAGAGGGCCATCCCTCCTAGCAATACCTGCCCCCTTGACTTAAAGGGCCAGAGCTGGGTTTATTACCCAGCGCCTGAGGCACCCCCCTTGAAGGGGAATGCCGAGGGGATCGACGCAATTTTTGTTCTTTCCCACCCATAAGCTTCGGCTTGTGGGTGGGCCCACGTTAAAACGAGGCCTTGTGCAGTATGGGGTATGCGACAAATACAATGTAATTGCTAGCAAATTATTTGTATTAGATAGGAATACATGAAATTGTGTAAAAATTAATTGGGTTAGATAGGAATATATAACTATATACAAATTATCTGTATCAAGAATAGCTGCTTGCAGATATAATTTAAAAATAATTGAAACTTGACTTGAAACCATACAAGTGCTTGTGAAAAAAATTGTTAAATTTAAAAAAAAAAAGAAGACTGACTTTGTTATTAAATAATGCAACAAGAATTGACATGTGAATTCAGTCAAACAAATCTAAAGTAAATCTAGCCATTTATTTTCAGAGAAACTACCAGAAACCCAAGGATTACAATAATACTGTTGAATAGAGCATGTTTTCAGCAACAGAAGACTAATTCTTCCCACAGTAGTCATCATCACTGGCAGTAATGAACAAGATTTTGCATCTGTACCAGTGAAGAAAACTCACTTTTTCACAGCAGCTAATAAGTTGTCGGGGTGGCCTAAATTCGGTATCAGTCAGACAGTGAGGGAGTCTATCCTCTTTTCACTAGTGCTAGACCAAGGAGATTGTTTTCTGCACCTGAAGTGGAGTGCCACACCTACCATCATCTTCTTACTTTACCGCACAGATCCCTGTGTTACTCACACTGAGTTGGTGAGGGCCAGTATCAAACTAGGAACCTTGTGGTTCCTAGGCAGGTGCTCTGCCGACTGAGCTAGCAGCTAGAACAGCATTATTATTGTCATGAACATTTGTGCATGTAGTCCATTTTTCATTGTCCCAATTAATTTCAATGAGTTTATTGAGGCTCTCTTCATTTTGTGTGTTGACAGCTGTGTTGAACTTTGCTTATCACTCACATTACTGTCACCACTGCTGAAATGCATTATTGATTGTCTAATTGTTTATTTATTGTTTGCTCACTGTAAATATTCAGCAAGTGTCAATGAGTGCAAGTTTTTCTATCTAGCAGAAACCTCTTTGCTTTCATGTCAGATATATCTTTGTCAGTCTGTTGCTCAGGTGTTAACTAACAAGGCAAAAAAATGGTTTATTAGCAGGAAGGTTCAACCTCTATTGCCATATCACTAACATCCACCACTGATGTTGGGCAGCATAATAAAATAGGATTCATTACTTTGGTATGACTCTTGTATATTTCTTTGACAACAGATCTTTTACAGCTCATGTATAAAAATCATCAGTGAATTCTGATACATTCATTAATTCTCATCCTTTTATGTCCCATAGAATTATAACAATAGATATAAAGAAAACATTTTAGTTAAAATTGAAAAATAATAGTGGAAAAATGAATTTATCATTAAAATATTTCAAGTAAAAAAAAAGTTTGGAGAAAATTCTGAAACAAAATCTCTTTAAGTAAAAATCCTATAGAATTAGAAATATTTGTAAAAGTCAAAAATCTATAAAATTATTTATGTATAGTGGAAAAAAAATGAAATAAATTGCATTGGAGAATTTTTAGGCAAAAAAGCACTAGATAAAAAATATATCTAAACCAACCAATTATAGGATTTTAATAAAATGTTGGTACATATTGATTAAATGATGCATTTTTTATATGAGGTTATATAAAATATAGTTTAGAAATTTGGCTATTTAATCAGTACAATAAAACTTAGGTACAATATATCATAATAAGTTAGTTCATTATATATGATGTTTATATGAAATTGTGTAATGTCCCATTCAGCGGTATAGGCAGATTCTGAAGTTAGGGGAAGTGAAAAAATAAAAAAAGGACCAGCACCAAAAATTAATTCTGCATTTTTATTTTGTATTTAGAATTAAAAAAAAGATGCAGTTTCAAAAGGAATTCATAATTGTTATGATAAAATTAATTGTAGTTTAAGATATTTTATTGACACATGGCTTTGTTGTCAAAAGTGACTATAGTAGGTCTAGTGGTGAAAGTTTGCCTAGAAAATTAGTATTTGAAATCCACGTTTTTTTTTTGTTCAAATGCTGAAATATAGACTTCTGACAAAGGTGAGAAATATGCAACTCTCTCAGCCACAATACTGAAAATGTTTATTTTCTGATTAATTATGATGGACACACTAAAAGTAATGTTTTTATCATACAAATGATCAAATACGTTAAAATTATTGAAAAGCACCATTCTTGAAGGATGTGCTCTCCTGTTCCTCACTAACTATAGCACTAGTCAAGTTGGTCAAAATATAAGCTGGATGTTTAGTGATACTAGTGATATACTTATAAAATATACAATATTTATGTTAATTATGCATGATGTGTGAAGAGTAGAGTACAAATATATACTAAATTGACATGTTTATTACTCTACAAATAAAACAGTGCAAATGTTACAAGTATTTCTATGCTACCTTGCCACATAGTCACTATTGAAATTGATGCATTTGTTTCATCATTGCATAAGTACATATTAAATGTCTTCCTTCAAGAATATAGCGACTCGTCAATTATTCTTCATTTAATTGCTTTGGTATCCAGTGAGATGATATCCCAACTTCATTGATTATCAACTCTTGAAGATCGAGTACCACAGCCGTATCAAGAAAGTTTGCACCCTCAATCATATTTAATCAAAGCTTCAATGTGTCAGAAATTTTTCCCTTTTCAGAAGAATTCTGACCTTTAAAATTTAACTAATGCCGAGAAAGAAAAATCGAGAGGGAATAAACTACAAATGGTCTTGCTTGAAAGTAAGAAAGAATTTATTCACAAGTGTCTCCGAAAGGAGGCAAAAAGTTAAAGGTATACAATACAAAATAATTGCATGTAATTCCCATGTGGATGTCAGCTAAATTTATACAAATTTAGGAGCCAAATAACAATTTACAGAAATATAATATATATTAAAAAAGGAGGAAGGTTTAACTTACAGGTAATGTAAGGGTGTAGACAAAATGACCCATAAAAATATCTTCTCTCACGCACAGTTTGAAAGTTGGTAAGTGAAGAAGATTTCTTCTAGACAGAAAAATGAGAAGTCTTTTCAATAATTCTTGTTTCCTCTCACCAGAAACAAGGCTCTTTCCTCTTGGTACGGGTATGCTGCTGTTTTTTCTTCCTCACAGGCTCTCGAGAGTGTAGAAAATTTGCAGCTTGGTTCTTCTCTTGTCAGAAGTTAGTTTTGAATCTTTTCTCACCAAAGGTATTCGCTGAGACCACATGCTTCATTTTCAAGGGATATGGGCTGGCGTCCAATAGCAGTAAGCCACTTTCCACAATAAATTTTCTTGTTGGGACCGGCCAATGTCAGGTTCTAGCTTCCTCGAGCTCGTGTCAGTCCGTGCTAAGAATAGACAATTTGCTGGTTGCTCGCCAGAGAGATAGGAGCGTCTTCTCTCCTCGAGGCCCCAAATCCAAAAGAGACTGATATAGGTGTCACGTGACCGATGTCCAGTTTCTGGAGCCAGCTACAGAGGCCCTTTTCTTTACTCTATTTTCGTAGAAAAATACAAAACAAGGGACATTGAAAGACAGATAAAAAAAAGGGCATGCAAAATATCATACGTTTTTTTGGAAAAATAAAATTTCCAATAAATGGGGGCAAAATGTTGTTGACTCAAAAGGCTTATTCTATCATAAAGTTTACTGCAAAATAGAGATTTCTTAAATAAAAAAAAACTTACTTTTTAAAAAAAAATTAAAAAAAAGATTTTTGGTATTTTTACAATTTAAAAAAAAAAAACATTAAAAATATTAGGTCAGTAATGTATTATATCAATAATGTGACCTTGAGTAAAAAAAAAAACTTTCAAAAATGATATAATTCTTTGAAACAATATGTGTATACTTTTTGATATTAGAAACAAGGCAGAAATATTAGAAAGAAGTGTACTTTTTGTTGTTGCACAGGATGCACAATGCTTGCTAATGCATTCAGCATTTTATTATCTCTAATTTCAACAAGACAATATGGCTGCCATATTTTTTTGTTATCCTAGCCAAGTAAGTCCTTTCTCTTTTCAATTCTACTCTTCCTACATTTCATGTCAGAAAATGGAAATAAATGGGGAATTGGATTTTTACATCATCTGATAATTATTTTCTTTTGTTTTTTATAAAAATTCTAAATTAAGTGTAGATAATGAATTAATTTTACTGTATTTTTTCATAGATATTTTTTTAATGATTAAATATGATCCTCTTATGCATATAATATCTTTTATTCTTTACTAGATAACTTTTAGTCCTGTTAGGTTCCCATAATAACAGTGGTCCATAATGATATTGATACTTCTGTTTAGGAAGGAATGAAGGATTCTAAGAAGCATTTCATTGATATCCCTTTTACATCAACTTTGATTTCAAAGCCCCTACAAATATATCATGCATGCCTGAGTAAGGCCCATGATTCCCCATGTCTTACAAACCTTGGGATATATATATATATATATATATATATATATATATATATATATATATATATATATTTAGTGAACAGATAAGAATAAACAAATTGTTTAAAAAGTTTGGTACGACAAATAGTGCTCAAATGCTGGCCAGCAAAACAAAAGAAATTAAAATCTCATCTTTTCTTCTGCCCTGTCGGCTGGGGCGTTAGAATGCACAGACTGCACCTCTGCAGAGGGGTAAGACTCCCCCAATGGGGCCACCTGTTGGCCGTGGGTGGCGACCCGTGATGCTTATGGATAGAGCCCAGGTGGATGAGCAGTTCATGACATGCAATACTCTACTTTGGCCCTATCTTGGGCTAGACGGGCGGTCGGAGAGGCCCCCTCCGATCAATCGGCTGGTCACGTCAAGCCCTAGCACCTATATGATTTTCCCAACCCTATTGCCTTTATGGCAAGCCCCAACCCCTTTTTATCATATGGGTGCTAGAAGGCGGTGGCTGCGGGTCTACATGTCCTGGGAATGACGTTAAACTCTATCTGATGGTGAGGTTCCAGTTCTGGAGGTTTGGGGAATGTGGAGCACCCCTTCATCACCATTGCTCCCTGGTCCATTCTGACCCGGAGTGGTAGTATCTGTTAGGGTCCCATCTATGGGTTAAATAGAAAAATGTATTTATAAAAAAATTGTATTATCCATTAAGAATTGATTTATTTCAAAACTTTATCGGCATTAAATGACCCACTGAGGTTGATATGCCGTAAAACAAAACAAACCAAAACAAAAAAATCATCTTTTCTTATAATAGTCTCATTACAAAGCACTGAATGAAAATGCAAGACCAGGTTGTTGGAAATTAACAAGATTTTTAATGCAGAGTAGAGAAATGCTTCTACTGTAATGTTATGGGCCTCTGAACAGGATACAGATGCACTGGCCACTGGTCTGCGCACTCCGAAGACAACAACATGTACTAAGAATGTATGCGGGACAAATACCCTTGTACGACGCAAACTTCAGGGCTTTGTTTACCAACACGGGACTCTAGCAGCAGTCTTCAGTCGAAGTCAGCCTTTACCCAAAAAGAGAGAATCTTCCTCTTTGCTTTTGTGGTCAGCGAGTAGGTATCACGTTACAGGTTCTAGCATCTTAAAAAGCAACGCATCCTTGTTATGGTCAATATGCCTTATGTTGAGAGGTATCTGTGTGTATCAGTTGAGTCCTACTATTTATTTACGTGTAGTGGTTGGACCGGATTCATTCATGAATCTTTCATATTAATTTTTTTCGTGGTGGAAAATGATATTAGAAAAATTTCTTCATTTTTCAAATTATGTATTTATTCACTTCTTCGGCTTATTATTCTTGAGAAAGAGAGGAGGTCTTAATATATAGTGCTTCAAGTTTGGCTTCATTAACTTCTCCAGGTATAATTAATTTTGTTCAGTTGATAAAAGTATTAAGCAGGACTTTCTACACTTCTGTGACATCAGACCCCTTTCCAGCCTGTTCCAAGCCCGCGGCCCTAACTGCTCTCGTGCGTGTCTTGACTCCAACTGCCTTCGGTCAATCCAGCCCAGGCGTTTAAATATAATTTTGCCAAGAATTCTCTAGAAAAGAAAATGTTCTTGAATTTTCTCTAAACCGTTGTGGAATCTTCCAGACAAAGAACATTGTGGAATTCTCTAGCAAGTTCGGGGACCTTCTAATAAGTTTGAGAACATATGAACATGTGTCAATCAGAGTTCAGCCCCAAAACATCTGGGCAGGAAGATCAAAGGAACTGATGGCGACAAGTCTGGGAGTTTAAGAACTCATTTGTACAATTTAGACTTTTAAATCCACATGTTTTATTGGGATAATGAGGATTTTATTATTTTCATTCACCTCACTTAAGCGGCCACCCAGCATCACGTATCTAATTACATTACACTACCCTAAAACAATAACTTAAGAGCTCAACTTGTGTGTAAGCAGCTATCTTGTGTACCAATCCATGTGTCTCATGGTGATAGATCCATTTCTTGTCCTATCTTCCATGATGCACCTATCACAGCAGGCAACTCTCCTACTTATCAAGGGGAGTAACTCTAGATATTTCTCATCAGGACTGATCCTAACAGTTTTTAACTAGATTGTGAGTCTTAACTAAGCAATAATCCTATGTAATTGTTTTATATCACCAGAAGCTGAACTGAGGTCTATAAAACCTAATTATCAATCTTTAATCAGATATGAATAATTATTTTAGTTAGATATATAATTCCTTTATTTATTCTTGTGAAGTTGAGAAATTTCCTCATGTGGAACAAATGTTATTGTTAGAGCCTTCCCCTTTCCCTCATGTGGGGCAAATTTTATGTTAAAACTTTCCCCAGTGTTCAATTAATATGCATACCAAATTTGATAGTTCTCCATAAAACCTTTTCTAGTCCATCTCTAAAATATTCTTTAGTATTGAAAAAAATGTTCAAAGCCCCCAAAACATCTGGGCAGACTGCATTCATAGTTTATTTGTATTTAATACAATTATTTCAAACCGGTGAACAAAGTTATGTGAATTAAAAGGTTACTAACCTAATATGAATCCACGTTTTTAGGGATGTTCAAGAAAAAAAAAGAAGAAAGAAAGAAGGGTGATTCAAATGAGGTTCATCAGTAAAGTTTGATATAGAAGCTTGATCAAAATTGTTATAATGATATAATAATATATTATAATATAATGATATTTGATAGAACATTGCAGTTTTGACAAAGATTGTCAATAATGTCAATATTTACTGAAGCCATTCACCATGAGCAGAATGTGACACAGAGCTTTCCTTCTCCTTGGCCAGGGGTGTCCTAATCTTTTTTGCAAAGAGGGACACATTTAATAATGTGAAGATGTCCAAGGGCCAATGGTTCTTTCTGATGTTTTTTTAAACCATGAAATTACATGCAAATATACACCATTATAAAAAAAATAGAAAAAAAGCAAATAAACAAAAATAAATGAATAAAACCTTCTTTTTTTTTTTCAAATGGCAATGTCACCAATAACTAATGAGATGGATGATACTGAGATTTGGATTTCACTAAAGAGGCTAGAGGTCTGGTTTGATGGCATTATAAGACTGAAGCTGTGGGCCATAAGAAATCTTACCATGGGCCAATTATGACCTGTGGACCAGACTTTGGACATGCCTTCCTTAGACCAATTGCTATACCAAGGCTAACCCAGTCTGGCCTACAATTTATCCATAGTTAATGGAAAAGAAATGAATTCATATCTTTCCCAAAGACAGCATAAATTGAAAGACAAACTGCTTTATTCAAAAAGCATCATTAAATCTTCACACTATTGTTATTTGATTGGAATGGTATGCATACTAATTAAACACTGGCATCAGATTTTTTATGAGATTCTAAAGGATTTATGTTATTTTATGTTAACTTTGATATGTTATTTTTTTTAATGAAATAGTATATTTTTTTAATAAAAGAAAATGCAAAAATGTGTATGTAGATATTCTTTCTATTATCAAATTCATGAGTTCTTTTGATGTCTCTTAATATTATGTCAGGTTTATATCAGGAAAAAAAAAAGGTTGGCTATCATGGATATAATCAGCCATTTTCAAATTAAGTGCAATAAGTGTATTTGATTTCAGTGCAATGGATTAATACAATCCATCAGAGGATTACTGCTCTGAAATTTCTCAACCGATCCATCTTGGTGTTAATCTATAATTGGGTTTTTGGGATTTGGATTTCTCCAAATCACTGCTACTACTGGATTCTTCTGGTAAAAGATGGTGCTGTACTGGAGAGAGAGAGAGGTGGATCCAGTGATTGGAAACCTATAATTCCTTGGCAGAAGTGTTGAGCAGAATGCTTTTATTGATAGATTGTTTGCTCTCTGTAAGCAGATTTGACATTTCTAAGAGGTTCTCATCTTTCTTAGGAGGAGGAGGAGGAGGAGAGGGAAGGGGAGGAAGTGAAAGAGGAAGTGGAGGAGGAAGAGGAAAGAAAAGCTTTTGTGAAAATCATTTCTGAAAAATGAAACATCCATTCTATATCATTTATCAGGCCATCTTTATTTAGATTTAAAAAAAAAAAAGTCTGTTATTTATTGTACCTTTTTATGTTTAATGTACAATGCATAATTGGATGCTGACTTTGTGTTTGACTTTATTTCACTTGATATTTGATTTAAATCTCTATTATATGTAATAGCAAAATAAAAAATGCCCTTCGAGTGACGTAAAAATAAATTTTTGAAAAATATTGCACAAGATGGGAATTAAAAATTCAATGTCAATAAACTAAATTTTATTCAGTTCAATTCTGTAGAAAAATAAATTCTTTAAATTATTTTATGTAATAATGATATTGACTATAAATTAACTACTTGTTGATAAACATATTTAATTCCCAATATGCACTACATGCAAAGAGAAATTTACAGTGAAACATATACTGCTAGAATGTGTAGACTTTGATCTAGTGCAAACAAAATACTACTAAGCAAGTAATTTGAAAGAACTTTTCATGAATATAAAACCATTCAGAATTTTACATTTCCTAAAAGAAGTCGGATTGGACTAAAAAATATGAGTAATTGAACAACAGTTAAAATATATACATAAATACATTTGTTTTCTACCAAAATGTCGCCATGAATGATCCACCGAGGTTGATCTGCCGCCAAACAAACCAAACCAAAAACCAAAACAGACAAATAAAGACTGAATCTCGTTTATGTAAACAGAACGTCCACTTTATGGTTACCTCACTCAATATTATTTTTAAAGTTAATTTTTTCTCAAAAATGAAAATGTCCTGAAAGAAAAATTATTTTAAACTTAAATGCAATTAGAAAAAAAAAGCAAACTATTTTCTGATGAAATTGTAAACAGACATGAATTTGGCCCAGTTTACATTAAATTTACCATTATATGTCACAAAGCCTGAGAGAAAGTCAGTGTCCAATTTTACATTATACATTTATTGTAAATTGAACCTCCACTTTATGGCCATTTTCAAGTTAATTTTTCTAAAAAAAAAAACAGAGGAAAAAAAACCTCAATAGAAATGAAAGTTATTTTCAAACATAGCAAAACTAAATATGTATTATTTGGATTTTTTGGACTGTTTTCCTCTTCTTTACACAATGTATCCAAATAATACAAATTATCAAGCCTCATCTCAAAAATTCAGACAAAACTAAATACTTTTTGCAAAACTATTTTCTGGTGAATTTACTGCATGGCAATTCTTGTGAAACTCAGTCTTCATTGTCGGATAACCCACAAAATAATTGGGTAATATGGTGGTTAAAAAGCAGAAATGAGACAGACTACCTGACTCCTTGAAATAGAACCATTATCTTGATTCACAATGGGTAACAAAAATGAAAATGCCAAACATTGACTCTTATCTAAGATTTGATAATTCTTAAGTTATCTAATGTGGAAATGTTTCACCCTAAATTGCGTTTGGGTAAAAATATGTAATATGCAAAAATAGAAAGAAAAAAGAAAAAAGAATATAAGATAACGCGTGTAAACAAAAATTATATTGGCAACAAATTAATTGTTTTACAATCTTTGAGTTACTATATATAGCAACTAAAATCTAATGTTTACTGTTTTTCCATCCAACACTCAGCAACGGTGGTGGATAGATATCTATTTAATTCAAGTAACAAATGAAATGATTTTTTTTTTACTTGTGTTGCTAAGATTTTTCTGAAATTTTTTGTACTTGACTTCAATAGAATTTACAATAAATTAAATAATTATCAAGAGAAAATCAGTCATTCAGTCATTTTCTCTTGATGTTTTGGGTGTGGAATCTTTCATTATAAAAGTAGAATTATGATTTTGTAGTTCCTTTATTTGCATGGAAGATCATTGAATAATGAAACCAGTTTTGTTTGGTAGATTATGTTAGGTGGATTGATTTCTACTATGATATAAGATTAATAAGGTCAAGGACATAACATTACCAATTCCCTAGGATGACTATGTTGGAGGGTTAGAAAGAAAAATCTACTATTTTTCTTGAAAGTATATTTAATGTTAATGTTTTTCTCATCATTAGGCTTACTGATGTTTCTTTATATATATATTATATATATATATATATATATATATATATATATATACTAGACAAAATGTGATCTGTTGGGTCACCCATTAAGCTCTCTCTAAATGATTAGGGAAAAGAGTAGGATCTGCCAAAATATCATCTGCTTTTCATGTTTAAAAACGAACTAAAATTTATTAAATTGATTATTTAATGTCAAATTTTTGTCCAAGTCGAAAAGTAGTAACATAATGAGCATCAGTAAAAAAGCAAAATAATATTACACATATAATTTATTTTTGATATATTTAAAACGTTTTTTTCATCCATTTTGATCAAGATGCCTGCCAAGAGGCTACTTAAAATCCGTTTTTACAAAATAAATTGTAACTTTTGCAATTGAAAAAATTCACACTGGATTGTCCAATTGAACACATATCCTAGTAGATAAAGGAGTTAGATTAAGACAGTTCTAAATGCCAGTTATCTCTAATCCTGGTCAGGGACAGCAGTAACATAGAATAATAATTAACACAGCTTAACACCTGTACCCCAGCTATGGTTAGTGGAATGAGAACAGGATACCCCCGTGGACCTAATAAAGGGTTGGGTTCAAAGTTCCGTGATGGCTCCCAATTACAAGAAGGTTCCCGAGTTCGACAAGAAATACCTGAAGAAGGCCGGAGGGCACATCAGCCAAAACTTTGTACAGATAACAATGAAGACGAGGACAATAGTCTGAATAATACAAATAATGGTAATCTTTGCGGAGTTCCGTCCTGGCTTCCTGCATCCAAAGCGGTATCACTTGAAAGAAAAAAAAAAAAAAATAGAACCAACTTAGGGCATTTTCCACTGAAAACCCAACCCTAACCCTAAACCCCCCTAGTAATTTTAACTAGGGGGGTTTAGGGTTAGGGTTGGGTTTTCAGTGGAAAATGCCCTAAGTTGGTTCTATTTTTTTTTTTTTTTCTTTCAAGTGATACCGCTTTGGATGCAGGAAGCCAGGACGGAACTCCGCAAAGATTACCATTATTTGTATTATTCAGACTATTGTCCTCGTCTTCATTGTTATCTGTACAAATTAACTGTTTTATTACAAAGTTCTGTTTTTTCTGGGTCACCCTGTATATCACCGGCAAGCATGTTTTGAGGCAAGAGGCCATGACGGAACTCCGCAAAGATTACAATTATTTGTATTATTCAGACTGTAATATCGGAGTGGTATATATTTGATTGATACTATTTTCTGCATAAATAAAAAGACTAAAGACAGAGTTTATTTTTTAAAGCCATACATAATTAAAAACAACCTTAATCCCCTAAAACCGTAACCCAATTCGCAAAATGTTAATTCATAGACTGTAGTTAAACTGTCATTGGGTACCAGCAAAAAATTTTCCGTTTTAATTTTCCAACCTAAGTCAGAAGTCAGTCCTACATTCTATAAATTAACATTTTGCGAATTGGATTACGGTTTTAGGGGATTAAGGTTGTTTTTAATTACGTATTGCTTTAAAAAATAAACAACAAAAAAAAACAAATTACTATACATTTAATTAACCATTGAAATTAATTATTGAATCTATTATTGAGACAGTTGTTTGTATTAATATAGCAATGTATAATTTCAATTAAACTTAGTTTAAAAAATATTTTTCAACATTAAATGTATAGTAATTTGTGTTTTATGTTGTTTATTTTTTTAAGCAATACGTAATTAAAAACAACCTTAATCCCCTAAAACCGTAACCAAATTTGCAAAATGTTAATTCATAGACTGCAGTTAAACTGTCATTTGGTACCAGCAAAAAACTTTCCATTTTAATTTTACCGACCTAAATCAGAAGTCAGTCTAGTTTGTTTTAGTTTTAACTAAAACAAACTTTTATGCCCGAAGAAAACTTTCACTTAAACAGTGGGGGTAGTCAATGTTTGCTCATTTGAATTCCATAATATTTAAATATATAACTATTTTTTTTTTACCCAACATGAAATATTTTTTAAAGTAAGTTTAATACTCTATGAATTAATAATTAAAGTAATTAAAAAAATCTATTTTAAAGCATGATTTCAATTTCGTAAAATTTACACTCAACTAAAATTGAAATCATGCTGTAAAAAGATACTTTTGTTTTGTTTTATTAAAACAAACCAAAATTTCTCTGTGGTCTGGAGAAAGGGAGGGGCGAATCTACCTAGAGTTAGGAGGTGCTGGGAGGGTGTTTGCCTGCTGATTTTTAAAGGCAGTGTGCCCTCCCACTCTGGTTAACTCGACTACTCACATTAACTCTCCCACTCACGGTAACTCTATATAGAGGGAGAGTGGAAGAGAGTCAGGTCTAATTTAGACAGGGATTGGTCGGTTGTTGACTTAATTGCTAATTACACCTAATTAAAACCAATTAAACTGAATTTTTTTTTCAAACACTGGGTAGTGCTAAAACCAAGGAACATCTAAGTATAAATATTGTGTCCATAACATAAATAGAAAAAAATCCTTTAGTTGGCGAAGGTTGATAAACTCAGCTTTAGTATAATAATAGATGAATGAGAAAAAAGAAGAAGATAGTAGGAAAAATCAGATCAACATGTTTCACTTTAGGGATAGTGCCAGCAAAATGAATTTATGAAATGTTGTAAAAAAAATGCTTTATTTATGTTATACTGAATTTGAAACAAAATAAATAATCTAACTGTACTCATTCAAAACTGGATTATTTTGACAGTGTGTTTAATATCAATGCATTTTTCATTATTGGTCTCTCTCTCTCTCTCTCTCTCTCTCTATATATATATATATATATATATATATATATATATATATATAGTACTAACAATATTATTAGTAGAGGAAAAATAAAGGGTATACCATGGTTTCAATCAAATTGAAATGATTTCTTCAGGACCCTACCCTACGTTAACTAAGTCATTGTAATATATATATATATAACTAGCCCTACAAATGTATTGACCACTTTTATATTCCTTCATAACTGTGACTTATTTGGTTACTTTTTATTGATGGTCAAAATTGTGACTAGCTTAATTTTTGTCTTCTCTGTTAAGTTATTCCCTCTCCAATATAATATATATAATATTTTGTGGACTATCTTATCATTGTTTCCATCACTTTATATATATATATATATATATATATATATATATATATTCTGTGATATTAGATCAAGGACAAGCTTGAGAACTTGAAAACTGATTTAAAGAAATATGAACCATTGTATTAAAATGAAATTGATGGCAAGTGCAATGTTTTTTGATAATAAATAAATGATTGTAACATCAGGAAGACCTACATGAAAACAATAAATTAGGACTGGCCTATTGATCTGTTTTTATATAGGGTAGTCTTGCTGTGAAATCCAAAACAGGACTTGCTTTGCATATATATATATATAAATATATATATATATATATATAAAAGGGTTTTATAATTTGCTTGAAGCATTGTGTATATATTGGTTTGGAGGTTGATTTTGAAGGCTATCACAATGCAGGTGTAAAGAAAATATAAGGTAACAATGGTGTTGTTTGTTAACCTGGGATTTATTCTTAATATTTCGACATAAAATCTCTTCTTCAGAAGAACACTGGGACTGAAGTAGTTGTCGTCTTGTTATGGCATTTTTAGTTAAATGAATTTTTTTTTATTGAAAATGGTATTTTTTTATAACTGTATTCTCATGTTGCGTGTTTACCTGAATGCGTGTTTTTGTTTTTACGTGTGCGCATGTGCATGAAAATGCGTGTAGATTGTGACGTTATGACCATATCCATGAATGTGTGTGCATATGATTGACCATATCCACGTGCGTATGTGCGCATTTGGTGGCCATGTTTGGATGTAATTTAACTTATTTATTCATTTTATTATTATTATTATTATCATTATTATTATTATTATTATTATTATTATTATTATTTATTTGTTTATTTACTCATATTTATTTTTATTTATTTTTTGAATTCTCTCATATTTACTTTGCCCATATGTGTGCCCATATATAATATATATATATATATATATATATATATATATATATATATATATACACAGTAATGCTGATAGCTTTTTGATTTAGTGCATCCTGGGACACGCATATTTGCTTTGAATGAGTCCCCGGAAAAATTTATAAATCCCAACTAAAGATGTCTAACTTCTAACTTGTAACTCATCCTGTGTAATTTGGTTCTAAGAAACTATTGAAATGTATTTACAGTTAGCTTGAAATGGTGAGGGAAGAAAAAAGAAAAATATGGTGACACATTGATACGATTTTACTGCGTCCTTTTAGATTTTTGTGTGTCGGGGATGCAGGACTTATACCTATCAGCATCTTTGTATTTATATATATATATATATATATATATATATGCATGTTTATATAATAATGATTGGAATAATTTATTTTTAAAAGATTGTTTAAAAAGTGTTCAGTGTTTTTAAACCAGAGCAGGTTTAAAAAACCTAAAATTTAAAAGTGAGAACCCCGTGACCCTCTTTCCATTACACATCCCCACGATCATTAGACATATATATGTATATATATATATATTGGGATGAATTTAGACTAAGACAAGGGCAGGCAAAAACGGTCTTGGTAGGCTCCTTAAAAATGAGGGCACCATGGCACCATTTTTTTTTTGTTTTGTAAAAATTAATATTAACGTAAAATCTTTAAAAAAATTTGATGAAAATCAATAAAATACTTTAAAATCAAATATTTCTATTGATTTCTATATAGCATTACAACATGCTATATATATATCTTTTATATATATCTTGTTTTGATGGAAAATGAAATAAGCATAAATGGAATGAATATATTTTCTGGTTTTGATATTGGCATGCAGAATTTAATTTTTTCATTTTCTCTCTCTCTCTCTTTTTTTTTAATTGGAATGAAAAAATAATGAATTGTTTTAAAGTTAAATACAAAATTTGCTGTGGATGTGTGTATGTGTGTGTGTGTGTGTGTTTTTTTTTTTTAGGGCACCACAGCATTTTGTTGTGGTGCTGCAGTCTAAGATCACTCTGATCCTTGGCAGAAGTGCTGTGGAGTGACACTTTGATCTTAAGAAATATAAATCCATACATAATTGCATTAACAATAATGTAAACTATACTGGTCTTGAAATAAAAGAAGCTTTGTCATATGCCTGAAACATTTATTGAAACTTTTATTTGACTTTTATGATTAAAAAAAGAAAAGGATGACTTACAGGGGGGAAAAACTACCAAGACAGGTGGTAGGTATCTTACATTTCTGATGAAGAAAAATTGTTTACTAAGGAAATATCCTAGAGCAAGTTTTTCCAAAAAAGATGAGAAAACATGATTCTTTGGTATATATATATACAGACAGTAGAAATGTTCCTCTATCATCTTGCTTAACTCTATTTAAGATGGATACTTGATAGACATTTGACAGAAGAAGATAACACAGTGTTGCTGTAGGGTTCTAGCAGCAAGAAAAACATAACAAAATGTATGTATTAAACATGTCTGTCAGAATGTTCGTGGCAAAACTATGTTTTCTTTTGCATTTTGTTGTTTTAAGATTGAAAAACACCTGTCTGGCTCCTGCCACACTTTAATTTTTTTTTTTGTCTTTTTTTATTTTTATCTAATATCCTTTTTATTCTTTTTATGTGGTATCTTCATTTTTTCTTTGTCCTTATCTGATCTTCCTGTTATATATCCAGAAACAAATTTCAAATCCTCTTCTAGATTTTAGGGATCATTCTTTTTTAAAGTCAGACTATGCATATTTTAAGTAAATATCATTTTACCTTTTTTATCCCTAAAATTTAAACTACTATATTACTCACTTTTTAAGCCTCTTCCTGTCATATTTTCTAATTTTCTGTAGCCCCCACCCCCACCCCAACAACAACTGTTCAAAGACGTTGTTTTAAAACTTTAAAAAAATTATGATAATCAGTATAAATTTTATGAAGTTTTAGAATAAGAAAACCAAATTGTATTTATGAAATCAGTTAATTTCATACCATCTTGTATTTTTTTGTTGTTTTTTCTTTCTATAATTCGTCTCTGTAATGTTTGACTGTGTTGTATGTTTATAAAACGGATGGGTGCAGATTGTCCTTTTTCATCCTTACAATCCATACTTTGTTTGCTTTCTACTTGGATAGGAAAGACTGCACACAATAAAGTTAAGTTTGTATTTTGACTCAAGTTTCCATGGCTACAATCTAAATAAAAATTTTGCAAAAATATTCAAATTTGGTATCAAAATAATGAAAATATTTTCTTCTTAATTCTTCAGTGGGTGGAAAATATGAATAAGCAAATGGAATGTATTATGAAATTTGACTCTATTTTCACACAGCATGGTTTGATAAATTTGAGTCATCAAACAGGGCAGTAAAAGGGTCAAAAGATCTAATAATAAATACTCTATGTCATCAAATATTCTGGTTGTATTCTAAGGTCCTCTATGTTAATGCTGCTTCAGGTTCCAAATTATACCTGAACTGAGTGAAATTATCTGATAAAATCTTTCTTAGCAGAACAGTTGTGTATTATTTATAGTGAGCTATGAATTACTAATAAAAACTCAAGGAATTTAATCAAATTGATCAATGTGTCCATCTCTCCAAGTCACCAAACATTTCCCATGTCTCACTGGATATTTCATGCATCTTTTAAAATCACTCCACTGGGAAATAATTCCATTTCTTTTTAATGTTTTCTTTCTTTGAAGAATCCATTTTATATTGTAAGTTCCTGGAAATTTTGGTTACCACCTGACACCTTTTGGTACTAACTTAAATTTTTAACTAACTCATATTTTGGGGTACTACCTTATACCAGCTCTGATGTTTGGGACTGTAGTATATGCTGACTGTACCTCTGCAGAGAGGTAATACCCATCCCTCCACCTAATGGAGACACCTGTTGTCCATGGGTGGTGACCTGTGATGCTTAAGGACAGAATCCTGGTGGCTGAGCAGTACATGACATGCAACATTCCACTTTGGCCCTTTTTTGGCTAGATGGTTGGTCAGAGAGACCCATAAAATGTCCCAGGGACTCATTCGAATCAAATCCGTGTGTCCCAGGATGCACTAAGTTAAAGAACTATCAACATCACTGACCCAACATGAATGAATAAAATAAAAAACCTCTTTAGCATGAAATAACTCTAGGGTTGACATGACATAAAAACCAACCAACCAACCACCTTATTCTTTAGTGTACCACCTCATCCTCTTGGGTACTGTCTCACACTTTTGGCTACTAAGTCACACTTTGGGGTACCATCTCACACTTTTGGCTACTAAGTCACACTTTGGGGTACCATCTCACACTTTTGGCTACCATCTCATACTTTTGGATACCACCTTACACTTTGGGGTACAACTTTATACTTTCTGGTGTAATTTTATATATAGCATAATCCACAGGGAATATCATTTAGTTATAGTAATTGAGCCAAAATCTCTTTATTAGCAGATTGATTGATGGGAAAATAAACACTTAAGCAATATTGACTCTTGATATCTTTCTTATCAGTAAATGATTATTGTTAATACATAGCAATAGTTACTTGTTGAAATTATCTAATTATGTATGAATTATTATAAATCATATATATTATATTATATTATATTATATTATATTATATTATATTATATAAATCATCTAATTATGTATAAATTATTAGAATTAGATAAGAATGCTTAAAATCATGTAAATGTATGCAAATAAGTGAGACAGATAAAAATATATGATTAAAAATATTCATAGAAAAATTGCAAATATGATTACAATCAAATTATACTAATTAATCAAAGTTTCAACATTAAATAATCCATGGGGAATTGATATGCCATTAAACAAACCAAACCAAACCAAACCAAACCAAATCAAACCAAACCAACTAATGCCCAAGAGAAATTTATTATACCTAAGAAGCTGTTGATATGATATTCTTAATACTCAGTTGATAAAGTATCATCTATGTAATAATGATGAGATTTTTATGTTTGTTGATATAACACAGCAAAAAAAGCACATAGTAGTGCAATTTTTGATAGCATAATATACATTTGAAAAATGAATCAGTTTCCAATCCACTCAAGCCTCTGGTTTCTGAATAATCTTTAATTCATTAAATATATATGTATATATAAAATGACTCTTTGGAAAAAGAAAAAGAAAAAATGAACGTGTCACAATATTGACTATGTTGGAAAAAAGAAAAAAACAAAAACAAATGAGTCTTGATACAACAAATATTGAAAAATATAATGTATATTATATATATTTACCAAACTCCTCCGCACAAGCAGGATGTAACATATGGTCAATTTCTTGTGTTCAACAGGTTTCAATTCAGAGTTTTCCTTCTCCTAGACTTGTTGCCTAATCAAAGAGCTCAGTCTACCCTACTATTTACCCATAGATGTAGGGAGAATAGTTGGATGCATACCTTTCCCAAGGTATTAGTGCTAAGTGAAATGCAAACAGCCTCATCCAGATTTTAAACTTGTGTTGCCAAGTCCATTTCCTATTATGATAACCATTACACCACGTGTCTCTACAATTTTCAAGCAATTATATGGTTTCATGTGAATCTTCCTATTCAGTAATAATACTCCTTAGTAAACAATTATAGCTTCAAGTAACTATTCTTATTACAAATAATTTGTACATAGTTATATGGTTTGAAGTATTCCTATCTAATACTAACAATTTGCAAACAATTATATGGTTACACTTCATACTATCACTTCATAATATCAATGTTTTAAATAAAGTTTGCAATCATTTTAAACATGTAAACACATCATACTTAATTGCAATGTGTGTATTTTAAGAGCAAATCTAGTTCAAAATCATTTTAAACATTATCTCAAACATCATCTTTGACCCATAGATAAAATGCTAACAGTTATTACCATTTTTGGTTAAAGTGGACCTGGGAGTAATGGCAATAAAGTGGTGACTCCACAATCTTCAGAGCTCCAGAATTGAAGCCTCGCCATGCCATACCTAGGGCAATTGAAACAATAATTAACATTTGCAAATAATTATAGAGTAGCTTCCCTTTTTCTTAATAAGAAGAAAATAAAAGGAAGAATCATTGAAGCTTCATGGTAATTAGAATTTGTAAATAATTATAGATAGATAGATAGATAAATTTTTTTTTTATTCGTTTGTTTTTTTGTTTTTTTAGATTGCTTTTTTCAAGAAAGCATTGGGATATCATGTTCTAAAATGAACTTAGTGTGATATTTTAATTGGTCTTTGAATAAGTCTGTTCCCTTCACCCCACCCCTGGTCTAGTACTTCTAAAATATACAATACCTAAATAATATAAATAGCAACTGTGTTAGATTTGAGTAATTCAACACTGTATTCCTGTTGGATAAAATCCTTGGTGCTAGTGATTCAAGAATAATTCTGAGATGTCTGTTACCCATATTTCTTATGAAATTCTGTAAGCTTATCACCTCCAATCACCTTTGTAATCTTAGCTTTCTTACCTAGAGAAGAAGATGATGTGAGCATCACTTTAGCAGCCTTATTCATTTACAGAATATCATCTTTACTTTCACAGGAGGTGACAGATATCAGCATCCTCCTCCTCATCCTTCTTCATCTACTGACTCAAATCAATCACTTTCTGCTTTTTGTTTAACCATGAAAAGATTTTCTTGTTCATTCAGCAACTAAAATTCAACTCAGATGAAAGAAGTCAATCCAAATGAATAAATTAGAGGACAATTTTTTACCAGGTTTTATATTATAAATAAATACACTCCTAGAATTAAATGAAAAGACAAGTCAATTCTCTTCTAAACCAAAAATAACGAGATTTCATAATTTCTAGTGGAACATTATGCAATAAAAACGGATATTATTAGGTATTATTTTTGCCAAGTCCTACAACATTGAAACTATGTAATCAAAAAGATTCATACGTAGCAATCCAAAAATAAGTACACCCCTAATAATTTTGTATAAATAGTTAATTTTCTTTTAAACCAAAAAATACCAGGATTTTATTCCAATTAAAATCATACAATTGAAATGGATATTATTAGGCATTATTTATTGCCAAACTCTACAGCTTTGAAACTATATAACAAAAATATAACAGTCCAAAAATAAGTACACACTTTATGCAATTTCATTTTTACTTACAGTTTCAATGCTGTAGAGTTTGGTAATAGATAATACATATCTGTTTTGATTGTATAATAAACTAAATCTGTAAAAGGTTAAATACATGTTTCTAATGACCTTAAGAATTGAATTATGTCAATAATTTCAAAGAGATATTCATAATATACACTATTGCCCATAAATAAGTACATCCCAAAAATTAAAAAACAAAAAACGAAAAATGTTTATTTTCTTCTAAACCAAAGATACTATAATTTTATTATTTCCAGTGTAACATCATATGATTAAAACATCTAAGGTACTATTTATTACCAAACTATAGCTAAAAACAAATAAATTGTATATTGCCAATATATATATATATATATATATATATATATATATATATATATATATATATATATATATATAAAAGGTATACTTACTTTTAGACTGCTACATATTTAGATAGATAGATAGATAGATAGGAACAAAGAACAGACTGAGTTTATAAAAAAGAAATTAAGAAAGGTGCAAAAGTCATGACTTCTGTTTCACCTTGTATAAAGCACAATAGAAATTATCTAAAAATAATATAAATCAGTTTGTTGTTTAAGGTAAAGAATATAGGTAAATATTTTGACAAATCTCTTACCTTTGTAAAAGATTCCAATTAAAATAATCTGGATCAGTATATAGTTATAATTGAAAAATAACCTTATACTATGACCTATACAGATAGTGATACATATGATTTATATGGTTCATGATATGTCCAACAATTGATTATATTCTTGTTGTGGAAATTGATAATGAATCATTTGTTTCTGTTGGTAATAAAATCTTCAATAAAACAATGAAGCTTTCTATGTAGAGACTTATTTTTAGAAATTTCTACATAGATCTAATGAATCTTGTTATTTGATAACGTTCTTAAATAAATTTAACAAAAATGTGTTGCTGCTTCATCACAAGATTTATTTTAAAACAGCTGTCCTTAAACTTTTCTGTATGAAATTTTTGTATATTTTACACATTTTTGGGGGCAAAAAGAAAAAATCAGTTTCATAAATGAACAATAAAATCTTGAAATTTTATTTGAATCTTTTTTGCATTCAGCCTTTTATTTTTCAGACAAAATAATTTATTAGACAAAAAGAAATCAAATCTTATGATGAAACTTTAGAAAACTAAATCATCAATTAATGACAGAAACAACAACATTTAGGTTACATCTATATTAATAATTGGAAAGACTGTCTTCATAGTTTTGCCGGCTGGGATTAGAATACACAGACTGAAGTGGAAGTAAGAATGCTTGAAACCATATTACTGTGTGCAAACCAATGGTTGTTGATATTGAATGAGAATAATTGTTTGAAGTCATATGATGATTTGTGTGAATTTCTAGTTTTAGATAGGAATACTATTTGATGATATTTACCATGTACCCCATGTTGTACAGGTTAGGCACAAGGCCCTATTAATGTGGGACCCCCCCATGAACTGAAGCTCATGGGAGGTGGGTGCAAAAAATGTGTTGATCCCGTCAGCATTCACCCGTAAGGAGGGGCACCTCAAGCACCGGGCAATA
The DNA here is from genome assembly GCA_023376005.1 of Doryteuthis pealeii. Taxonomy (NCBI): domain Eukaryota; kingdom Metazoa; phylum Mollusca; class Cephalopoda; order Myopsida; family Loliginidae; genus Doryteuthis; species Doryteuthis pealeii. The sequence continues at coordinate 25,113,383 of CM042171.1, read as the reverse complement.
AACCCAGCCCTTTAAATTGAGGGGGCAGGTGTTTCCCGGGAGGATGGCTTCCTCGGATCCTCCGGTCAAGATCATACAATATTGTTTAAACAAATTATTATTTTTATAGATAAAAAAATAAGTGAGACTAAAAAAATGATTTCAATGGAATGTTGAAAAGATAAATAATTATCAAACATTTACAAATGAATTAAACTTTGGCATTACATAACCTATAAGGGTTTGATAAGCCTTTAAATAAACCAAACCAAACCAACCCAAACTAAACCTTTATTTGTCTATCTTCTATAAACAGCCAAACGGTTTGGTGTATAACAAATTTGGCATACACACAAATTGAACTCTGGGTAAAATTCTACATTTATTATGTGTTGTGGTGGTGTAGTGGCTATCATCGTTGAAAATGAACTTGGCTGTGCAAGTTCAAATCTTGGATGAGTCTATGTACTAATGCTTTTCAGAAAGGCACAAATCTCTTCTTCTCCCCCCCCCTCCCTGATATGTGTAGTTAGTAGGGCAGAATGAACTCTTTAACTATGTTAGGGCAATAAGTTTAAAAACTCTGAATTCAAACCTGTTGTACGCTCTTAAAACTTGACCTTATGAATACTAATTGTAGCAAAGGGGTTGGGTAAATATATGCATTAAATACCTAACTCAACTTCAGAAAACACTACCCTCTTCCCAAGGCAGCACCCCCCTCTTCAAAAGTAGGAGGAGAGTCATTCGTTGATGCTTTAAAAGAATATTGAGGAACTTTACTAATTTTGGCACCATCAATCAATATTCAGGAAAGTCTCTGCAAGAAACTTTCTTTCTTGTGTCACATTCTGCTTTTGGTTGGTAAGTATTTTAGGTTTTAATATAAAAAATACAATGGAACCTCAGTTCTCAAACATAATTTGTTCTAAAATTATGTTTGAAAACTGAAACAATATTTTCCATAAGAAAAAGTGTAAAGTGTATTTGTACATTCTTAACCATCAAATGAATGCCTATTTATAGACCTACAGTTATATGGAAAGACATGTATTTAAACAACAGATAACACATAAAAATGTAAATACAAAAAAGAAAAGCACAATAAAAGAAATATTTAACCTAATTCTTTATCATTTTTACATACCTTCTTCCTTTAAGAGATCATTGTTAATTTCCAGTGCCTTTTCACAAATTAGACCTTCAATAATACTGTCATCAGCTATTTCTTTTCATTTAATAAATATTAGCAGTATCTTCTCTGTCCATTATCGGTGGTCTTTGCTTGCTAACAACACTTTTCATTCCTTTTGCAATATCAGCTGCCATTATTGCATCTTTTTTCTTCAGATCTCTGATTTTGCCATGCCATATTGGGTTGAAAGATCAGAGAGACTTGAACACAATTTCCAAACTTTGTGATTATCTCCTTAAATTCTATCATTGCTCTCACAACTTTCCTCTTTCCCTTTCTTGTGTTTTCTTAGGATCCATGAATAAGGGTTAAAGTAGCCGTAGAATAGAGAATAAACACACATTAACAGTTTGCCTTAGCAGTCATTCTTGTGACTTCTGTTTTCATTGGCTTGACTCATGTGTTCAAAGTCCGAAAATTTGTTTGACTCAAATTTTTTGTTCAAACTCTGAATTGTTTGACTTCAGAGTCATTTGAGAACTGGAGTTCAACTGTAAAATTGTTCCTCATGGGGAAAGAAAAGGAATCCCCAACAAGAGGAGTTTTCCAACAATAAAATATAATTGGAAGGAAACCATATTGCTGCAACACTTAACTAGTTATACAAAATTTATATTCCCAAATTTTAAAAGAAAGAAATTATGAATTATTTGTCTTATTAGATAATTATTCAGATTCAATTAAACATTATTAATTTTGATTAATAATCTAAAAAAGACAAAACAAAATCAATAAATCTCTTAAGTGTCACTCATTTAAATGAAAAAAATATTTCTCTACAAAACTTTATGAAATTTCTCAGTGAAAAATATGACTGATGAATCTTATTTTTAATGGATTTGTTTTTTATAGCAACAATTTTTCTGTTTGTAACAGGTGTCAAGGGAAGACAAAGATTATAAAATAGACATTGTTTAATAAACACATTAATGTCTTTGATACACACACTCACACACACACACACACACACACACACACACACTTTCTCTCCCCCTCTCCCCCCCCCAATCAATTAGTGACTCTTTTTTTCACCAAATCACTTTTCAAATGAGCAACATTTCTGTGACCTAATTTGAATCTATTCTTCATTGCTATCCACCCTTTTACTTTTTTCTCAACTTTTTATTTCACATGGACCCAATATATTGTAACTTTTAGGTTATGCCAAGAATCTGACCAGACAGTCAACACATATAACCATGCATTCATGCCACAATTCTTTCATTTCTTTTTAAACTCTTTTTTTGTTAATAACACACCAACTCCTTCTTTTAGTCAGTCATTCATATTGTCACTCTTTCTTTCATTGACTCACTTTTCAAACAGGTAACGTTTCTCTGACCCAATTTTAGTCTATTCTTCATTGCTATCCACTCTTATTTTTAGACTTTTTAAAACTCTGTTAACATATTTCACTTGGATCAGTTCATTATAACTTTTTGGTTATGACAGGACTCTGACCAGACAACCATACATGGGGGAATTATATGATGATAGGTCTGTTTGGAACAATTTGGTGTACATTTTCATTAATAACAAAAATTATAAAATGCCCAACTACAATCCAAGTCTTAATCTTTTACCAGTGTAGATGGGTACTTTAGCTAGTTTGCTATAAAGTTGCACCAATGAAAACAATTTAACAATTATTATATCTGAATTTTTATGCTTTTTACAATTGTTTTTCCTAGATTCTAAATTTTATTTTATTCTTATTTGTTTTCTTTTTTGTAATTAACAATATGTAAGTTATTTACAAAATTTGATTTAAATAAACACAAGTATCTCAATGAAGAAACACACACCCATACAAATTGTTAGTTTTATTTTCATAGAGGATGTCTTTTGTAGTACATTAGTAAAATTGTATTTTTTGTAGCATTACTGATTACTAATCAAATCTGTGAGTCTATAATTAATTCATAGCAGATGAAATTTGATTTCTTTCAATATCCCAAAAAGCATTTTTGTAATATTGTACAAGGTTCATTCAAATCCATTTTGGTGTTATATTCGAATATCAAATTGCAGTTTTTAAAATTGCGCAATGGCAGATAATTTCTCATCCAAAACTATTTTCACATAATTTAAAAAGTCTTTATGGACATTTTAATTTTTTATTGAGGAAATATTAAATTTATAAAGTCATTTCTTAAAGCATTTCTGTTTTTTCATACTTTATATATTTTTTTGCTCTTTACTGTTGATAGATAAAAATAGAAGGGAAGGTAAATATTGTTTTTTGTATATGTATCCTGAAATTGACTGAGAATATATATATATATATATATATATATATTATATATATATATATATATATATATATATATATAGTGAGGCTGATAGCTTTTTGATTTAGTGCATCCTGGGATGCACATATTTGCTTTGAATGAGTCCCCGGGAAAATTTATGGGTCCCAACTAAAGGCGTCTAACTCCTACGTTGTAACCTATCCTGTGTAATTCATTTCTAAGAAACTATTGAAATGTATTTACACTTATCTTGAAATGGTAAGGGAAGAAAACAGAAAAACACTGGGATGCATGGATATGATTTTACTGTGTCCTTTTAGATTTTTGTGCATCAGGGATGCAGGACTCGTACCTACCAGCATCTCTGTATATATATATATATATATATATATATATATGTAAAAATGAAACTGGAAGTGAATCCAATGGTATGTTGAAAAAATGAATAAAGGAAAGAAAGTATAGAAAGGATAATATAGGATATTTTAATCAATTTTACTTACATCCCTAATGCTGTGATAGAATTTTAAATTATCAAAGCATGAGGGATGTAAGTAAAATTGATTAAAATATCCTATATTATCCATTCTATACTTTCTTTCCTTTATTCATTTTTTCAACATATATATATATATTTATATATATATATGTAAGTATATTGAGAAAAATGAAAAAACACAGGTTTAAATGGGTTAAGTGGTGAGTTTATTGGCCGACGCGGCAGTGTTTCGATCTATTAATTAGATCATCTTCAGGGCATTTGTTGGTATGTGGTAGGTGATAAGAAATTATTTATCACAGAATAGTGAGAAAAGCGAGTGGTAGTCCTTGTTATTCAGTCCGTTTTAAAAAATTTTAAGGTTTCAAAACCGTCTTTTTCAAACCTTAAAAATTTTTTAAAACGGACTGAATAACAAGGACTACCACTCGCTTTTCTCACTATTCTGTGATAAATAATTTCTTATCACCTACCACATACCAACAAATGCCCTGAAGATGATCTAATTAATAGATCGAAACACTGCAGCGTCGGCCAATAAACTCACCACTTAACCCATTTAAACCTGTGTTTTTTCATTTTTCTCAATATACTTACATACCGTCGGATTCACTTCCTTTCTTCACACACACACACACACACACACACACATATATATATATATTATATATATATATATATATATATATATATATATATTCAGGATTATATATAATTATATTCATTGTTTACTTTGAAAGATTTATACTTTATATCTAAATGTATTTTTATTTATCAATTTTTAAAAACTTTGGACATGAAGAATAATCATTACTAGAAGTACTTACCTGTATTACATATTGTTGTAAGATGGTCATTATTAAAAAAAAAGAAAAAAAAAAAAGAAACGAATATGGAAGGGTACTATTAGACTAAAATGGAAAAGAAAAGGGTTCTTAAATATTTTTTTAAGGTCAGGCAACCAATAAGATGAGCTCCAGCTTATCTGTTCAACACCTGGCAGTGACTGAGAGGGCCTAAGTTCATATAGGGTGGGTGGGGGTAACTATTTACCTCTCATAATAGTTACCAAGAGATTAGGTAAGCCTTTGAGATATACTCTCTTTTATTGAATAAGAGTGGGAACAGTAAAACATAGAGAGTGAAAGATAGATCCCACTTAAAAACCAGTTTGAACCTGATCTCCAAGCATGACCCTAACAAGTCTTGACAGTTTGGCTGAAATTAGGCAAAAAATGACAGAGCTTTAACTGTATGGACAGAAAGATATTTAGGGAATTATAAAATGATGTACAGTTATACTTAGACTAGTGTCCACGTCTTGATTGTTATAGTCATATTGTTTTGCCCATTGTACCTTCCAACCTTCTTCAGGTGTCTGTCATAGTCTGTAACCTGGTAATTTTCAACCAAATCTTTTATTCAATTTTTTTTTATCACAAAGACAAATTAACTTGAATGAATTAATTGATACAAAATATGCTCTATGTATGGAGATCAGAATGAGAAAAATCTATTCCGATGGATTGAGTAAAAGGTTCAATTTTAAATTTGCAGAAAGTTGAGAAGGCCAGAAACTAAAAAATTCTGACTATAATAACCGAGATAAGGACACTAGTCCAAATATATTGGTCTATCAAGTTTTGTTTAAAATAAAGACAGCAATAAATAAATCTTTTACTTCAGTTTAGCTCAGTCGGTAGAGTGTTGGGCTGGGAACTTCAAGGTTCTGGGTTTGATACCGGCCCTCACTAACTCAGCGTATGAGTAGCACAGGGATCTGTACGGTAAAGGGAGGAGCTGATGGTAGGTGTGGTGCTCCGTCTCAGATGCTAAAAAAATAATCTCCTTGGTGTAGCACTAGTGAAAAGGGGATAGACTCCCTCACTATATGGCTGATATCGACTTTAGGCCACCGCGACAACTTATATTTAAAGAACATCACAAATGAAATATTTGGAAAACAGGAATATTCTTATTATCTAGAAATATAATTTTCCTTACTAATTCAATTTTATGTGACATTGTAAGTTCTTCCACCCCAAGTGTGAAGAATAATCAAACTAAGTTCCAATTACCGTCGAATTGGTAAGACACAGCAACAAGCGGTTCTAACTTAATACAAACTCATCTTGTTGCAATTCTACTGCAGAATGACAAGGTATTTATAAAACTCCACAATATCATTGAAACCAAGCAGCCAATCAGAACTCAAGGAATGGAATCACCCAAATGCATGAATGGATCATTCTTGATTTCTATAAATACCAAATGTCTTGGACACTGCTTCAGTTGTGCTTAGCTAGTTGCTGTTATTCAAACCAACAGTAGACTAACTGACATCATATATTTAGTTGTAATAATGTATATGCGAGTAGGTGTGAGGATATCTATATGGGCATGTATACATATAAGCAGAGTGTATATGTATGTATATAAATGTTGTGTGTGTGTATAGTAGTATCAAATGGATAGCTATATAAATTAGGGAGGTTGGCAGATTTTGATAGATTATAAAATCAAAAGAGAAGGATTTTGGGAAGGTGGGGGAAGGATTAGTTTTTTAATGTCCATAATAAACTGAAGTCTTTGGCACTTGTATTGTCAGAGGTCAGTTGACAAGGATTTCATTGTTTTTATGGTGCTTTAGTTCCGGGAAGTCCATGCAGGAGGGGTGGCTTTCTTTTCCAGAAGTCAAGGCCCCATATATTCAAGATAGCTTTCAGGAGTTAAACAGATGAGTGGCAACCCAGAGCAGTGGCTGTTGGGTTGGCTGTTGGACTGGAATCTCTCCCTTGCCCACTGTCCACTATAGTTGATCACAAAAAGAATCAATTGAAGAAATCAGTGAGTGGACCCTTACTCTGATTCTGTTAGAGTCCACTCAAATGAGGCTGAAAAGTGAAGTGTTACATGTGCCAGCCCCAACAGGATAAACTCAAAGAAGGAATAAAGAAATGACAAATGTATTTTTGGATTCATTTATTCTTTGTTGTGCTGACTCGTGGTTTATACAGTTTTGACTCAAATCTGCAGACTACTAATCTTTTAACAACAAACACATTGTGGGATTAAAGTTGTTTTGCAGGCAAAACTGATTGAATCACAGATGATACTGTCACAGTATATTGTATACTAGCTGAAGTATCTGTCTACATCAGGTAAGAGACTTAAAACTTGCCTGGAGGGAGAAGAGATCAATTCATATCTTTCTGAAAAAAACTTTTGTGCAAAATGAACCCAAGATGTCTTCTTAGTAGAATATGAATGTTGTTTGCCGATTCTTTCTTTCTTTTTTAAATTTCTTTTATTGTCGACCGTGAGACCATAAACACATTCCATATCCTAAATCATCTGAAAAATTGGGCACTTATATTTTTACTGTTTTCATTGAAAAAAAATGAGGGGTTAATGATTGTAACCAAAACATAATGAGGGGGTGGGGAAATATCCTTGACCCCCACTATGAATAGAATGATCTAGTACCCCATGTTGTTACACATACTTTGCAGTTTAACACACTTGATAAATCATTTCTTAAGTTTCTTTAACCCTTTGAAAAAAATTGTTTAGAAAAGGAAAGATCATTGTCTTGGTTGAGCTAATAACTTTTCATTGCCTCCCCTCATAGAGTACATTTAAGTTTTATCTTGATAAAACGTATTTGTCTGATATCCAATTGCTGTATATTTTTGGTTCAGAGGATGTAGTAGTTTGTTCTCATGAAAAAAAAAAGAACCTTCTTAGAAACTGAAATATTTTACATGTCAAATTGCCAGCAATGGATTTAATTCCTTCCATACTTTGAGGCTATCCAAGTGTCTGGTCTTGCAAAAGATAAGTAAAATACAAAAACAAAAACAAACAAAAATGTCTGTTTCTAATGATATCAAATTTAGAACTAAATATTTTTGGATCAGTTTCATGCTAGTAGTTGTGAATTGTACTTTCTAATTTACTTTCAGGACTAATTTGATATTTGTCACTTATTTTGTAAAATATAATTCTAAAATAATCTAAGGTAGGTATAGACAATCCGCAGCCCAGAGGATTTTATGACTTTCTTTATGCCATGATTTATAACAATTTATTCATCAAGATTTTATTTAATTTCAATTCATTCTTGGTGATTCATTTTTATCTCAATTGAGGTTAGACATGAATATGAATTTTGTTTAAAAATTGTTTTATTTCACGTTGAGTGAATAATGTAAGTAAATGGGATTTTTGTTCATTCTTTTCTTCTCTTCTTCTTCTTCTTCTTCTTCTTCTTCTTCTTCTTCTTCTTCTTCTTCTTCTTCTTCTTCTATCAGTACAAGGAGTGGGGGGGTGATTTATGATAAGCAATAACTGATGACCCCACTGCTAAAAAAAAATGGTTACCCATATCTCACTTACAGGCTGGGCTATGATGTTCTGTGATATTGTCTGTCTGTCTGTCTGTCTGTCTGTCTGTCTGTCTCTCTCTCTCTCTATATATATATATATATATATATATATATAATCAAGGTTTGGTGTATATGATTTTTTCTTTAAAAATAATTTTATTTGGCTGTACTTGATGTTTGTTCCTATTTTTCTTTTCAGTGGAATGGCCTGATTTATAATGGGCAATATATCATAAGTCTACTTGAAAAATGTTACCCATGCCAACTCTATTTTTTTCTATTCTGTAATCCTATCTTTCATTCCAGAAAGATATCATCATATAAAACAGCTCTATACATTTATTTAATATTTTGGTTCGCAATGTCCTTTGCCAACTCAGCTCATCTCAGTTACTTGGTGTTGTTTTTTTAATTTAATTACTCAGATGTATATTTTTATTTTACTATTCATTGACTGTTACAATAAATATTACAAATCATAAAAAAGATGTATATCAACCAATTAATTATTTTATCATTATTAACCAATTAAATAATAAAATATTAACAAAACATTTTTCTCTGTTGTCAGAAATATCTATTATAATAAATGAATGTACTTGAACTATTGTCCTCATCTTGGTTGCAATATTCCCAACATTTCCACCATTGTATGCACTTACTTCTTTCGTTGTTGTCAACCTTCTGGCAATTTCAAACTGAATCCTTTAAATATTCAGGTATTAGATGGTTCTCTTTCCAATATTAAAGTGAGATGGATACCTTATTCCTAGTTAATTAGTCTGAAAGATATATCCTCTAATTGTAGACAACAGAATGAGAACAATCAATTTGCATGGATTAAATAAAAGGTTCTATTCAAAATTTCCAGGTTACCAATTATGGCAAACATTTGAAAATTGGATGATACAATGGTCGAAATGTTGAGATTATAACAACAAAGATGAGGATAGTAGTCAAAGTAAATCAGTAAATAATAATTATTATAATTCTCCAAATGATTTGCCATGCCATTAAAATAATCAATCAATCAATCAATCAATCAATTAACTACTACTGCTGCTGCTGCTGCTGCTACTACTACTACTACTACTTATGTAAAAACCACTTTCAGAAATGATAATGATTGGGGTGAGTGCAAACACAGTCTTGACACTTGTAAATTTGAATTTGTTTTATTCTTTAAGTTATAGTATTTCCATGCTATTGCAATTAAAAAGATGAGTCACTGCAGTGGACTATTTTTACTGTTATGGCAACAAATGAAATACTGAAACTGTATTTACCAACACAAAAATGAACTGGAATGAAATGTTTGTTTCCTTTAAAATAGTCCCATTGGCATTCAACACTTATTCCAGTGAGTTTTCCATTGGTCAAAGCACCATTGAAACTTCTCTTTTGATATGGAATAAAGCTGTGCCATTGTATTTCTTCCACATCATCAAATCTTTTTCTTCAGATGATTTTTAAAATCTTACCAAGCAAGATCTAGTGAAAACGCACTTGCACAATCTTATCTTTCACCAAAAATTATTGATCAAGATTGTCAGGAATTGGCACTGATCTGTCTAGAGGATAAGATTAACATTTTTAAAATCTAAAGATTCATTTTCAATACATTTTGAACATGCACATATGAAATTCAGAACCTGAGTTCAAATCCTGGATGAGGCTCTGTGTGTTTCACTTTGTGCTAATGCCTTGAGGAAGGCATGAATCCATCTATTCCAGCTATGGGTAAATTGTAGTGCAGACTGGATTCTTGATATTTCGTTAGGCAACCAGTATAGGATGAGGAAAACTCTGAATTTAAACCATCTGTATTCTGCTTAAAAATTGACCATGTGTCACATCCTGTCCATGGCAGAGGGTTTAGATAAATGCCTAGAAAAATCAGATCATTATACTATAGATTATGTACAATAAAAGTTTTCTTTCTTCTCAATTAATGTAAAATCATAAATAATTAAAAATGGAATCTTCTTATACCTCTTTGCTTTCTGTCCAATACTCTTTCTTGTAATGTTGTGTTCAAACTCTCAATCAATGATGGCAAAGATTTGATATTTTTAGACATTGATATTCAGTCTTTCTTCAGTTGATGATTTTTTTTAATACTTCACAATTTTTTGGTGGTAAATGAAAAGATTAAAAATCTTTTCATTTACCACCAAAAAATTGTATCATTTTATGTTATGATTTTTTTTTTACTTGTAATTTAAAACTTTAGTTTATATTGTAGACACAGGAAATCAATTTAGTTGCTTTAAACTTAAATCAAAATGTTAATTTTCCCAGAATTTTCTGTAGAAAGAGAATACTTTATTTGTGTTTCATCTAGAGAAGAAAAATTAGTCATTTAAAGTTGTGAATTTGACAGTTGATTTCTCTAATGTTAGAATTGGGTAGACTGAATATTTTGGGATTATTTATTTTCTTTTATTTTACAATCACTGTTGTTATTTTTTTGCATTGATAAAAGAGATCAAGTGTGTGGGAAAGTTCACCCAGCCATATTATGAAGACTTTATTGGATTTCAAATTGGAATTTGTAGTTTTCCCTAAATTAAGTTTTCACAAGAGATAAGGGATTCAGGAATTGGGAAAGAAATGAACTTTGAGATTAAACAATGAAAGTTATTCTCCTAGGTTGTCACAATGGGGTTTTTTTTAAAGGGGGGGGGTCTTTTTTTTTTTTTAACTATTAGTGACCTTTGCAAAAGCAAAGTGGTGAATAAAGTGAGAAAATGGTTTGTAATCCATTGCATGAGGAGATGGATAATATTCTCTTTGTAACTGATTATTGATTGGTTGAAAAATGTTAATATGGATTGGGTGTGTGTGTGGGTGGGTGTTGAGTTCAGTGAGGTTGGATGGTGGGTGTGATAATAGCTTATCACAAGGCAAGTCTGAAAAAGCATGGGAAGTAAATGTTCAGGTGGGTGTTGAAAGTTGATTATATAGAATTTTATAATATGTTGGAAATGTATAGTTTGATTGAAATAAGAGATATAATCCAATGAAGTTAACAACAAAATGTAAGAGAAAATAAAGAAAAACAAATTTAACTTCAGTGTTTTTGGCTCTTTTCCCACGAATGTTCATTCTGTCGTATTGGTTTTCAAAAGTTGGTTTTTTAGCATTGTAGCCCTCTCCTTCACTCTTATCCAAGGTTATGTTTCAAGAATCCTAGCAGATATTTGAAACTGTGGATATTATAGAACCTTATAACTAGATGACCTGTGAACCTATTGTGTTACCATTGTGATAGTTGTCCATGATTATATTGATGCTTCTATTTAAGGAGTGAAGGATTCTAATCTACATCTCATTTTTTTCCATTATTTCAAGAATTTGGATGTTTAAAAATTTGGATATTTAAAGAATTTGGATGTTTAAAAAATTAAATTGAGCATGAACTCTACAAAATTATACAAGTTACAAATTTAACTGTAAATTGCTTTATTCTCTCATTAATTTTGTTTTCTTTTCAAATGATTTCCTGTTCCAATTGAAAACATTTAGAAAAGAAATGATGTTCTTCTTGGCCTATGTGTTTCTTTTTTGGCTTCACATTAAGAAGATAAGAAATTTATTGTGCAATTAAAAATTCTCTTAATTTTTTCGAGATACATATGTAAAGGATACTGTAATTTTTGATTGGTACTAAGCTACTAAATAATAGAAGAATGATAGTGTCATGAACTTTTAATGATAGTGTCATGAACTTTTGGATGATCACGACTCTTTACCATCGTAACTGTATAAGAACAAGGGAGACAGGAGTGATTGTAATAACTACTGTGGTATCTCTCTACTCAGCATTACAGGTAAACTCTTTGCTAGAGTTGCACTAAATAGACTCCAAATTCTCACAGAGAACACTTATCCTGAATCACAGGCTGGTTTCAGAGCAGGAAAGTCCAAAACCGACATAATCTTCTCTCTGAGTCAGCTTCAGGAGAAATATAGAGAACAGAGACGACCACTCTACATAGCATTTATTGACCTTACAAAAGCTTTCGACCTTGTAAGCAGGAGTGGTCTCTTCCAGTTGATTGAACAAATAAGCTGCCCCCCTGTCACACCGACATGCAAGGCACCATCCAGTTTGATCGGTCCACCTCAGACCCATTCAATATCTGTTGAGGTGTCAAGCAGGGATGCGTGTTGGCACCCACTCTGTTTGGGATCTTCTTTTCCCTCCTTCTGCGCCAAGCTTTTGGTAAAGCAACAGAAGGAGTCTACCTTCACACAAGGACAGATGGTAATCTGTTCAATCTTAGCCATCTAAAAGCCAAAACAAAGATCAGGCCATTTGTCATTCGGGACATGCTATTGGCTGTCACTTGATACTGAACTCAGTTGCCAGATCGGAAAAGCTGCCTCAACTTTTGGGAAGCTCACAGCGAAAGTGTGGGACAACAGCAAGCTCACTATCCGTACAAAGGTACAAGTGTATAGGGCATGTGTTATCAGTACCCTCATGTATGGAAGTGAAACATGAACCCTGTACTCCCACCAAGAGCGGCGGCTAAAAATGGCTTTTACCTTCGCTGCCTTAGACGTATACTGGGCATCATCTGGAGGGACAGGATCACAAACACAGCAGTTCTAGAGAAAGCTCAACTCCCCAGCTTGTGTTCTCTACTGAGACAGCGTTGTCTCCGATGGCTGGGTCATGTCTGCCAAATGGATGATGGACGAATACTGAAGGATTCCCTTTATGCAGAACTTTCATCTGGTAAGAGACAGATTGGTTGCCCCCAGCTGTGTCTCAAGGATGTCTGCAAGAACGATCTCAGGTGATTTGGCATTGCCCCTTCCAGCTGGGAAAATTTGGCTCAGGACTGCCGTCGGTGGCGGCAGGCTCTCTGTAGCGGACTGTTCATGTCCGAAGTCACCCTGGTGCAACACCATGAAGCTAGGAGGTCCAGAAGAAAGCAGCAGAAACAAAGCACCGGCACATCAACATCTTCAGGGACAGCCTTCACATGTGACATCTGTGGTCGAGAATGTTTTTCGAACATTGGACTTTACAGTCACAGGAGGCACTTAAACTTCAGGGGCACAAAAACTATATCATAGTCTTCCAAGACTGAAATGCATATAAAAACATGAAAAAAAGATCACGACAGTAAACTGTAAATTACCATTAAATGACTGTTCTAGGGAGCAAGAGGAGGAGGAAGAGAAGGAGGAGGAGGGGGGAGAGAAGGAGGAAGGAAATAATGTTAGGTATTAGGAAGTAAATAACAGAAGGTTGGATGTGGTTGGATCAAACTATTCCTAGTGTTTCCCAAGTTTGGTCATAAGAAAGATGCAAGAAAATAAGAAAAATAATTGTTTGTTTGTTTGTTTGTTGTTGTTGTGTGTATGCACCACTGTGTGAAAAACAACAATTCCTTTATTATCTGGTTCAATCAGTTAGACCACATAATTATGAGGAGACTGGGAATTATTCTGAAATCAAAAAAACAAAATCGGTATTGTTCCTATTTGTCAGGTTACATTACTCAAAGAAAGCTTATCTTATCAATATAATTTTTTGGTTTACTTCATCCAGTCAAATTTTTGGCTTGTAATTCTTTGCCCTGGGAGCACTGAACATATTGTACTCTCACCTTGTCTGTGTAGAACATGGTATTTTAAACAACTGGTCATATGCCACCCCTTGTGTTCTCTGCCCTGGGAGCACTGAACATATTGTACTCTCGCCTTGTCTGTGTAGAACATGGTATTTTAAACAACTGGTCATATGCCACCCCTTGTGTTCTCTGGCCTGGGAGCACTGAACATATTGTACTCTCACCTTGTCTGTGTAGAACATGGTATTTTAAACAACTGGTCATATGCCACCCTTGTGTTCTCTGGGAGCACTGAACATATTGTACTCTCACCTTGTCTGTGTAGAACATGGTATTTTAAACAACTGGTCATATGCCACCCCTTGTGTTCTCTGGCCTGGGAGCCCTGAACATATTGTACTCTCGCCTTGTCTGTGTAGAACATGGTATTTTAAACAACTGGTCATATGCCACCCTTGTGTTCTCTGGCCTGGGAGCACTGAACATATTGTACTCTCACCTTGTCTGTGTAGAACATGGTATTTTAAACAACTGGTCATATGCCACCAGCCCCCTAGCACTGAACATATTGTACTCTCACCTTGTCTGTGTAGAACATGGTATTTTAAACAACTGGTCATATGCACCCCTTGTGTTCTCGGGCCTGGGAGCCCTGAACATATTGTACTCTCGCTTGTCTGTGTAGAACATGGTATTTTAAAAACTGGTCATATGCCACCCCTTGTGTTCTCTGGCCTGGGAGCACTGAACATATTTGTACTCTCACTTTGTCTGTGTAGAACATGGTATTTTAAACAACTGGTCATATGCCCCCCCTTGTTGTCTCTGCCTGGGAGCACTGAACATATTGTACTCTCACCTTGTCTGTGTAGAACATGGTATTTAAACAACTGGTCATATGCCACCCCTTGTGTTCTCGGCCTGGGAGCCCTGAACATATTGTACTCTCGCCTTGTCTGTGTAGAACATGGTATTTTAAACAACTGGTCATATGCCTGTTTCTCTGGCCTGGAGCACTGAACATATTGTACTCTCACCTTGTCTGTGTAGAAATGGTATTTTAAAACAACTGGTCATATGCCACCCCTTGTGTTCTCTGGCCTGGGAGCACTGAACATATTGTACTCTCACCTTGTCTGTGTAGAACATGGTATTTTAAACAACTGGTCATTGTTGTGTTCTCTGGCCTGGGAGCACTGAACATATTGTACTCTCACCTTGTCTGTGTAGAACATGGTATTTTAAACAACTGGTCATATGCCACCCCTTGTGTTCTCTGCCTGGGAGCACTGAACATATTGTACTCTCCTTGTCTGTGAAACATGGTATTTTAAACAACTGGTCATATGCCACCCCTTGTGTTCTCTGGCCTGGAGCCCTGAACATATTGTACTCTCGCCTTGTCTGTGTAGAACATGGTATTTTAAACAACTGTCATATGCCACCCCTTGTGTTCTCTGGCCTGGGAGCACTGAACATATTGTACTCTCACCTTGTCTGTGTAGAACATGGTATTTTAAACAACTGGTCATATGCCACCCCTTGTGTTCTCTGGCCTGGGAGCACTGAACATATGTACTCTCACCTCTGTGTAGAACATGGTATTTTAAAACAACTGGTCATATGCCACCCCTTGTGTTCTCTGGCCTGGAGCCCTGAACATATTGTACTCTCGCCTTGTCTGTGTAGAACATGGTATTTTAAACATGTGTTCTCTGCCTGGGATGAACATATTGTACAGAACATGGTATCATATGCCACCCTTGTGTTCTCTTGAACATATGTACTCTAGAAACATGGTATTTTAAACAACTGGTCATATGCCACCCCTTGTGTTCTCTGGCCTGGGAGCACTGAACATATTGTACTCTCGCCTTGTCTGTGTAGAACATGGTATTTTAAACAACTGGTCATATGCCACCCCTTGTTTCTCTGGCCTGGGAGCACTGAGTCTGTATTGATGGTGTTCAGCACTGGTACTCTCGCCTTGTCTGTGTAGAACATGGTATTTTAATGGTCATATGCCACCCTTGTGTTCTCTGGCCTGGAGCACTGAACATATTGTACTCTCGCCTTGTCTGTGTATGGTATTTTTAAACAACTGGTCATATGCCACCCCTTGTGTTCTCTGGCCTGGGAGCACTGAACATATTGTACTCTCGCCTTGTCTGTGTAGAACATGGTATTTTAAACAACTGGTCATATGCCACCCCTTGTGTTCAGTTCTTTAGATCATTTAATTTTTTGGCATTGTGTTTATTTCTTGTAGAGAAAATATTCAGTACAAAGATGGCCAGTCACCTTTCCCTTATTTCTATATTAATAATTTGCAACAGTCTGTTTATCTCTCCTCTTTTGGCAGACAAATAGTTTCATGTAGAATTACCAAATTTCAAATGCATACTTATTAGTCCTCCTAGGGGAAGGGTTTATCTTAATAAAAAAAAAGAATTATTTTTCCTCCTGGGGGAAAGTGAAGTTCTCATCAATAAACATTATTCAATGGGATTATTGCAAAATATATTTAATTGTACAGAATTTAGATTTTTAATTTTCAAAAGAAAATTACTTATCACTTATTTATCTTGCTAAAATAATTGATATCTAATCAAAAAATACTAATTAGTTGTTCCAAAATTCAATCAAATATTACTAATTCACTAATCCAAGGTAGTTCTTTAGGTTTAATTTAGAATAACATTAACAATTCAGAAAAAAAAATGTTTAAATTAATAAATATCTTAAGAGTCAAAACATTTGAATTGAAATATATTTCCCTTCAAAACTGAAAATTACCAAGAATAGTAATTTCACAAGATAATACAAAATATATAACTATTAAATCTTTTTTTTTTTTTTGACTTGTGGATTTGTGTTTCCCAGTAACAATTATTATTTGTGTTTAGTGTAATAAATTGTAAAATAACTGCAATTCAAATCTTGATTTCTCACCTGATATAGACAGATATTTCAGCTAATATGAAAAATATCAAAAGAAAGAAATGAACAAATAATTTGTTTTACTTAAATGATTATTCATATTTATTTAAGCATTACTAATTAGTTTTTTTGAAAGTAGTTCTTCAAGTTGAAGATGTAAAAATAATTAGATAGCATTATTGTTTAGTTAGGAGGACAATCCAGAATCAAACTTCCCACCATAATAATGTTCAACTAAGATTAACTATCCCACAGCAAGTTAATCTATAGTTATTCTTGTAGATGATGTGTTCAAGGGAAATAACTTAGCACTTATTTCTTAAATTCTCTCTCTTGAAACTAATTGAATTGAGGAAGCCTTATAGATAAAAGTAAATATACAAATACTTTTTAAAATAGTAAATTAGTAGCCAAGTATTATTTTATTGTTTTTATAATTTTATGTCAGAAACATATATATATATATATATATATATATATATATATATATATATATATACTTTGTGTGTATGTGTGTATGTGTGAGTGTGTTCTTCTTTTCTTTTTTTCTTTTTTTACTTCTGTTGTTCTATATTTACTGTTTGGGCTTAATTTGGAGATTATCTCTGCATGATTAGTTACTAATGCATTAATTTAGATAATAGTTAATCACTCAGCTTCCTTAATTTGAAAATTAACCACACCTCACGTTTTTGTATTTTAGCATGAAGAAAGATGAACTTATGTCAAAGTTTGACCCATTGTGGCAGAGTAGCAATTTAAGGTGAAAGTTAGAGTAGGATAAGTTAACATTTTTATAACAAAAGACTAATCAATTTTAATTTCAACTAAATAACTCAAGCATGAGTTGGGTTCCCATTGTAACAACAGCCATCCATGATTATATTGATACTTCTATTTAAGAAGGAGTGAAGAATTATAATTTGCATTTTATAGTTATTTATTTTATATTGAGAATTGAAACAATTAAAAGAAATGGCCTTCAGTGTGAATGCAAACTCCACAAAATTATTATTCAGTTATTGATTGGACCAGAAATTGTTTTATTCTTTGAATTAGAGGATTTTAAGTTTATTGTGTTTATAAAGAAATCTTGCTATTTTTGATGGGATACAAATGTATTGAGAACTTTAGAAATATACAAATAGATAGATAAAAAAAAAGTTAATCACAAATGCAATCCCCACAAAATTATAATTGTTGCAAATTGGACTTTTTAAGTATATTGCTCTAATAAAAATCTTGCTATGATGTGGCATTTTTTAATGGGTTATGGTTACATACAAACATAAGAATTTTAATAATGTAAATGCAAAACAGCTTACATTGGAAAGATTGATAATAAAAAATAAACTCTTGGTAAGGTTTGAACCCCCATCCCCTTTTGTCTCTCTTTTTTTTCTCTGTCTGCTGTAGACTATGCAGCAGAGATTCAGCATGGGCAGGTGTATTTGTGAGAAGTGCTAGATCATCTTCATAGTCTGTATCCATAATAGTTTCTCCTTGGATATTATTTACTTCTTACCCTTTTTTTTCCTTTTTTTTTGTCAAACCTGATTAAATCCACCAGCTGTTCTACCAACTAAGAAACAAAGAGAGACATTGGTTGGCAGAAGCTCAAATCAAACCTATAAACCCATTCATTATTCTATTTCTTAACTCAAGCAACTAAGAATTAGAATCCTTATTAATAATTTTTACTATTATGATCCTTCATCTTGCTAATTTTAGTTGCTTTTTATTACAACTCATTTCTTCTACAGAAGTGCAGATTGAAAACAAGAATAAAGAATAAATTCCCAGTGAGAATCAAACTCACATTTCCTTCTGCATTGGAGAAGTCTAAATAACAATGAAAAAAAAGAAAAGAAAATATTTGATATTAATAATAGTTGACTATACTTCATCTAAAAATAAATAAAATGTTGTTCAATTTTTCTCTATTCCCATCATTGTTGACTTGTCCATTTTGGTTCCATAGACAAATAGACGTGGCACTACTACAAAAATCTAACCAAAATCTTCAGTTAAGATGCAGCAAGTTGGCTCATTGCCAGATTTATTTTGCGCAATCTTCTTCTGCATGCATTGATTGGCATGATCTTTTACTTAGAGTCTGAAAAGTGGTTAACATTTTGAAAAGAAGAAAAAAATAGAAAGGCAGAAAAACCTTATTACTTTTCTGCTTGAGTTTTAGGAACTGTTGCTGCATTATAGCCAACATTTTGCTGTACTGTTTAATTCAATGTCTATATTTATAACATCCAGATATAATACCAAGCCTTTAGTGTACTAACTAAAAACGAATATAAGACAAAAAATACTAATTTACTTGTTTTTACAATAGAACTAAACCTGGCAGAAAAATTAAATGAAACTATTTTATATTTGATTGCTTCAGTAAAATTCATAATAAACAAATGAAATAATTAAAAATTTGTTTAAAAGATTTTATTTTATGTAATATTAATTGTTAATAATAATTGTTTTGGTTTGTGTGTGTTTGAGAAAAAGAAGACAATATAGAAAATTAAATTGATATGTGTTTTATTATAAGGATAGCTTCGGCAGAAGTAAAATTCTATTTCACAAAAATGAAGTCCACATGTGACAAAGGGGAGAGAAGTGCATGTTTTGTCATCTTACTTTATATAATATATCTTGTGTCCTTGTCAAATGTGAACCATAAACACCCAAAAATGAAACAAACAAAAAAAAAAAAACAGTGGCCAATATGTCTTATCTTACTAAGATGTTTTGTGGGATGTTGCATGCGGTATATTTGTGTAGTTCCCAGTAAGCTTTTTCTCCAAGCCTTTTGATAAAGTCCAAGTGTTTCAGCCATACAGTAGTACTGATATGGCTACAGCTTGGAAGAATTGCCACTGTATTTTATCAGATTTCCATATGATAGATAATCTAACAATAGCAGTACATGCCTTTCCTATATGTATGTTGACATCATTTCTAGTAGATAAGATATTGCTACCAAGGTATATGAACTGATCTACTAATTTTAGAGGCTTGCCATTTAATGTAGAGGTGGCTCCTTCTTGTTTTAAACACACGAACCCTGTTTTATCTGAGTTCACATAGAGGCTGTAGGCTATGCAGCAGAGATTCAGCTTGGGCAGGTGTATTTGCAAGAAGCACTAGATCATCTGCATAGTCTGTATCCACAATAGTTTCTCCTGGGATATTATCTACTTCTTACCTTTTTTAGTGTGAAACAATTTTCCTTTATTAGATCTGATGATGTTTGTAGTACGTAATCTAAGCAGATTATAAATAGAAATGGTGCAATCCTTGAAGGACTCCAGCAACAATGTCAAAATTTTCTTTGACATTGTTGCTGGAGTCCTTCAAGGATATACATTGAGTGTCATCATTAGGTGAGTGAACCATTGCTTTCACATATTACTAGAGCATCATTAAAACAATAACAGATTTTTGAGGGGAGACCATATGCTAGAAGTATTGGTCTATCTTTCCTCTGTGTTATCAAATGCCTTGAAGAAATTTACTAACAAAAATGTTACTCTTTTACTTTTAATGATTCAATAAATAGTCAGAATCTGAGAAGTTGTAAATGGATTCCTCTAAAATCTGTTTAGACTTTTCCTAAGAATTTTCTTCAGGTCAGATTTGATTGGCCAGCAGGACATTATAAACCTTAGCAACTATATCAGTAGGAGTTATACACCTGGAGTTTTTAATGATTCACAAGTTGTGTCTTTTGGGAAGTGGGGGATGCAGTCTTTCATCCATTCCTTTATTGTATTTTTTTTATACACTTCATTGCATAATTGAAGAATTATGTTGTCAAATTCCCTTGTCTTCCATACTTCAAGAGGTATTTCATGTGTATATACATATGTTGGAGGGAAATCGTTAGTATATATCGCTGATGAGACTTAATAAAGTCGAAACAGTCTGTACGATATTCTACACACCGAGCAATCCTTTGCCGGGATTACACTTGTCAAGTTCATTTTCTATAAGAAAAAGTATTGAATTTTATGCGATACATGCGTTGTAAGTGCCTTCAAGTAAAAATTTAATAAATATATATTAGTATAAAGGTATCTATATACTGTATACAAGTAAATGTTTGATGAGCATGATGTTAAGCAATGTTAATTCTACAAAATATTGATTCTATATAAAACTTCAACAGTTTTGTCTTGCTTAAAATAAGACTGAAATGACTACAACACTAATATTATGTTTAAACTGAAATCTCCCATATTTATTATGTAACTGATGATTAATAAATGATATGATCTAAGAAGAACTGTGTTTATTATTCTTTTGAGAAACAAGTGTACTTGTAAAAAAAAGAAGAAAAAAAGATTTTATCCATTCATTACTAAATTTTCTGGTTTTACTTTTGAACATGACAATGTCAACATGATGACTTTTCAATGTTTGTTTCATTTTTGACCAATTTTGATGGTGCCAATCATTTTGGGTAATGACCATAAGTCTGATGGTACCAAATTATTTTTGGGAATGACCACCATCGGTCTGATGGTAGTCATTTTTGGGAATGATCAAAGTTTGATGGTCCCAAATGATTTTTGGGAATGACCACAAATCTGATGGTCCCAAATCATTTTTGGTAATGACCACAGGTCTGATAGTGATAATTTTTGGGAATGACCATGTCTGATGTTACCAAATTATTTTTGGGAATGACCACAAGTCTGATTGTACCAAATTATTTTTGGGAATAATCACAAGTGCCAAAATCAGGATAATGACAGAAAATAGGTTACAAATGTCAAGTTTCTCACTGTTTTTACTATTGATTTTTACAATGCAATGTTCACCCTTCAAACGTATTTTTACCTGTTGTATTGTTAATTTATAGAATTGGAGAGTTTGTTTTCACACCCATCACCATTAATTGCTTTCATGCATTTGTGAATTTCAGTTGGTCTACAACTCAAAGGTTCTGTCATTGACTGCTGCTTTATATGTAACTCAGATATAGTACTCATGACTAACATATGCTGTTACTCAATACTGTCACACACTAAGTACATTTGTATAGGAATTTATATACTATCAAATACTTGTTCAAACATGATTCTATCTCAACTATTATTGATTTTATGTAGCGGAAGACCTTACTTATCAGTCAACTTTTGTATTTACTTTATTTACTTGTAAATTTGAAGACATAAATTTACTTCATTTTTAGTATTCTATCTGGTTTGGAGACCTTATTTATCAATCAACCAATCCTTCTATTTTATTTTATTTTGAAACCATTCTCATTATCCTATCTAGACTTATTATAGGATTGGAGACTTTATAAATCAACCCTTGTAATTATTAAGTTTTTTTTAGCTTTTTTTTTTATTAATATTTAAATCTGAGAAATATTAGCCAAATTAAATTTTTGATTTTCTTTGATTAAGAAAAAAATATAAATTTATTTTGAATTGCTAATTCTTTTTAATTTGTTATGTGAATTTAGAGAAAAAAGAAATTAGTTTTATTTTGTTCTTTCAAGTAGAATCTGTTGCTAACAAGAAATAATTTATTTGCTCATGATTTGAATTGAAGATTTAAAAGTTGAAAAATAATATTAAGTGAATCTCTTTAAAAACATTAGAAGTTGATGTTCAAAGAATTGAAACCTTCAATAATAATTGATCAAAGGTTTTTTGATAATCTCATGAAACACAATTATGGTTTATGCTAATCTAACTGGAAACTTTGTTTGTTTAGTTGTTCACCACCCACAAGTTTCATTTTATCTGGTTTTTAATAAATACATTCCATGATACCATCACCACATGGCATTAACCACTTCTTGACAACCATTGATGTTAATGTAATCTATATAAATAATTAAGAAGAGTTTATTTGTCTGTCCTTTAACAGCCAAATGCTTTGATATAGACTTACCAAATTTGGTATGTATATTTATTTGACACAAGAGAATGTTTTTATATAAAAAAATGTTCCCTTTGGGGAAAGGGCTACTAACTATTACCAAGAGAGCAATAATCAGTATAAAACTATGTTATATGTTTACCAACCCCTCCGCATGAATAGGATGTAATACAAACTCAATTTCTTAAGTGGAGTTTAACAGGTTTGAATTCAGAATTTTTCTTCTCTTAGACTGGTTGCCTAACCAAGGTTAAAGAGTCCAATCTTCCTTTCTATTTACCCATAGCTGGAGGGAGAAAAGTTGTATTCATAACTTTCCCAAAGGGTATTAGTGCTATGTGAAATGCAAACAGCCTTGACCAGGATTTGAACTTGGTTCACTGAGTCCATTTCCTATGATAATAACCATTACACAAGGCATAACTAATTGTATACAATTTAAATTTACAGAAAAACAAAATTAAAACCATGTGAAAATTTCACTATTTTATAAAGATGATATAAATATAAATGGGAAAATATATATATATTATATATATATATATAAATATATATATATATATATATGTGAATAAAAGGCCTTAAATCCCATGGGTATCATGATTATGGACCATTTCCACTCATGGGTATCTGGGGCCCACCAATCTTCTTCAGACCATGTTTTTATTTTATTAAGACGTGGTCTGAAGAAGCTCGGTGGGACCCAGATACCCATGAGTGGAAATGGTCCATAATCACGATACCCATGGTATTTAAGGCCTTTTGATTCACAAATAAATTTGCTCTGTTTATAAAAATTAAACATTGAGCTCTCATACGGAACCTGAACTCTACAACAAACTACTGGTAGAGAATAGGACCAGCCTAGAATCACCTTGTATCAAGAAACTTGGTACCCCAACAAAGAATATATAATATATTATATATATATATATATATATATATATATATATTATATTTATATTTTGAAGGCAATTACAATGCGTATAAAATAAAATAAAATAAGATAAAATATTGTCCAATGTCTGATCAATTTCGAGGTATTTTCAGAGACTGTTTTTGAAAGGGATGCGGTCTTGTGTGTTTCTTGTTTTGGACGTTATAAACACGCGTGGGTTATTAAAACGCCACGTGGAAGAGACGTGATATCCGTTGTTCAATCAATTTCAATTTCATTCTTTCTTCTTTATTTTTTAAAATTTTTTTATGTGTGTATTTATTGAATGTGTATGTTAATTAATTATATATTCGGTGTTTAATTCTAACCTACTGTTTATGCGAGGGTGTAACTTAGCTATTAATAAACTTTCTCTAATTCTGAGATTACCAACATTGCGTATTATTGTCTCTATCTTAATGGAAATATTATTGTCCTTATTTTTGCATTTGATTAAATGTTTATGGAATGAGGATGCACGTGTGTGGATATGTTCCTTAATTCTAATATGGAGGGGTCTGATTGTACTTCCTATATAGAAATTAAGATATTTATAGCAAGTTAAACGATAAATGGTGTAAGTTTTGTGGCATATATTTGGATCTCTTATTGGGCAGTTGGCTAGTGTGCATGCTGTAATAATATTGTTATAAGATTTTTGGATGTTTGTTTATTTTAGAAACGTTGCTGAATAAAGTATATATTAAATTTTTACTTGAAGGCACTTACAACGCATGTATCGCATAAAATTCGATACTTTTTCTTATAGAAAATGAACTTGACAAGTGTAATCTCAACAAAGGATGGCTCGGTGTGTAGAATACCGTACAGACTGTTTGTGTAGAATACCGTACAGACAGTCGATAAAGTCGAAACAGTCTGTACGGTATTCTACACACCGAGCCATCCTTTGTTGAGATTACACTTGTCAAGTTCATTTTCTATAAGAAAAAGTATCGAATTTTATGCGATACATGCGTTGTAAGTGCCTTCAAGTAAAAATTTAATATAATATTGTTATGTTTTTTCTTAGGTGTTGGCGTAGTGAGGGTCCAGAGTGGGCTAGTTGGATATCTAGCCCCTCTTTATAAATAGCCCTGCATATTTCTTTGGTGATTGTCTCGCTGAAATGTGGTAGTTTCAGGAAACAGGTGTTAGAGTGTGTGTATAGTGTCCGTGATTTTCTATTATTTAAATGGTGTATGTATGACGTTGGGTATCCATTGTTTCTGAGGGTGTTCATAAAGTGTGCTGTGTGTGTAATTTTATCTTTCTCTTCACTACATCTATTGTGGATTCGTTTAATTTCATTTCTAATGTAATTTGTTTTGGCACTGAGTGGCAGTGCTGATGTGAAATGCACAAAGAGATCCTTAGTGGTGTTTTTTTTTAATAGAAACTAGTGTAGATTTTACCTGTTGGTGATATTTGTATTCTAAAATCTAGGAGTGATAAGGACCCAGTGTTATCTGGATGTTCTATTTTAAATTGGATATGGCTATTTATATTTTGGAACTTCTCAGTTATGGCATTGGCTTCTTTGCTGGATGATGTGAACATGAGTATATCGTCGATATATCTGGTGAAGAAAATGAATGATGGGCAGATGGTTAGCGCTTGTCGTTCCAATTGATCCATATATGAAATGGCCAGTATGCCTGAGATACTGGATCCCATGGGTAATCCTGTCATTTGTCTGTATGTATATCCATTATACATGAAGTAAGTATTGTCTACTATAATGGATAGTAGCTGGTGTATATCTGCTGCAGTTAAGTTGTGACAGTATAGGTTCTTAGAGATGATATGTTCTAATATGAGATCAACCATGTTTATAATGTCCAAAACAAGAAACACACAAGACTGCATCCATTTCAAAAACAGTCTCTGAAGATGAAGATACTTCGAAATTGATCAGACATTGGACAATATTTTATTTTATTTTATAAAAATACTATATATACTATTATATATATATATATATATATATATATATATATATATATATATATTTGATCCTATCTATTTTGTAAGTTTTCTAGTTCTGCAGTCAGATTTTTATCTTTTTAGTGATAATTACTATTCAAAAAGCATTTGGCATAAATTTTCATAAGTGACATTACTTAAAAATATGAACTCTAATTAGAAGGGATTTTTTATATATGTTTATGAGTTTCATACAAAATGGGATCCAATTCTTGAACGATATTTCAGCCATTCTTTCAATAATTTACTATGAAAAAGTTTGATTAATGAATTTCTAAAGCAATTGTGCTCTGTTGTTAAAACTGTTATTATGATGACTACCATTAATAAATGTTTTTTTGTTTTGTTTTTTGTAGGATTTGGACATTATTTACTCCTACCTACATGGAATGGAAGCTTTATCTTTACTGCGAGAGTCAGCATTAAAGGCTCTTTGCAGAACTGTTCGATATGAATATCATGATGCTAATGAGATCCTATACTGGTGAGTTTTACTTTCACTTTCACAAAAATAAAAAGGAAGATAATAAATCTCTTTTATCTAATTTGCTATTCCATTTTCCTTTTCTATTTTTTTTTTTACTTAATTTCCTTATTATTCTATAAAGAGAATGGTGTGATTATCATAAAAAAAAGTGTTGTATTGTCCACCATAGAACACAAATACTAAGATGATTGTATTGTGATGGGAAGAAACAGTGACACCAAATTCTTCTAATCAATTGTAGAAATTGACTTTATTATTTTCTATGGATCTTCAGGGCAATTGTCTGGAGAATAGGAAATTTCAATTATCTGTTTATTTACTCATGGTTTGAACTTCTTTAATCTCATATCTTCACATTGTTTTTTTGTTCTGGGTGTCACATATCTCACTGCCTTTTTGGTTGATGTGTGAGTGAATGTTCATTTCCAACACATGGGACCTGTATTTATGCCATCTGCTTCCACTACAGGAAATATTCTTGACACTCCAACTTCTTTCTTTTTTTCTTCTTCTGACATTTGCACTTCCTCAACATGCACTCATGACATTGGGATAATTTCCAGGTAATCCCATTAGCAGGTGTCCCTGATAACATTTGTGTTTGGCAACATAAACATTACTTTCACATCATCATATTGCAGATGCAACAGCAACAACAACTGATTGTTAAACAGGACCCTTAATGTTTATTTTTCTTACATGTTGTTGGGTGGGTGGGGAATATGAAAATTCTGTCACTTGTGATATACTTTGGAAGATGTATTATTCTTAGGCAAAATGGGACTTGTTTTTGAGTATTTATTTCTTTAATTTCTCTCTAATCTTTAATGAACAGGGTGACTTCTTCTAACTGAAGCCTGATTCCAATCCTTTCCATTAGAGCTTTTTGATCCGCAAAGCCTTGGTTTGTCTCTCTGTTCTAGTCTCTGATTTCCTTCTTTGGTAAAATCTACCAGCCCATATATACACATCTCACCACTTTCCTGTCACCTGCTCAATGTATCTCCAAAATTCTTATTTAAAATTTTGAAACCTTAACATATTTACTTACACTGTGTCACCCGTCAACAGGTGACCTATTTGGCACACGTTTCTGCCATTTCAATAAATTATTTGCTACTAGTATTTTTGTTTTGCAATCAGATTTAGATTAACAAACAGGAAAGATGAAGTATGAATATTTCAGTGTGTTATTTACATCTTTATCAACATAAATAAACAAAAACAAAAATGAAATTTTTAGATAAAATAGAATAAGATATGAAGAGGTGCTAAAAAGTTCTCAGCCTAACCAAGTGCCATGGTACACAGATGATATTTCATATATTCATCCTTGCTACATCATTACTTAAATTTACTTAACCCTAAAAGAAAAAGAAAATTTATTCCTTTCTTATTTGAATTAAGATCTTTCCCTCCTTGTAAATAGGATAAACATACTGAGAACAAAAAGGGACAAATATAAGGAGTAAATTAAATAAAAGAAAACAATGAAGATAATATTTACATATCCACCTCACAAACAGTCACACCGATTCCATTGTCCATGCCAATAACCATTATGCTACCTGGAACTTCACAATTGTGTTACACTCTATAATAATAACTGTTACATTTTCATCTATGTATGTATGTATGTTTGCCTAGTTTTTCCCATACAAAAACGTTATGTGATATCCCGTGTCTATGTTAGCCAATAGTTAATTACAGGAACAGAAATCTTTGTGTGGAGGAGAGATGAATGAATTTCTTCCTTCCTTTTTGCTTAAAGCAAATGTCAACATACGTACAGGTCTTGTCTAAAAATCATTGGAAACAAAGATTAGTTGAGTTAAGCTTAGCTTCATAGAAATTCAAAGATTTTACACTTTCTTTTTTGTCTGGTAAGAAAAAAAAAAGAAGACAAGAATTGCTGAAAGATTAAGATTCAAAGAATTATTCTGAATTTGAATTTTTTTTTGTTTTTGTTTCTCACACAAACTTTCAACTGGTACATTCTCTGCCCTTCTTCAGGTGAAATATGCATTTCTATAAAGAAAGAGACTTTTCTTGATCTCTTTCATCAGTTAAAGCAAATTAGAATGTTTAATACAGTATCAGAGTTATCTGTTAGGGTCCCATCTATGTTAGGGTCCCATTTATGGGTCAACTAGATCTGTTTGAGATAATCAAGTTTAATTATGAAGATGTGTTTTTGTATTGTATATATAATTGGAAACCATAATTATTAAATTGACTTTGGTGTAAAATAACACAACTAGGGTTCAGTACCCTAAATCCAACCAACCAACCAACATGATATTTTTTTTTATTTCCTGATAAGAAAAAAAGTTGTATGATTACATTTTGTAGTGTGATCTTTTAAATAAATACATTTATGTCATTCCGTGTATGTTTTTCACGCCAGTTTTAATTGGTGGTCTTTCACTGGAGTCTTAAGTGACAACAAGTCTCTTCAGGTTTTTATTATTGAGATGATGATGATGATGATGGTGGTGGTGGTAAAGTCATGAAAAAAAAATATCCTAACTTTGGTTTTGGGCTCTGGAATTTCTCACTAGATATTGACTTTATTTGGATAAACATAAAGATAAAAATTCTGTTTAACTCAACCCAATGTAATATGTGTGTCTAGTCAAGTTTAGCATTTTACCTATATTTGAATCCCTTGCTCATTTTTTCCCTTCTTCTTTTAAAATTTTCCAAGTTAATAGACTGAAACGTGCTGTAGAGTCCGATTAGTAAGCAAAGAACATTTGGTGGCCATGTCTGTCTGTCTGTCTGTCTGTCCTTGAGTTATGCCATGAAAGACACAAAAGAGATTTGATGAATTATAATTGGATATATTAATGTTTGAGGTAACAAGAAGTAGAAAGAAACTTGAGTGTTTAAGAAAACTAAAGACAATCAAATAATGATGACATAATGTAAAAAAGTAGACAATGAAATGACTCAGTAAACAAATACAAACATCTGTAGTGTTCAATTCTTTTGCTTTGTTTGTCAGGATACAACAAGACATTATTCAATACTTATAGATGCTTACTCATGTTACTTAATATTGATGTTTAATCTTGTCACTGTAGACAGAAGAGACAGGGGGAAAAAAAACATGGCTGACAGTCTGGTTTTATTGAAGTTTTTTTTTCTTCTTTCTCTGTCATTTATTTTTCTGTAGGTTTATAGATTCATTTCTGAAGGGGAAAAAAGAATTCAAAGTCAGTTTGTCTTTAGCTTTGTATATATATGCTATTGTTACATATATAAATTACTTTTTGTTTTCTTTTGTCTCTTATTCCTTTACATTTTGATAGTGTAATTTCCTTTAAAAATAGAGAGTAGAACCTCTTGAAAAAAAACAATCCCTTTGATATATACAATTCAGTTTATCAATTTGTAGGATAGTTGTTTATTTTTTAGAAAGAGTAGAGGGAGTCCCCATGGTATAATGGGTAACATGCAGGACTGTGACATTGTAGTAAGTGAGTTTGAACTCCAGTCATGCTATTACGTTCACTTTTAGATTAATACCCTTGGGAAAGGTATGAACCCCCCATAAATAATACCACTACTGTTTTTCTACAAGGATGGATTTGGCATTGAATAACTCTTGATGGTTAATGTTTCATTATACAAAGAAACCAAACTAAACCTTATTAAGGGAATTTCACTGTTCAGAAAACAATGGCCAATTTTACATTTAAATGTGAAATAAAATCAGCCATAATTTTCCAAACAGCCTAATATAAGATTTGAAATTAAATCATTTGAATGTTTTAGTAACTTATCTGTATTTATGTATTGAGATAATGTCATGTCTTGATATACAGAAAATGGGATAAAAGTTTACTCATTTATTAACCAAAAAAAAAAGTCATTAATTACTTTCAATGATTTAAGCATTTATTGGATATTATTTTTCATACCTTATTATTTTCAAATTTTCTTTTTGATCAATAAATAATTTTATAGTTAAATATTTTGCTTCAGAGTATTTCTTAAATCAAAAATATTCAGAAAATGACCTGTGGTCCATTCTATTGTAATATTTTCAGGTTGTTTCAAGAAGGTTGTCACTTGATCCCATATGATAAACTCATAATTCTAATTCTATAACTTCTTACTTATTATTCAGATGTTTACATCATTCAGGCTAGACTTTATTAGTGTTTTTGTTTTGTTTTGTTTTGATGCCATAATTAGAGAAAGAATGAACAATTTCTTAGCCATCTTTAATGTGGTATCCTGAATGGGCTAAGAAAGGACTAAAGTTCCAAGCCTCTCAAATACATCTGTTCTCTTCTGTATGTCTACTCCAACTCAAAAAAAAAATTCCAAATTAACTGAAAAAACTCAGACTTTTTCTTTTTCCACCACATGACAATCCAACCAGCCAATCAGAATTCAGACATTCACAATTCTAAATCTTGATTCCAACACTCTTAGATCAAATTTGTCACTCAACTAGCAGACATTTAACTCTAGTGACCAGGACACAAGCACACATTACATCATACTACATATATGTATATGAATATGAATATATAAATCAGCCACATCTTAATAATAGTAGTTTAAAATTAAATAATGCATAATGATGTCTCAACTTTCTTGCTGAAATCCTGTTTATCTTGTCATTTAATTCAACCCTTATCTCATTGAATTAACAATTTGTTTCTAAGCTTAAAGTCACTTACCATATTCATAATGACAACAATGTACTCAGTATTGAGAGAAGTCAATGAAGAAAAATAGTCTAGGCTGAATGGTGGAGTTAAACCTTGGGAGATCCCCATGCAGAAAAAAAAAACCCTGATCCAATTCCTCCCATAAGAAGAAAATGAGAAGAGTTTTCCTGGGTATGACACTAAACTGTAGCTCCAGTTCTGGAGATCTGAGAGAGAGTAGATTGCCATTACTCCTAGATCTATTCCGACCTAGAGTGGTAGTACTTATTAGGGTCACATCCATGGGTCAAATAGATCTGTTTGAAAATTATTAGTATTAGATAGGAATACTTGAAACCATACAACTGTGTGAAAACAAATGATTAGAGACATTTAGAAACAAATCAAATTTCAGTATTAAATAACCCATAAGGAGTTGATATGCCATTAAAAAAAGATGATGCACTGTTGCTGATTCAGCCCCAATAAAAATCACTTATCCTATTGTGTGCAACAATCACATGCAAATCAATTAATTTGTATCACATAAACATTAAATGCAAAAGTTTTGAAGTAGAATTATAAGATGAGGAGGCTAGATTTTCATTTCGTATTTACACATTATAAGAAAAGACAAAGACAATTGGTATTATAAAGATGTTAGAATGTTCTGGGTTCAATTCTGTTGATTTAATATATCTAACCTCTGACTCTTCTACTTATACAACCCCATACTCCAACTCTGACTCTTTTATTTATATATCAATATAGAAAATAATAAATATGCTAATTATTTGTTTTCAATATTGATTGAAGGGTTTGAGCAAAGAATCTAGAGGCAATGCTGCTATTCGTAGATTTCTCCGAGGCATTTGATTCTATACACAGAGGGAAAATGGAACAAATACTACTAGCATACGGTCTCTCCAAAGAAACGGTTGCCGCTATAATGATGCTCTACAAAGACACTAAAGCAATGGTACGCTCACCTGATGGCGACACAGATTTATTTGATATTGCCGCTGGAGTCCTACAAGGAGATACATTATATATATATTTATAATATGCCTAGATTATGTACTCCGAACATCATTATATACCATAAAAGAAAAAGGTTTTACACTACAGCAAGAAGTAGGCGATATCCCGCACAGACTAGTTTCACAGATGCAGACTATGCTGATGACCTTGCACTTCTTGCAGATACACCGGCACAGGCCGAGTCACTACTGCATAGCCTGGAGAAGGCAGCAAAGAATATCGGCCTCTATGTGAACTCCGATAAGACTGAGTTCATATGTTTCAAAAAGAAAGGAGACATCTCAACACTCGACGGTAAGCCTCTAAAGCCAGTAGAACAATTCGCATCCACAGAAAGCGATGTTAATACACGAATAGGAAAGGCATGGTCAGCCACAAACAGATTATCAGTCAGATGGAAATCCGATCTCACTGATAAGTTAAAGCAACAATTCTTCCAAGCTGTGGTAAATATCAGTACTGCTGTATGGCTGCACCACTTGGACCTTAACGAGGTGCCTCTCAGAATAAGCTAGATGGGAGTTGTACAAGAAGAATGCGTGCAGTCTTGAACAAGTCGTGGAAACAGCACCCCTCAAGGAAGCAGCTGTATGGCCACCTGCCCCCCATCTCACAAACCATCTGGGTGAGACGGACAAGGCATGCTGGACACTGGAAAAGGAAGGACAAGCTAATAAGTGACATTCTGTTGTGGAAGCCAACACATGGACATGCTAATGTGGGCCACCCACCAAGGACCTACATTGACCAACTATGCGAGGATGCTGGATGCTGCGCAGAGGACCTCCCTGGGACAATGAAGGTTGGTGAGAGATTGTCATGGATATCCATGCTAATTGTGCTAAATGATTGAAAAGGTATTTCTATACTGCAAATTGTATGTATCATAAAATATAGGAGATTTTGTTCAAACTCCAGTCAAGCTATGATGTTCACTTTTGGAATAATACCCTTGGGAAAGGTATGAACCACTTCATCTCCCCAGCTATGAGTTTAATAGTACCACTACTGGTTTTCTACAAACATGACTTTGGCTTTGAATAACCCAAAAAAAGTTGATATGCCATTAAACAAAGAAAACTAAACCTCATCTATTTGATGAAAGTTTTGTTGGTGTCACTGTCCCCCCCCCCCACCACCACCAATGTAAAATTGATTTGTGAGAAAAAATAGAGAAAATAATCCATATTTTAAAATCATTGGATTCAACATTTTGTTTCCATTGTTGATATTTCTTTCTGTTTTTGGAATTTGTTTGTAGAATTTGTTCTCAGAATAAATTGCAAAGAGAACAAAATGATTTAGTGAAGCCAAAATGATCAAAGAAAGAAATGAAAGAATCAGGCAACCAAATTATTTCTCCTCTTCTAATTTTCCTCTTTTTCAATTTTCTTAGTTGTGAGAATTTTCACAAAACAATCTCTTTTTCTCAAATGTCTTTCATTCTTCAATTATATCAATTTGTTTTAGCTCCTCTCCATAACAGCATGATCAGTAGTTGTAAAACCAGAGCATCCATTGGATAGTTCATTCTTAGGCCAACATGTTTTCATTGACACAATGAAACGCAAATTACTTTGGCTCAAAAATTACTTGTAATATCTCAGTGAATTGCAGGAAATGTAATATTGGCTTATTAGTAAGCAGTGTGGATTGAAAAGATCAAAAAGCCTACCATAACAGCTGCTATATCAATTAGACCACAGAGACACCAAGCTTCAGTCATTCAAATTACCCTGGCTCAGATATTAATTTTGATATTCCACTAAATTGTTGAAAGCATAAAACTGCCTTATTAGTAAGAAGTGTGAATTAGAAATAAAAAATAAATCTCTGGTGAGATCAAAAAGCCTATCTTAACAGCTGCTATATCAATTAGACCACAGAGACTATTGGCTGTAGTCATTCAGACCTAACCATGTAGGTAATTTTTATTTTCCTCAGCTATCTCATATACAACCATCTTTTTATTTACATACATTATGAATAAAGTGTGAAAAGTGCTTGTCCCAACCAAGAAAGGAATTGAGAGTCATCAAATGTACATGAACTATTTCATATACTTATCTTGCAATTCAACACACTTTATACATCATTCTTTAAACTTTCAGAAAAAAAAAGAAAATTCAATGAAAAAAAGGAATTTATTCTCTTCTTAGTTTGGCCAAGAACTTTTCAATGATTCTTGTAGTAATAATTATTTTTTGTATTTCTTAGATGATGCATTGCCAAGTATTATTCATTTTTCAACTAGTATTTATTTCATCTTAATTTCATTTGCTTTTTATCACAATTCTCAGTAATAAAGTGTAAACCTTTGGTGAGACTAAGAAAACCTGTCATCTGCTCTACCAATTAGGCCATGGAGACCACTGGCTGCAGTCTTTTAAATCTAACCATATACAGTAAATAAGTACATATTTAAAATTTCTAATAAAATGTTTATTTTTTTCTAACCCAAAGATACCAAGGATTTTATTATTTCTAATGGAAGATCACAAAATCAAAATGGATGTAATTAGGCATTATTTATTACCAACTACTAATTTATTGAAAATATGGAACCAAAAATAAAATTGTAACATCTCTAACCAAAAATAAAAATACATAAATATATAAATAAGGTGTGTACATATTTTCAGATAACTACTTATTTATATAGATTGTTTCAATACTTAATAATGTGTATGTTTTGATTGTATAATGTTCCACTAGAAATAATGGAATCCTTGTATCTTTGTTTTAGAAGACAATTAATATTTTATTTAAAAAAAATGGTTGGTATGAACTTAGTTGTTGTAGCTACTTTTAAAAATGTCCCACATGTTGAAGTGAGTTAGCATACTGTTGGTTTGAGCAACAAGCTAAGCACTTCAACATGGCGCTGCAAACAGGATGGTGACAAAGTAGCCATCCAGAACCCATCAAACCACCGGTGGACCACTACAGGCACCATCATAGAAGTTCTCCCACATCAGCAATACCGGGTCCAAGTGGACAGATAGGGTAGGATCACACTCAGAAACCGCCGCTCAGACCCGAAGTGAGTTAGCATACTGTTGTGCTTAGCTAACTCACTTCAACACCACACCATTTGATATGCTACTATCTTATTTAAATATACTAGTTGTGCTAGTTTCTTTGATAAAGCATAATATATCAAAATAAATTATTATTAATTTTCAATTAGTATTTCATTCATTTTAATTTCATCTCTTATTGAAACTTTCAGATTACCATTCTATGGTTGTTAGTAAGCATTTCAGATATGAAATAAATATACATTTTTACAGGATAGAGTTTAATTGCCTCACAAAATAGCAGAAATGACTCCCTTTTATACATTTAATACCTAAGAAGTCTGCTAAACAATATTCAGTTTAATTCTCTTAAAATTCTCATTTCTTATATTAACATTTAACTCTAATATTTCTTTCTATTTTAGCTTTACTTAAACGAAGCCATATTTAATTTCTAATAATCTTTAATAAAAATCTGAACCCTCACCTTAATATATGTATCCATTACTGTCTGTAAAATCAAATACTTGACTTGTTTGAAATCTTAAGCTTATTCATTACTCAGCATCATTGACAGCGAATATTAAATTGCTCGTCTGCTTTGCTGTTTAATGAATTTACTGATCATCTTACAATAAGGCGAGTGGGTTTTTTTTTCTCGTTGAGAAAGAATTAACTTTCCTCTCAGCAAATTAAACTTTTTCACTCCTAGAGTTGTTCCCCTTACATAGATCACCACATTTTCTCTTAATTGTTCTGAGATTCTTTGATGAATTTGATATTTTCTTAGATATGAATTCACAATGGATTTTTATCCCAAAAATAAAAATTTAGATTAGAAATAATCAATTTTTCATCTGCTAAAGATTAGATACGGTCTGTGAAAATATCTTGAAAATATATGAAAAATATATTTGTAGGTTGTGGTACAATTTTGTTTTATTTAAATAGAGATGAAATATCAACACATAAATCACAATTGGTATGTGGACGTGTCTGTATATATATATATATATATATATATATATATATATATATATATTAACAAGTAATTAAGATCTCAACTTCTTATAGTTTCATTGTATCTTGTTTAATCACTTTCTGATTTATCAAATGCTGTTGAAACAATATTTGGATTTTATCATTGTCCTCTAATTTCTTATTTAATCAAGAAATAGAAATTGATAAGTTTTTAAATAAATATTACACAATATAAAACATAGCCCAGTTTGTCTTGCTTTTTCTTTAATTATCAAAAGATTCAAAAATGAGAAATTAATTTTCCTGTACTTCAGAAATTAAAGAGTTATTAAACATTAAGATGGCTGCTTTCACTGTACTCTGCTGATCCTATAATGAAGTTCATTAAACACATTGGTTGGTAATTGAGATAAAGATTAACACAATGATTTGTTTTTTATATGATAAATACAATCCAAGATCATGTGATAGACTGGTTTCTACATATTTTTCTATGGTGACTTATAAATGTACAAAACAAGATTATTATTATTTCCACTCTGAGAAAAAAATATTATTATTATTATTGTTGTTGTTATTTGAGTTTTTCACACAAGCATAAACTGATGGTCTTTCACTGGAGTTTGAGTGCCAACAAGTCTCTTCAGATCTCCAGGACTCTTCTGAGTATTCTAGCTAATTGCAGCAATGCAGTAGTCTGGACGGTCTCAATTCTTCCTCTGGTTCCCAGTTCATCCAGACTCTTTTCCAGACCCCTGGGGACTGTTCCAAGGGCACCAATTACAATTGGCATGATTTTCACCTTCATGTTCCACAGTTTTCTGAATTCTCTGACAAGGTCCAAGTATTTGTTTATCTTTTTGCTTTCTTTCACATTCACTTGGTGATTGTAAAAATTTTGATGTCATCCGTGTACATAAGGTAATTTATTTTTTCCTCTGATTTAGTAAATTTGTAGCTGCCTGTACATTTTCTAAGTATAAAGTTAAGAGGCATTATTGCTATAACAAATAGAAGTGGAAATAAGGAGTCACCCTGGAAGATGCCTCTTTGTATTTTCACCTCTGCTAAGGTCTGTCCTCCTGCTGTTAATCCTACTTTCCAGTTTTTCATGTCATTAGTGATACATTTTATTACGTTGTGCGATACTTTGTATATCTTCAAGCATTCAAGAATCCAAGTTTGCGGAACCATGCCATATACCTTTTGGCAATTAATCCATGCCATCGCTAGATTTTTCCGCCTCTTTTGAGCCTCTTTAAGAATGTGCTGATCTATACAGAGTAGGTCATTTGGTCCCCTTGTTCCCTTGCGGCATCTTTTCTGTTCTTCCGGAAATAATCCACGGCAATGAAGCGAGTAGTAGATTTCATTTTTTATCTGTGCTGTTAAGATTTTCCACATTATAGGTAGGCACGTTATTGGTCTATAGTTGCTGGGGATGTTTTTGTTTTTGGGGCCTTTCTGGATCAAGGTAGTTTTTTCTTTTGTCATCCATTCCAGTATGTTTGCTTCCTCTAGACATTTGTTCAAGTGTTGGGCCATTCTGTCATAGATGAATGTGAATTTTTTCAACCAGTACCCATGTATTCCAGTTTGGTAATTTCTTTAGTGTTGCTGTTAATGATTCCAGATGTATTTTTTCTTTGAGTCCTTGTGGTTCCTTTTCCATTTTATTTATCCATTCTGCCTTTCTGTTATGTTCTTTCTTTTCCAATATCTTTCCCAGAAGTTTTCTGTTTCCTTTGCATTTATATAAAATAAATAGGAAGCATTATTTTTGGAGTGTTTCTCATTCCAAAATAAATGTGAGGTGTCAGTTTGCAATTTTTGTGAAAATATCTTGATTTTTGAGGTTTTTTCTTTAGACTAATGGCAACATATGTTCACAGAAAGAATTTAAAAAAAATATGTTTTATCATGTGACCTTGCATAGCAGATTTTCTCTTAAATTCCTTTATCAATGATGAAAATGAATTATGTTAACTAGTGCAGAACCATGGGGATTAAAGGATTGCTTTTTGTGCTAGCAAAAACTTAATCTTGGGATGCCAAGAGGAAGAAGAAAGAATTATTGAAAACTATTGTAACCCTTTACTTACCGGGTGAACAGGTATCAAATCTATATATATATATATATATATATATATATATACACACAAGGTGTTCGGGATAAATTTGACATATTTATATTTGGTTATTTTTCTCCTTAGTTTGGAGATATTGACACACACTACGCGTCATTTAAAAGCTTGGACCATTCTTCATTCATATACATGATGACAAATAGAATGGATGACTGGAACCCACCTGAATCATGGAAGAGAATAACTTGTATCATAATGATCTGTGCCGGCCATCAAAATAAGGAGATTATAGTTGCTACCCAATGCTCCCTGAACACTGTAAAAACAATCAGGCATAAACTGAAGAATTGCAATGGAGACTATGAGGCTGTGGCTAGCAGAAAGCAACATAATAGATGATCTGATTGCATTTGTATAGCAGAATTCATTGAAAATCTGCAGAAAAAGTGTTGGAGGACCCTCAGATGCCTACGTTGAATTGCTAAACACTGTAGTCAAGTCCTGGATAACAAGGGTAGCCAATGGTAGGCTATATGTATAGCAGCAGTATTCAGCCCCCTGCCACACCTCTGGAAAAAGTGAAAAATGTTTGTCGGACAATTTTTACAACTACACCAGTCCCAATATTTGTCCTCTGAACTCCCCAGATCTTAACCCCATGGATTATTATGTATGTGGTGCTGTTGAGAAAGACACCAATCACCATGCCAATACTACAAAAGCCCAGTTAATTGACAGAATTAAGGTAGTTTTTTAGACTCTTCCCAGAGAAACTGTAACATTAGCTTGCTACAGGTTCCGGAGCAGGATTAAGGCTGTGATCGATGCTGATGGCAGTTATTTTGAGTGAAACTTTGTAGATATTAGTGTAATTTCTGTGCTTGTTGAATTTCTTTACACTCCATTAAATTTTGTAGTTACCAAGCACTTTTTCTTTTTCCTTATGAAACTGTCAAATTTCTCCCAAACACCCTGTATATATGAGAACCTCAACGGGTAGTTTAAAGAATTTGAATGACTTGATGTTTATTAGTAAGAACCTCAGCAGAGAAAGATTGATTGTATTAAAATTAAATAAATAAGAATAGTTCAGAAATGATAATTATAAGTTATAAATTGAAATCATAATCAGTGCTTGTAAGAATTGAACCCAGAATAGATCTTGTAATTTCTAGTGAAATTCAGTATGAGTTTCACCTACCTACTTTTACAACCCACAGATATGGGGTTGACATAATGGGTTTGAAATTGAATTTTAATTTTATTATCCACTTGAATTCCTTTATGATATTATAAGAGGTCAATTAGAAGGTTTTGTTAGTCAGCTAAATGGTCCTTGCTGCTGGTCATCTATTGGATTAAGATCATAAAACATTGAATGAAGAAGTATTGTTTTGGAGGTTCCTGGTTCAATACTGACCCTTGCCAACTCAGTGTATAAGTTAAGTAGCACAGAGATCTGTGCAGTAAAAAGTAAGGAGCTGATGGTAGGTTTGGTGCTCCACCCCAGACGCTGAAAAACAATCTCTTTGGTCTAGTACTAGTGTAAAAGGGATAGACTCCCTTGTGTCTGGCTGATACCGACTTTAGGCCACTCTGATTTATATATATATATGTAAGTTGAAAATGGAATTGAATCCAATGATATGTTGAAAGGAAAAATAAATAAAGGAAATGTTGAATGGTTAAATAGATTTACTAACATGTGTTTCGGCCAGAAGTTTGTTCATGTACACATGTATTCTATATACTTTATCTTATTTTATTATGACAAAAAAAAATGAACAATGATCACTAAGATCATATTAAAAACAAATAAATTCACCAATATAAACACTATTTCACTGAAAAAAAAACAAATTTTAAATCATATATTAACAGAACTTAAACTTTCTTTGCACAAGTCAATAATAACCATAAACATCATATAAACATCACTATTTTCTTTTGCTGGGGAGTGTCTCTCAAATAATTAAAAAAAAAAAATTATTTTTTCAACACTTCAAAATTCTCTTTATTTTGACTGTTTTAACTTCAAATATCAAGCATTTTTACTTTGTATGCTTAAATTTTTTTTATAATTTTCTATTATTATTATTATTATTATTTTTTATTCATATTTAAAATAATAATAAATAGAATAGATGTGTACATGAAAAAACTCCTGGCCAAAACACACGTTAGTAAATCTATTTTATCATTCAACATTTTCTTTCCTTTATTTATTTTTCCTTTCAATACATATATATATATATATATATATCAAATCATTATAATCATTCTCATCAATATTCATCCTCTTCTTCTTCAATTTATTATTATTATCATTATTAAATTTATTAATGTCATTATTATTATTATTATCATTATTATAGATGACCTTTTATACATCCTATCCCATATTAACTTACTACAGTAATCATATTTAAATTTTCTAATGTTAGATCTTCATTAAAGCAAGCAGAATTACCTATGAATATCTATATCAAACTCATTTAACAAGTGAATGAAGCAGCAACTTATTCTTAACCCAAAATCTATTTATAGATTATAATATTTAAATTTTTACAAATATTTAAATCTCAAAACTGTTACTATCAAAATAATTACCAAAATTATAAAATTCATTTTACTGTAATCAGCAAAATTATTAAGTACTTATTACATTATTTATTATTTTATATTTATATTGTTATTAATTATAATTCATTGATAAAATTATTAATATATCACACTACAACTATCCCTATTTATAGTTAAATAATATAAGTATTTGTAACCTGCCCTAAAATTATTAAAATATAAAATCAATTATATTATTATTATTATTTTTCATATTATTGATATACTTATTATTAATGTTATTATAATAATCTCATCTCCAGCACATTACCATATCCAAATTATATTTATCAATTTTTATTAATTTTTATTTGTAACCTTATAAAAATATACCAATTACAGTTTACCCCCCCCCCAAAAAAAACTTTATTCACATTATCGCTCTACAACATCACTATTAATATAATAAATACATCTTCATATTAGTTTAAGTCTATTTTTATGTCCACATTTTACCAGTCAATTGGATTATCTTACACACACACACACACACACACACACACACACACACACACACACACACACACACATATACATATATAATATATATATATATATATATATATATAATATATATATATATTAGCAAAAGCATCACATTAGATTCTTATGAGAGAAATACAGTTAAAATATTTCTAACTTAGAGAATAAAACAATTTCAATTTGTAACTGAATGATCATTATGGTGTGTTTTTTCTTTTTTAATCATTCAAATTCTCTAACAGAGATAACTATAAAATGCTTCACTCCTTCCTAGATAGAAGCATCAATATCATCATGGACCACTATTACAACAGGAACCAAACAGCTTCTTGGTTTGTCTAGTATGGTTTTAGTTAAATGTAACTCTCCAGTTTTTGAAGTCTGTTTTTTCTTAATTTTACTAATTGACCTTATCCTAGTGAATGTTTTGAAACAAACCAGCCGTATTTGCTGGGCGTATTTGTTCTTTATTTTCTCAGTGGCAACAAACACATGTGAATCTGTTTTAATTTACTTTGCACAGTAAATGTCTTTTGACATTCTGCAGAAAATCTTTCTTTATACATTTACTTTATGAGATTTTTTTTTGTTTTGTTTATTATTTAGGAATTTTTAATCTCTTATTCTTAAAGACATTTCAAGGATTTGCTGTTTTGTTTTATTGCATTCACTTTTTTCTTTTCTTTCATTTTCCAGCACCTTCTTTTTTGTTTCTGTTTTGCATAAGGAATTAAGAATTTGAAAAATACCAAAATACTTTTGGCTTCCTCACTGACTTTATGCATATCAATATACTATTTTTTAAAATAAATATTTACTAACCTTAGATTATTCTAGTCCTCCAATGAGAATTGAACTCACTACATTGGTACTTGGTGTAATGATTATCAGCACAGAAAATAAACATTTCTTTCTTGAGAAAGACATGAATTCATTTCTTCTCCAGTCTAGCTATAAGCAGAATGGTAAACTAGACTTGGGTCTCTAGCCTTGCTGGGTAACCAGTTTAGGAGAAGGATAACTCTGAATTTAAAGTCAGGAGCCAATGCTGGTTTCAAGCCTGGAAAAAGTTTGAATAAGGTTGGTCATGGGGTGGAGATAGCATGGCTTAAAAGAAAAAAGACTACTACAACCATGACAGAGATAGTCAGAACACTAACAGGTCTTGATCCATGGGTATGATACAGATAACAAAGAACAACTTATTGATACAATGATAAGAAAGAACAGTCTATTAATGATTAATACAAATCAAATAGAACAGATTGTCACTTAGTATAAAACTTATTACACAGGTGAGTTGTTTGTAAGATAAACTTTTTAATCACCATAGAACAGTAGAGTATCTTTAAAAGTTATTTTCCAATAATCTCAGCACTTATATCAAATCTCCTGATATGATGCTAAGCTGCATCTGCTGTTGAGGCTTCAATTATGGAACTGTGGGGAAATATGGAATACATAAAACCATTTGTATTAAGAATAATTATTTTCTTTTCACTGGAATAGTAAAATCTACTAGATGACAAATTATTTTCTTTCTGTTAATTAGTACTAGGTCTTCTGGTCAAGATTGGGGGATTTGTTTGAGTTCAGTCCCAGAGAATTTCATCTGTTTCATTCTCTAAATTAATTCACGTTTATGCATATATCATTTTTTAGCATAGTCAAATTTCAATCACTTGCACAATTGCCAGTGTATTACCTTTCCACCCAGTCATGCCTAGTCTTGTATTTCTTTTGTGTCATGATAATAATAATAATAATAATAATAATAATAATAATAATAGTAGTTACTTGAAACAATATAACTGGTTATATATATATATATATATATATATATATATATATATATATATAGGTATATAACCAGTTATATTGTTTCAAGTATATATATATATATATATATATATATATATATGTGTGTGTGTGTGTGTGTGTGTGTGTGTGTGTGTATAATTATTTTAGGAGCTTTGACTCCTGTGTCTGTAAAGAATATAATAGCTGTGTGATTTCCAGTGTGCCATCCCTCCAGGCAACACCTGCCCTCCTCGTCAAAAAGGCTCAGGTCTGGGTTTATTGCCTGATACCTGAGGCGCCTCAAAAGAGGAATGCTGAGGGCATACATTCAATTTTTACCACTGGCCTCTGCATGAGCTTCGGTTTGTGTGGCTCCCCGCGTAAATCAGACTTTGTGTTCATCTCACATGGTGGGATGCCAGAAAATAACTACCAGTAGGCCCGAGCAAAAATATAAAGAACATATTTTTCTCTATGTTTTATTAAATCTCATCAAGTTTCAAAGAAACTCAAACTTATTGCTATGAGATGTTTCGATTTCTTGATTAGAGCTTATATTTCCTTAAGTAAACTTTAAAAAAATTGCAATTACAGTGAAAAATCTAAAAAATGTAAGGGAGATCACCCAGTCAAATAAAACGCAAGTTACCTCCCTTGGAACAAAAGACTTATTTCTTTGTCAGCTAGTTAAATTGAATGACAACGCGTCAAGTTTTGCTTAAAGCACCGATTTCCTTCATATCACTTAAGTTAAGCAAGATGGGTGACTAATAAGGAACAATATGTTAGTGCAAGCTAATTTTGTTGCCAGACCAACGAAAGTTTAGTAAATAATAACTAGTTAAATTTAATTATTTAAGAAATCTTTTGCTTAATTAATAAATAAC
Source organism: Doryteuthis pealeii (assembly GCA_023376005.1). Taxonomy (NCBI): domain Eukaryota; kingdom Metazoa; phylum Mollusca; class Cephalopoda; order Myopsida; family Loliginidae; genus Doryteuthis; species Doryteuthis pealeii. The sequence goes on along the minus strand of CM042171.1, from coordinate 25,069,634 downwards.
AATATTTATTATATCTGTGAAAAAAAATCAATTGTTATTGTTTAAATTTTATATTCTAATTAGAAATTTGAAATTATATCTTCACTAAAATAGTACCCATAAAATAATGGATCAAAGTGTTGTATCTGTCTTTTCTGTTTAGTGTCAAAATGTCATTTTCCCAGGTCTGATGTCTTTGATTAAAGTGTAGTATCTGTTCCCATGGAAATTCTATAGATATTTTAAAAACTATTAGATTTAAAATGTTCTGATGGAAAAATTATTTTAAAGAATATAAAATCTGATATTTCCTCAAAAATTACATAAAAATCAAGAAGAACCAGACATATTACCTAATAAATGGTTATTTTAATTTTCAGATTTAAATTTCTTTTTTTTTTTTAAATTGAAGTGCCAAAAAATTAGAAATAGAAGGACAATGTGTCAAGTTTGCTTGAAATGCATTCAACCAGATGTGTGAGGTAAAAAGGTAATATAGTTAACTGTGGAATTGATTTATCATTGTTTCATGTGGAAAAGTTATTAGACAAGAAAGAGGTAGCAATTGCTCTAAAAGGATATTCACAGGTAGCAGGAAGAAGAATATTCTAGAAATTCTAGACAAATCCTACTCTGTTGATAAGGCCTAGAATATGCCAAGTGCATCCCCTGTAGAGGAAGTAAGACCCCCCCACCTCCTATGAAAAAGAGGAGTCTTGAATATGATACTAAACTGCATTCAGTGGTGAGGCTCTTGTTCTGGAGATCTGGGGAGTGTGGTGTCACCCCTTCATTCTTAGTTCACACTGACCTAGAATAGTAGTACCTGGATGAGGCTGTTTGCCTTTTGCATAGTGCTAATACCCTTGGGAAAGGTTTGAATCCAACTATTCTCCTCCCAGCTATGAGTAAATAGTATGGCAGACTGAGCTCTTTAACCTTAGGAATGGCAACCGGTAAAGGAGAAGGGAAACTGAATTCAAAACAAGTAATACTTTGCTTAAAAATTGACCTTGTGTCATACTCTGCTTTTGACAGAGGGGTTAGGTAAATACCCCTTTGTTAGGGTCTCATCTATGGGTCAAATACATTTGATTTAGATAATGAAGTGTTAACCTGTTAAAAATATTTCAGATATATTTTGTACCATTTATAATTGGAGACCATAATTGTTAAACTGACTTTGGCAAATAATTGTGGATTTTTGTGTTAAGAATAATTACTTGAAGCTATAATTATTTACAAATGATTATTATTAGTTATTTGATCTTTAAAATTGCTTGTAAAACAAGAAAAACTAAATTCAGCATTAAATAAATCAACATGAGTTACATGTTGTTAAAACCAAAACCAAATAATAAAAACTCCAGGGCCTTGTAGATGCATACATACCACATGATGTATTCCCTTATTATTCAGGCAAAAATAAAAGAAACATATTTCTGTGTAGCTGTTTAAATTTTGAAACAATATTGTTAATAATATTGATATGTTTATTTTCATATTGTGTGATGTGTAAATTACAAGTTTCATCATTTAAATTTGACTGAAACAACAACAGTAATAACTGAATCATTTTAAGACATTGTTTTAATCATCTGTTGTTAAAATGTTATCATTATAACGTTATTATATTATATTATAATGTTATTATATTAATTGCTTAAAGTTAGGTTGGTTGGTTTTATACCATGTCAATTGTTGGTTCATTTAATGCCAAAGTCCATCTTTTTTTTTTTTTTTGCAAGTTGATAAATAGTTTCAAGTAACAGATAATAATAAATTGTAAACGGTTATATCTTCAAGTAACTATTTTTAATACAAATAATTTGCATACAGTTATATGGTTTCAAGTATTCTTCTCTGGTAGTAATACTTTCAAACAGATATATTTGACCTATAGATGGGACCCTAACATGTATTACCACTCTCAGTGTGAAACTGGAAGTAATGTCAACAAGGAATTGACTTCACATTCCTCAGAGCTTCAGAATAGAAACCTCACCACCAGAATCACTTTAGTATCATGCACAGGACATTAATCACTTATTTGGGAATCCAATAAGACCAATTGCTTTAAGATTTATGATATTAGTAAGTAGAATAAGTAAGTAAAGTGTATCTCAAAAGTCAACAAAGAGCTTAAAATGGAAAACATCTCAGCAACAATATTTTTCATTAAAGCAAATTGATGTCCATTTTGAAAAATTTCTTTATTTTATAAAAATAATTATGAATAATAAAAAGAAATATTATTTTATTTCAAACTTTGAAGGTGACTTTTGAGTCTCTCTCTCTCTCTCTCTCTGTATAGTACATGTATTTTGGGAAGAAGGTTAAACTTCTTTTTAATATCACTTTGTGAATCAAATCCTCGGATAAAACTGTTAGAAAAAGTAGAACAAGTCCTCGGCAAAATATGAGTTTGAATGACGTAGAAAGCAATTTATATTGCAGTAAAAAAAAAAGCCTGAAAAACAATGTTTATTGTTTCCTAATTAATTAATATAGTTTTTTGTTTCTTCTTTGTAACCAGTTCATAATAACAAGGAAGTTGCAATGAAAGAAGCAATTGTACTTAATTGTTTTTTTGTTGCCTCCTTAACAGCTGTGTAGTGTTAGATGCAAAATGCTGCATATGTGTTTTTGTTTTCAACCTGTGTGACTTATCTGATTGCATTATCACTATGAGGGTTGGATGGATGTGTGTGTGTGTCCAGAAAGATACATGGGTGTAAGTATATGGGTGTGAAAAAGAGAAGATGTGTATGTTAATTAGACAATTTAAGACCTAAGAGATAAAGATATCTCTGAAAAAATGTGTATGTCTGTAAGAAAGTTGTGTGTGTGTGTGTGTTTGTATGTGTGTATGCATGTAAGAGAGAGAGAGAGAGAGAGAGAGAGAGAGAGAGAGAGAGAGAGAGAGAGAGAGAATGTGTGTGTGTTAATGTATGTATGTATGTAAAACTTAGTTCATTAGACAATTTAAGACAAGGAATGAAAATATCTGGAAAATGTGGATACGTATGTTTGTGTATGTATGTATGTATGTGTGTGTGTGTGTGTGAGAGAAAGAGAGAGAGAGAGAGAGAGAGAAGGAGTGCGTGTGTGTGTGTGTAAAAGTGTGAAAGAGTATATGTTTTGTCTGTGTGTAAGAGAAAGATATTGTGTGTGTCTGTGTGTCTGTAAAACCTAGTTCATTAGACAATTTAAGAGAAGGGATGAAGATAACTCTAAAATGAATTTCTCATGATTTTTTAAAAAACTTCTTCATATGTGCATTGTGTGTGGATTTGCTGTTGAAAATGAAATGTTCTTTGTAGTTTTTAAAATTATCAAAAGCATTTTTTTTTTTTTGAAGAAACTTAAAAAAAAAAAATGTGCCAAATCTGTTGAATTGTGGAATGAATGTGTGCAACATTTCATACGGTTGCCCCTAGATCACCAAAGTTAAACAGTCATGAGCCTGTTCAATACTAAATTGTGTGTGTGCATTTATATATATATATGTGTGTGTGTGTGTATATATATATATATATATATATATATATATATAGTAAAGATTAGAGGGAGAAATGTGTACAAAGGAACAAAACTCAGACAAGTATATATAGGCTTCATCAGTCGTTTATTTATTCATTAAAGTATTATACATGTGTTTTATAGAAGAGAAAGGGGACGGGAGATTTGGGGATGAAGTCAGGTGGATGGGATAGTGTTTGTGAGGAAATTTGAATGGTCAGAAGGAAATCTATATATAGGTATTTTGTATTGGAGAAAGGAAAAGTGCACGATTACAGGTGTAAGAACTATATTTTTTCCCCCTGGCTGCTTGTCTTGAAGGTAAGCAGCTAATACCCTGCTTTAAACCAATGGTAATTAATTGTATAGTACACACACACACACACACACACACACACACACACACACACACACACATATATATATATATATATATATATATATATAGCACAACCATAAGCTAGATATGTATCCAACAATCATTCAGCTCCCTGTGCATGAAACTTAGAGTTATGGACAGTATTTAAGATTGTGAAAATTTTAATAGTTTAGATTTAAGCTGTGCATCTCTTACTCAAAATGTTTATACAAATATAATACTGAAAATAATACAATACTAGAATTTTAAATTTAACAGATAACTCTAAAAAAATGTTATGATCGATATTATATATTTTTAAAAAAGTTATCTGTTAAATTTAGAATTCCAGTATTGTATTATTTTCAGTGAAACTAAAACTAGGGCTGCTGCTGCTGCTAGTCCATAAAACGTGCAAGTCTTTCCCTCTGACACTTTTATTTATATATCAATATAGGAAATAATAAATATACTATTTATTTCCTATATTGATTGAAAGCATTCAACAAGGCATTTAATCACTGTTAATACTGCAAATGCCTTTTGAGATATGATGCTATTGTCAGTGAATTTTTACAAAATCTACTTTTTGCACCAAAATGCTTTTTCACATCATCATCATTATCATCATCCACAATACATTGACAAACACAATATTGCCCATCTGTTGTTATTGTAAAGTCTTCAAATACGCCTGACTTTGTAGAGACTTTTTTCAGCATTGATTGTTTTTTTCATGAGCTTTCATTAACACACACACACACACACACACACACACACACACACACACACACACATATATATATATATATATATATAAATAATTAAACATGCTAAAAACTCACAACTTTCATGTAACCACTCCTTAGAGATGTGCCAATACTGGCTCACCTGAGGATCAGCCATGTAAATTTTTAAGCTGTTTTATTCTATTTTGACATGTGTGAGGTTATAGGTAAAAAGGTAATGCTTTTTGTGCAGAAAGCATTGTATTAAAATTGTATTAAATTCTAATTCTATTTGTATATGTAGATAATTGTATAATTGTGTGTGTGAGTGTGTGTATATATATATATATATATATATATATATATATATATATATATATACACACACTCACACACACAATTATACAATTATCTACATATATATATATATATATATATATATATGTATGTATGTATGTATGTATAAATGCCTTACTATATATATCTGAAATTATATACATAATGATGTGTTATACTGTGAAATTTGCATAGAACTTGAATTAAGATATATTCTGAAAATAAAACCAGAAAGAAACGTTAATCAAATTATCATCAATGAAATAGGAATTTTCACATTCCTATTACAATTTAAATCTATTAGACTCAGAGTTATTATATTTGTTACTGATTCTAGTAACCCAAGAATTACCTTTGACTCCAAAACCTTGATAAAACTAGATATTATTAGGTATTATTAGGTAGAATAATCAATCTAAGTTCCAATTACCGTCGAATTGGTAAGACATGGCAACAAGTAGTCGTAACTTAATACGAACCTGTCTTGCTGCAACCCTACTGCAGAATGACAGGGTATTTATGAAACTCCATAACATCATAGAAATCAAGCAGCCAATCAGAACTCAAGGAATGGAATCAGCCAAATACATGAATGGACCATTCTTGATTTCCATAAGTATCAACTGTCTTGGACACTGCTTCAGTTGTGCTTAGCCAGTTGCTGTTGTTCAAACAACAGTAGACTGACTGACTGACTGACCTCAATAATTTATTATCAAATTCTAGTATATTGAATCTCAGAAAGTAAAAATGTAAATACATAGCAGTTCAAAAATCAGTATACATTTATATTAAATCAATTTTATTTTTGGTTAAAGAGATCTTGCAATTTTAGTTTTCATGATATAGATAAGTGTGACATCCCCCAATAACAAAACCCCCCAAAAACAACAACAAAACAAAAACGAACTGACATGCATTGGCAATTCTTATATACAGATTATATTTTCATTTCTATCCAATTTTATCCTGATTATCAGGAGTGAATGATAAACAATTAAGAACAACTAATTTGGTTAATATCCTTCACACAAATAATAAAGTCTTACATTAAATCAGTATCTTGCAAATGTATACAAATTATCCTGTAGATAGGATTTTTTGTTTTAAAAAAAAGAAGAAAAAAAAACTCTTTTGAAGACATGTGTATATTAATACATATTACTTGCTGTCCATCGTATCTGATGATGACGCCATGCAAATCATTTTCCTTCAATTTATTCGATCTCTAGTTACGTCTTGCCAACTGCCTATGGGGATGTTAAAGTCCTTCAGGTTTCTTTTGATGTTGTGTTTGTACCTGAGCTTTGGTCTACTACGAATACATAAGAGATATATAAAAATACATCTTTGGTTATTTATTTTTTCTTATCTATATTTCCTATGTAAATATAAAGTAAAACAATATTTTATTTTATTTTACTTATCAATTATATATTCTATTTAAATTATTTGAATTATTTAAATAGAAAAAATAACTAAAATTATTGAAATTGCTAAAAATATAAATGGTATACTTTATTATAAATTATATATTATTTTATTATAAATAACATTATAAAGATATTAACAAAATTCTATTATGTGATAGCATTTTTTTCATTTTGTTTTTAATGTCTTGTGTTTGTGAGTATATAAAAGTTACATAATAAAATGCATCCTTAGTTCTTTATGATTCCATATCTTTTCTTATGTAAATATGAAGTTTAACAATATTGAAGCATATCAATATTTAGTTAGAATGATTGCAGCTGATAAAGTGAGAAGTGTTACTCAAGTAGGTGTGACTTGGTTACTTTCAAATGACTAAAAAAAAAAAATGATTACTTCTAAAGAAATTCTATGGATTTAATTGAAAGAATCTTTTCTTCATTTTCCCGGGGGATGTTGAAAATGTGCATCCAACATGTGCATCCAACATTTGCATCTATATTAACTGAAATTCCCTCTTTTTTCTTTTTCTGTTGGATATTTCATATTAGTTGATTAGTCTCAACTTTTCTGCTTGATCAACATAAATATAAAAATATGAACACTTTTAGGTTTATGCATAAATAGTTTTATTGAAAGATTTTGCTTTTATAGAAATTTTCTTTTTAGTTCTAAGTCAGTTTTCCAAGATTTTGTTCAAATTAAAAATCTTGTATAAATGTATGCGCATGCACACACACACACACACACACACACACACACACATACATATACACACACATATATGTTTTGTTAAAAAGTATAGACAAAGAAGAATGTAAATTTAAAACAAAAAAGGATAACATAAATCCTGAATGTAAAACTCATCCCCAAAATTTCTTGTTTCAACTTCTTTCAGTTTTATCTTCTTTCATTTTTGTCTTCAGCCATTTCCAAAAATGGTCTAGAATTTGTTTGTATAGAATTTAAATGTGAAAATATCAAATGAAAATGCAGCTTTATTATCTAAATCCTTTGTTGTATTCACAGTTTTTCCATCTGATGTACATGAACTCAGCAATGAAGCATTAATTCAATGATATAAGATTTGAATTAAATAAAAGTTATTTTTAATCAACTATTTCCCCCATGAACATTTGCAATGGAAAACTAATGTCTATCATTTCTTACTTTCTCTTTATTTTTGTTGTTCTTTATTTCTTTCTTTTGTTTACTTGAATGATTTAAAAGGAGTTCAGTCAAATGATGCTCCTGCATTTTCACTAACACAACCCATTGCCCCCCCTCTTAGAAAAGCTCTATATGTAAATAATCCTATTGTTCATAACAGAACTTATGATAGTTAATTAATTAATTAATTATTATTATAATAATAATAATAATAATAAGAGGTTACAGGAAAAGAATGATTCAAATTTGGAATAACAATAATAATTTTATCACAACCAGCCAAAGACTTGCAGACCAAACAAGAATGATCTTGAATAAAAAAATTTTCTCTGATCTCAAGATAATAGAAATTTGTGGAAAGAAAAATTAAGGAATACAAGACCATGTGGAAACACCTAAACAAAGTAAAACACAACAAACCTATAATCTAAACATCTTACAACCTAGCAATACAACACCGGAATTAACACAAGAACAAATAAAGAATATAGAGCTAATAAAACAAATCATGACTGATGAGAAAAGTACATTACCATCCCTAAGAAACATAGAATGGAAAAGAGTCAAGATAGAAACTGAAAAGGTAAACAAAATATTAGTGAATATCCCAATAGACAATCACTGACCTAAATAACCTTATTTATGCAGAAGCAAAATTAGTCTGTTATAGAATTGGTGAACCCCTAAGAAAACAAACAGAAACACAAAAACTGGGTGGGAGATTAGACTGGAAGGACAAATAAAAAAGCTGCAACAAAAAACAAAGACATTAAAGAAAAACACTAATACACATTCAACTAAAAATTTGAAAAGACAACAACAAATTAAGATGGAAGAAGTAAGTCAAAAGATATTAGCTATAGAAGGAAGACTCGGTATCTTTTAAAGATACCGAGATAGAACAAAACAGAACAAACAAAATAGGACCTTCCAAAACAATGAAAATAAATTTTATGAACAAATTGGTGGAACAAAAACAAATGCAGTTGAACATCCAGATGCAATCGAAGCAAAACCATTTTGGAATAATATATGGGAGAAAAAAGAACACAACAGAGCATCAAAATGGATTAGTGATATTAAAAATGAACTGAAGGAAATTGAGGAGGGCCCTGTAGCAAAAATGATTATGCTCTGATCAACACTTAAGAAAATAGCAAACTGGAAAACACCAGGTCATGATGACATACACGGATTCTGGTTCAAGAAATTCACTTCAATCCACCAGAGAATGGCCCAACAACTCAACAGATGCTTACAGGAAACGAATGTGTCTGAATGGATGACAAAAGGAATAACTACTTTAATCCAGAAAGACCCACAAAAAGGAAATATCCCTAGCAATTATAGACCCATAACTTGTCTGCCCATGATGTGGAAAATATTGATAGCAGTAATAAAAGAAAACTTTTCACTTAAGTGGCGTAAGCTTTTTCCAGAAGAACAGAACTTTATATAGATTAACGCATCCTTAAAGAAGTTAAAAATAGGCAAAAAAATATAGCAATGGCATGGATTGACTACAGAAAAGCTTATGACATGGTCCTACATACTTGGATTTTAAAATTAATGGATGGAATACAACTACCAAATCAGGACACTATAAAATCATTTGAAGAAAAAGGAAATTACAAATATTTAGGAATTTTAGAAGCAGACAATATCAAACAAACAGAGATGAAAGAATACCTCAGAAGAACAAGAAAGATCTTAGAAACCAAGCTCAGCAGCAGAAATCTCATCAAAGGAATAAATACCTGGGCCGTCCCATTATAAGATACTATAGGCCATTCTTAGAATGGACAAAAGAACTCAGACAGATCGACCAAAGGACTAGAAAATTAATGACGATGCACAAGGCTCTACACCCAGAGATGATAAAGATAGACTATATGTATTAAGAAAAGAAGGTGGAAGGGGGTCTTGCTAACATAGAGGACTGTGTAGAGGCCACAATACAAGGACCTCGAAGAAAACACAAAAAAGAGCAAAGAAAGATTACTTATGGCAGCCAATAACAACAAATATAATATATGGACAAACAAAAAAACAACAAAAACTAGAAAACAAAGATGAGAAGAAAAACAATTATATGGACACTTCAAACGACAAACTGTAGAGGTTGCACATAAAAAGACTTGGACATGGTTAAGAAGAGG
>CM042171.1:25029951-25054951 GCA_023376005.1 Doryteuthis pealeii | reverse complement strand
GCCAAATCACTGCTGCATAACCTAGAAAAAGTGGCAAAGGCATTGGCTTCTACGTGAACTCAGATAAAACTAAGAAAATTTGGAGAAAAAATAGATGGAAGCTACACAAGAATATTGCATGCTGTCTTAAACAAATCTTGGAAGCAACTGTATGGCCAGTAGCCCCCTATCATACAAACCATCTGAGTAAGACAAACAAGACATGCTAGACAAAAGCAAGGATGAACTCATAAGTGATGTTCTCCTGTTGACACCTACACATTGTATTTACCTCGTACTCCACTTGTACAGGTTAGGCACAAGGCCCTATTAACGTGGGACCACCCACAAACCGAAGCTCATGGGTGGCAGTTAAAAAATTGTGTTGATCCCGTCGGCATTCCCCCTCAAGGGGGGCGCCTCAGGCACTGGGCAATAAACCCAGCCCTGCCCCTTTAAATCGAGGGGGCAGGTGTTGCCTGGGGGGATGGTCCCCTCGGATCGACGCCGTTAATTATAGCAAATCCCCACCTGTTGGCACCTAGACATGGACACACCAATGTGGCCTAACCAGCAAAAACTTACAAGTTTTAGCTATGTCAGTGTTACTGTATGGCTGCACCACTTGGACTCTAATGAAGTGCTTAGAGAAAAAGATATATGTGAGTTACACAAGGATGCTGCATGCTGTCTTGAACAAATCTTGGAAGCAGCACCTCACAAGAAAGTAGATGAACAGACACTTACCCCTTATCACACTAACCATCCGGTAAGACGAACAAGACATGCTGGACATTGCTGGAGAAGTAAGGACTAACTCATAAGTGATTTTCTCCAGTGGACTCTTATCATGTAGGCCGGCCAGCAAAAATCTATATCAATCAGCTTTGTGTGGGTTCTGAATGCTGTGTGGAGGACCTCCTAGGGGTGATGGCCAATAGGGATGGCTGGAGAGAGAAAGTGAGAAATATTGTATAAGATTAGATCAATAATTCTATAGCCAGACTATTAGGTGGTTATTAGCTGAACTTTGGTCTGAACTTTTCACTGTCTAATGTTTGATTATGTAATTAATGGAGAAGTGTTTAGTGAAATTCTTCTTTGATATCATTAAATATACACACATACTTTCCACAGTTTTCAGACTGGAGTGAGTTTATATTTATTTTTACCAGCCATGTTCTTTGGATTAGATGTGGCAAGAAAGATGAGGCAAGACTGATCCTAGGGATTCAAACCCTGCAGTAGCATCACATCCATTGTATGGGGGTAGGGATAGTTGTTGTAGTCAAACACCTGCATGACTTGTCAAAGGGGCCAGGGTTATTTTTGGCTCTGCCCATGAATATGTACATGGAACTTTTCATTAAATTGACCATATGTTGCCTATTATAGTAAGAGGATGTTAGTAAAAATTCTTATATACTCATGCACGCATGCACATATACATACACATTCATACACGCACACGCACACACAGAGATCCCAGTATTATAGCATTAAACTATATATTGGATGTGTTAAAGAGCTCTAAGAATAAAGAAGAAAATTGTTTCTAAGGAAAAAATTTAAAAAATAAAATAAACTAGTTGCCATGATAACATAATCCCCTATTGCACCCCCAACCCCCACCCCACTCAAAAAATTAGAGGCAGAAACCAAAATGATCTGCCAAACTGTTTCAATTATGGAGAAACATTTTATTCTCTACTATTTATAATGAGATGCCTAAGAAAGGCTTTAAAGATATTTTTTTTCTGAAACTTTAATGCTTAGATAATGATTAGATAATTTTCAAAATTGATGGAAGCCTTGGACAAAACAAACTTTTTATTGGCTATACAATTACTCTCTCTTTTTTTTTTTTATTGTTGCTGCACTTATCTCTAAAAACATCTTGAATAAAAGATCATTCTTCTTCTTCTTCTTCTTCTTCTTCTTCTTCTTCTTCTTCTTCTTTCGATTTCATGTAAAGTGGTCGATTAAAGATGCTTTGCACTTTATGCCACTAAGTTCTTTTTCACCAAGAATGGATAGAGAAAATGGCAAATAAACCATTCCTACTTTTTATGTTTCGGTTTTTATCTCTAAGCAAACCAAATATAATACCTGTTTATCTGAAATCTTCAGTGGTAAATGCCAGAAACTTGAAACGGTTAAACTTGACTAATCTCTGTTTTGTATACCTAGCTGAAAACATGCTCTACAGTTAAGATTTTAAGCTAGTTCCAGCATAAGACCTACAGAAGTTATTTCGGTTCAGTAAGAGATCATAGATTTAAATAAAAGATGTATTTATTGAGTCATATATTATTGAAGCTATAAAGGAGAAAAATCAATGATTTATTTTTATAAACTGACAATAAATTTATCCATCCCATTTTTTTTTTATTGCTGCTATAAATGATGTTCATGAGTATTTGTGATGATTTTGAATGACATGAAATTGAAAATGTCATTGTGAGATTAACATTTATGATCCTCTGGTGACCATTTCTCATATTATAAATGGAAACACAATAACATGATTTTTTGAAGTCTTCATTCTTCTTCATCAGGTAAAAATGTCATAAGGCAAAATTAATAAAAGAAGACGATCTATCAGGGAGATTTTCATTTATACAATAAACAATACAGTAAAAATTCAGTTTTGTTAGCCTTATGGACTAAAAGTAAAAATCAAGTTTAAAGTTATACTTACATTGTAAATTAAACTAGAAAAATTTCAAGTTTTAGAAATTTCAAAAATTATGCTAATATAAAGAGGATATAAAAACATTAATGAAGTTAAATTCATTCAAATATTATCACCAAAAATGCAATCACCAAAAATGCAATGACTGCAGCTTCCCCCACCCCCCCAAAGATAAGATTGTTAAGATGTCTTTCACATCTTCCATTTTCACCAGATTTACCACCAACAGATTTTCATTTACTTTGATTGCTAGAATATTTCATAAATGGCAGAACATTCAAAAATAACAAAGAAGAATTTGAAAACAATTTTAGGGAAGAAAAGCCCAAATTTCTTTAAATTGAACTTTTTAATTGATCACATTTTTGGTGATTATATTTAAATAAATTTAATTTACATTTATTTTATATTCTCTTTGGTAAAACATCATTTACTTTTTGATCACCATAATATCATTAAAAAATTCTTTGATAACTCTTTGGGTATTTATATCAATCATTTGGAATAATTTGTTCATCTGTCCTCTATTAGACAATTACACAGTTTGATGTAAGTCTACCAAATTTGCTATGTATATTTTGGGGACTCAAGAAATTATTTAAGTGAAGGATTCTTATTGGCTAATGATATAATTCCAACAATAAATAATAATTAGCAGGAAGCCATATTGCTGCAAGATGTAACAATTCAAATTTCAAAACTTAAAAAGAAAAGAAAAATATTTGTCTTTGTAAAATAATTATTCGCATTTAATTAAATGTTACTAATTATAGGTTTATAGGTTGTTCTTCAATCTGGAGATTTAAAATAATTAGTAAATAGTTACATCTAGTTAAAACAACAAAAATGTCTAAAGCAATAAATCTCTTGAGTGTCACTCATTTAAATTTAAAAATATTTCTTAACTAGCTTAAAAGCCACCCTATAGGTGGCAATTAAACTGGTTATTCCCAAATTAATTTCCAAGTTATAAAAATTGACAGACAAAAAATTTGTTGCAAAAAATCACATAAAAAAATTGTTGAAAACCATTGCAGAAATTAAAACTTTGGAATCCAGCATTTTTGATTGAGTCTAGAATGTTTTTAATTTGCTCACGTAGTTGGCCTGATTCCAAAACGGTATATGTTGGGCTATGGCCTCTAGGAGTACAGTTGAAAAATGTGACACACTGACAATCAGATTTATCATTAGAGATTATATAAGATTATATAAAAAGAATATACTATTTCTCTGAATGTTTGAGATGAGGCTTGAAGATTAGTATTATTAGCGTTAATCGGACTATTGTCCCCATCTTCATTGTTATTTGTACAACGTTTCGGCCGATATACCCTCCGGCCTTCTTCAGGTATTTCTTGTCGGACTCAGGAACCTTCTCAGACTCGGGAACCTTCTTTTCGAACAATTTGTTTAGTTTGTTTAATAATATAGAAGTGCAAGTGAAAATAGAGACTTTTTTTATACAAATAAAAAATCCTTTACTAAATTACTATGATTTAGTAATCTTTGATTTGTGATGATATTTATTTACACAGCTTTAATTTTTAAGGTTTTAAAAGATTTATACTTTGTTGGGTAAGAAAAATATTTTCTTTCTCTTTTGGGTGGAGGCCAAGAGTCAATGAGTGAAGATCCAAATAATTAATAGGCCCAAATAGAAAAAGTCTCATTTTTTTATAAAGTCGCCTCAAATTAATCAATGCTGAAATGTTTTAATACTCCAAATCACACCTGTTTGATTAATCTACTCAAGATGATAGATACATTGGTAACCAAGAGTTGGAGTTGAAATCAATTAAGGGGTCACTGGAGTCAGTATAGTTTTACCGACTCTGACTCCAGTGACCCCTTAATTGCTTCTGACTCTGACTCTACAATTGGAGTCTGAGTCAGTAAACATATACTAACCCCTACTCCACTTGAATTTACACTTATGTGGCCCTAGTTTAATCTGTGAAGTTATACAGTGCATACTCCTTATAAATAGATTTTTTTTAAAATCATGGTTTTATATTTATTTGTACGACATAATCACTTAATTACATAAAGAGGAGTTTGAATCAGAGGTGCCAAAAATAGAGGAGTTGGAGTTGAAGGTTTTGTGTTAGGTCTTCACAGCCCTATTGGTAACTATTGTAGCATAGGAAGCAACCTATAATAAATTTCTCTATTTTTTTTAAGACTTGGAGATGTAGAAAAAATGTCTGATTAAGATTGTACATATCTATGTAAAATGAATTATAAAGTGGGGTGGGTAAAAGGGTCAATAATCCTTTTTTTGCCCAGGAGCCCAGATTATGGCTAAGTCTACCCCTGGTTGCAAGTTTTCCTATCCTGGTAGCAGAGATTAAATCTCCCATGCTGTGCACTACATTCCACAAAATCTTGATTTCCTCCAAAAAAAGTTTTGCTAGTAATTTTGTGGGTAATTAATTCTTGTAATTATAAGATTTGCAATATTCCCAGGCCAAAAATACTTTTGCACAATGTAGATTTTAATGAAGATTTAATTATGAATGGGTTTTAGCAAGTCTTTATTAGCTGAGCAATTCACCTCTGATAGATTTACTCTTCTTATTTGATAATATAGGAATGTTTTCCATGATCTATTAAGATGTTTACATGTTGTGATTATTATTTCCCCATAATGACATATTTTTGTGCAAGCAATCTGCAGTACTTCCATAATGGTTGACATGCTACCAGCAATAAGGAACAATTCCTAATATAACTTATTAAACGCCCAAGATGGATTGTATTTTACAAGGCTGATGAGCTCTGCTTTACTGTTTACCTGTACCTTGAGGGAAAAGTGGCTTTATGCCTTTTTCAATGGCATTAGTGTTATTAGAGTATATAAACTGTCCAAGCTGGGATTTGAATTATGTTCCCAGATTCTCTCCACTTTAGACATCATCATCATCATCATCATCATCATCATCATCATCATCATCATCATAGTAGCACAGATCTCCATGACTCTTCCTTACCACCCATCCCTATTGGCCATCAGTTCTAGAAGGTCCTCTGCACAGCATCTAGTATCCACACAGAGGTTATTGATGTAGGTTTTTGCTAGCTGACCCACACAGGAGAGCATCACATATGAACTCATCCCTGTTTCTCCAGCAGTGTCCAACGTGTCTTATTCATCTTATCAAAATGATTTGTGGGATAGGAGGCAAGTGGCCTTACAGCTGTTATTTTGTGGGATACAGCTTCCAGGATTTGTTCAAGATATCAAGCAGCATCTTGTACAGTTCCCATTCACTCAATAATAATATAAATAAAATTGACCAACTTATTCTCAGTAAAATATCATATTTTATATCAAATTTTGGTAGAAAAATAATTGTTATGTTAATAGTATCAAAATATTTTTTCTTATTTATTTCTTATTAATAATTTTTCTGCACTTTTAAATAAGATGTGAAATCTTATTTAATATTTTATATTTTTCTAAGAATTTTATTTCCTTGAAAAAAAGTTTTGATCTTCCAAGATTTCTCAATTCTTTAATGTAAATATCTTAGATTTTTCTTTTTTATCAATAACAAGAGAAATCGTCAACCAATGGGTTCCCATTGTAATAGCTGTCCATAGTGATATTAATGCTTCTATTCAGGAAGAAGTGATTGATTCTAATTAGCATTTCATAGTTATATAAGAAATTTGGATGATTAGAATATGACATTTAGCACAAATGTAGACCCTCTCCTCCACAAAATTATTCAGTTGCAAATTGGACTGGAAAATGTTTTATTTTCAAACTTACAGCATTTTAATTTTATTGCTCTTATAAAAATCTTATATTGTGACATTTTGCTGGGATACAGATTTGGATGTATATTATATATATATATATATATATATATATATATATATATATATATATATGAGAATTTTAGTTGTATATAGATAATAATTCTTTTCCATTTTTCTAGAAGTTCCAATAACATCCATTTGCTCTGATAATTTTAACTATTTGACTCTTAGTTTTTCTACTCTTTTTTTTCATTCCTGTTTTTACAGTAGAATGCTGAACAAAACATAAAATATTGCTGCTTGTTTTGAAGGACTTTTCTTTTCTAATATCAATGGGGGCTGGGGGGTAGCGGTGGTGGTAGGCTGGGGGAGGGTGTCTATTCTTCCTCCATTTTCTGCAATATTCTATGTTCTAGATTTTTATTCTATCATAATTGAAAAAATAAATAAAAAATAAAAAATAAAAAATGCGATGATGCATTTTTAGCAAGAATTGAATTTTGAAAATTGCCAAAATCTAAAAAGAAGAATATAATAAACACTTTACATTTTAATAGAGATTTTGAAAAGAAATTAAGAAAATAATTTCTTGCTCGGAATGCACATTTTTTATGCATCAATATGGTATTGAATGTACAGTCACCCATACAAAAATGGCATCTTGTTTTTATCTCCCTTTGAAACGTTGCACAATCTTGTCTTTCACCAAAAAAATCATCATCTTTCTTTTGATATCTTCTGCATCCTCTGATCTCCTTTTGAGATAAATTATCAATTAAGGAAACAAGAAAAAGTTGCATGGAACAGAAGGTTTGGTGCACTTGCACAATCTTGTCTTTCACCAAAAATTGTTGATCAAAAAGTATTGAGACTGCTAATCAAAAATTACTAGCAATTGGCACTGACTTGTCTAGATATATAGACATATTACAAATGTAAACACAATAACATGATTTTTTGATGTCTTTATTCTCCTTCATCAGGTAAAAATGTCATAAGGCAAAATTAATTCCGACCTGTTAGTTGGGGTGTTAAAATACACTAACTGCACCTCTGCAGAGGAGTAAAACTTCCCCAATGGGGCCACCTGTTAGATGGGTGGTCAGAAAGGACCCCTTCGATCAATCAGCTGGTCATGTCAAGCCCTAGCACCTATATGATTTCCTCAACCCTATTGCCCTTATGGCAAGCCCCAACCCTTTTTATCATATGGGTGCTAGAAGGTGGTGGCTGAGGGTCTTCATGTCCTGGGAATGATGTTAAACTCTATCTGATAATGAGGTTCCAGTTCTGGAGGTCTGGGAAATACGGAACACCCCTTCATCACCATTGCTCCCTGGTCCACTCTGACCCGGAGTGGTAGTACCTGTTGGGGTCTCATCTATGGGTTAAATAGAAACATGTGTTTATAAAAAAAATTTAGTATCCATTTAAGAATGAATTAATTTCAAAACTTTATCAGCATTAAATGAGCCACTGAGGTTGATAGGCTGTAAACCAAACCAAACCAAAATTAATTAAAGAAGACAATCTATCAGGGAGATTTTCAGTTTTGTTAGCCTTATGGACTAAAACTAAAAGTCAAGTTTAAAGTTATACTTACATTCTAAATTAAACCCTTCATTGAAAAATTTAAAATTTTAGAAATTTCAAAATGATATTTTCCCAGGGATTTATAGACATCCTAATCTTATAAGTGGCTCAGCTTTCTTTATTTGAATTTTAGATTTTAAACTTTGAAAAATTTATAGATTCAGTCTTTATACTATTTTTTTAATCAAGCCACACTTAACAAAATCATGATAATTTTCTTATGTATAAAAGTAAAAGTAAAGTTGACAGAGTGGCCTATTGGCAGTATCAACTGGACAACAAGGGAATCTATCCCCTTTTTGCTAGCACTAAACCAGGGTGATTGTTTTGCTGAGGTTGAGTGCCACACCTACCGTCAGCTACCCACATTTACCGCATAGATCAGATTACCCCATCTGTATCACTCATATGCTTAATTAGCGAGGACCAGTATCAAAGTCAGAACCTTGTGATTCCAACTAAACCAGACTCTAGGTTACAGTTCATAAAAAAATGAAAGAAAGAATAGTGTCAATGTTTTAGTTCTGGAACTAGGAATTAGGAATTGATATTTAAATCCTTAGAATCCTGGAATTGACTTATCTTGGAGGAGATAATACAAACAAGAATCTCCCTCTAGCCACAATTTAGAAATTCCATGACTAGAAAACAAAACAAAACAAAACAAAAAACAAAACATAAAATTTAGCACTACAAAAAAAAAATGGCTGGAATATGATGAAAGATGCTCCAATTCTGAAGAAACATTTTTCCCAAAAGAAAAGCACCCTGTGAACTTGGCTAGCAAACTATTGTTAGTGAGTTTGCTTCTAATTAGATGGCCTTGTGTCAAAGCTTAGTAAATGACAACTACTTCTCAAAGATTTCTGATCTAAAAAAAAAAAATGATTAGACAAACATTACTACCACCTTCAAAAAAATTGAATGATAATTATAATAATAATGAACATGATCATAACAATAATAATAATAACAACAACAACAATAATCTTAATGGTGATTATGTAATTATCTGTCTGTAACTGAAACTATGTCACCACTTCTTTAGTTATTCTAAGATTAGGAAATAGTAATTATTTAATCTTTAACATTGTTATTTATTAACAATGTTCACTAATAAAGTCTGGCTAAGTTAGATTTGGTGCAAAACTGCCCATATTATTAGTACATTTAAAATCCTAAAATGTGTGTTATATATCCTAAAGAAATAAAGATTCACCAAGTATATGGTCGGAATAATTTGCATAATTATTTTAACAAAACTGGGTTTAATAAATAATTAATTATTGTTACTGATTTCTAATACTATCATGTTATTCTCAAATGTATTAAAAGCAATCCTATATATAATTTTATTTAGAAATCAATTAGAATAACATTAAAATAAGTAATATCTTTTATATTCGTTGTTATTTAGTTTCATTAGTCTTTCTAACGTAATATAATATTTCATTAAATACTTAAACTTAAATACATGCGCTCAGGGGGTGCATACTTTTGCTAGTAATAGTAATCTACTTGTATATAAAATATAATGTAACTTTATAACTATATATATATATATATATATATATGAAAATAAAATGGAAATTAATCCGACAGTATGAATATGATATAATGAAAAAACAAAAGATGTTTACAACTGCATGGGCTCATCAGGAGAGAAATGTGCAAACCGTTTCGGGGCCTATCTCTCGACGGTTTAAAAAGTGAGGTAGGGCTGTTGCTTTTTAAACCGTTGAGAGATAGGCCCCGAAACGGTTTGCACATTTCTCTCCTGATGAGCCCATGCAGTTGTAAACATCTTTTGTTTTTTCATTATATTATATATATATATATATATATATATACTACGAGATCTGAAAGCAGATGGTTCTTCCACCAACTCAACCGTTTGCACCCCTCCCTTACTTTCACATGTGAATTCGAGAACAACAATTCCTTGATGTTCTTGTTGAACGCACTAATAATGAAATTTTGACTTCCTTCTACCGAAAACCATCTCCTACACCCATTGGGGTTCCTTTTGCCCCCTCAGACGTAAAGTCAATTTGATCAAAACACTGATCCACCGAGCCTACATGATCTGCTCCAAATCAAAAATTAACAGTGAGTTCAACTTCATTAAAACTACACTTTTGAAGAATGGCTATCCCGAAAATCTGATTAATTCCACCATTAGATATAAATGCGCCCAACTTTCTGCCCTTCCCAAATTTGGTCCAGAAAATGTCCTGTTTATCTAAAACTTCCTTGGCTAGGCAAAGCCTCTATTCCTTTGATTGAAAAAATCAAAAAATCCATCCTTCGTTGCCATAATGCCGTTAACACCACCTTATTCTCAAATCCAATGCTTTATCCCCCCCCCCCAACCTCAAGGATAGTTTGACCCCCTTTCATAAAAGTCACTTAATTTACAAATTTACTTGCAAATGTGACATTTGCTACATTGGTCGAACTACCCAGAGGCTGGAGGTAAGAATTAAACAGCATATACCCTCCAATATTCGTGCTGGCAATTTAGACTCTTCCAGCTCAGCTGGTAGCAACTCCACATCCGCCATTGCACGTCATTATTAGATAATCCAACTTGCGCCCGTGCTTACAGCACCGCAATGTTTTCCATCCTTAGTACTTCCAGCAACGAACTTCAACTTAGTGTTCTGGAGGCCCTATATATTTCCAAATACCAGCCTACCTTGTGCATCCAAAAAAAGTCCTTCCATCAACTTTTATTATTCCAAACACAATATCCTTTTAACTTGAACGTTTCGTGTGGCGGAAGAAATTTTAGAACCCCCTCACATGTTTCATAATGTGAGGAGGGGGGTGAAGACATGAGTCTTTTTATTTATATTTAAAAAAATTTTTTTTTTCTTATCCTCCCTTGAATCGTTTGGTAATTATCCAATTTGTACATCTTCTTAACATTTGTCAAGTGAATTTCTCTGAAGAGATTGACTGAAAAAAAATAAGAATAAAATTAAATTAAAACATAAGGGTTCCCTAACATTTCTTTTTTAGAAATTCAATATTTTACAATGTATACGCTTTTTCACTCCTTAATAAAGTTCTGTACCTACAAAAAACTTTATAATATAATATATATATATATATATATATATATGTATGTATAATCAGTCAGATAATCTGGTCTCTCTCCAGAAAAAAAAAAAATAATTCTAATGGTAACAAAGCATTACTTAACTTACTGTAAATATGTTTTTTTTCTTAAAAAAAAATCACATCAAAATTCAAAAATATTTGTGATATTTTTCACGCTTAATAACTAGATAAACTTGCTAATTAATCCCTTTCTCTTCTCTTCTCTCTCTCTCTCTCTCTCTCTCTCTCTCTCTCTCTCTCTCTCTCTCCTCTCAAAAACTTCTCACTTTCTAATGTCACTTGATGTTCATTCTCTTTTTTTCAATTTTCTTTCCTTCCAATTTATTTTCTCTTCATTTTCTTCTTTTTCCTTTTTCAATGTTTTTTTTCCTCTTTTGTTTACTTGAGTGAATTGAAAGTATTTCAGCCAATCAATGCTCCTGAATTCTCAACATGTTTGATGACACTTGTTTTGACCCCAGAAGACAAACAAAAGTATCCAGCCATGTGTAAATAATCATTATCACTATGTTAGTGATGATGATGGTGATAGTGGTGGTGATGATGGTGGTGGTCAGAGTAATACAGGGTCAATAATATTTGTCCAGTGATTTGCTTCAGTTCATTAATTTTCACATGCTGATAACTAACCTCCAACCTCTCAATCAGATTAATTGTTTCCTAATTTCTTTCCATATTCATTCATTCATTGAAAAAAAAGAAAGTAAATAAACACAGATATACATTGGACAGAGGAACGGTAGAATTTATCAGTAAGTAGATTAATTCAGTGAATAAACCACTCCTCAATATTTGTAGCTGAGACTTAAATTTTGAATTTGAATGTTGCAATTACTGCTGTCACTTTTGACACCTTGAAGATGATTTTTTAGAGCCAATGATTGTCTATTGATAATATCCATGGCAACATGGCCACCATTGTCAAAGCCTAAGAGGAATCACAAAAAAATACTTTTGATGATGTCTTATTTATTTTAGGCTGAAATGGCTGATATTTTTGTTATGATTTTGTTTTATGAAATTGTTACATAATATTATAAGATCACATCTATCACATTGTATTAAAAGGTCTTAAGATAAAATCTATTACATTTTATTATATGGTGTTAAAATCAAATCTATTAGATCATATTGTATGGTCTTATGATCAAAACTATCACATTGCATTATACGGTCAGTTGGTATTTGTGCTGTTACCTAGAAACATCTTTACCTGGGTGTCTATATTTCTCCATTGTTATTGCAACAACACAGCCAATGAAGCTGTTAAATAACAGATGAAATTTTACATTTTCAGCTAATTTTCATCCAATAACTCAGCTTGTGAGTCCTATGGGTGCACAGGGTTCTATGGATTAAATTTCTCTCACATTATGTGCTCTTAAAATCACATCTATTAAATGTTATTTTTTTCATTTCTCAGTCCTTTTTCAATTAATAAAACTTATTTTCTTTAAAAAGAAAAATTTGAATTTTATATTTCATACTTTTCTGTCTGTTTGAGAAATTAATTCTTGATATTTTTCCTGTCTAATTTGTATTTGTGTGCTTGTAAAATCTGTCAATGGAAGATATAAAGCAAAATAAAAAGTTTGACTTCTATCATGAACTTTGTTGTTTTGAAATGAATTATCTCTCAACTCTTTTGTAGTCTGCTTTAATAATGTTTGAATCGTTTGAAGTTTCATCGTCTAACAAACAGATTAAGTCTTCTTACATGCATGACTTCTTTTTAATTAACATCAATGGTGATCTTCACCTGCAAACAGAACTCAAGTCTCTTTTTGCTATCATTGGTCTGACTAATAACCATTCAAGTGTTAAACTTGCAAGAAAGATCAAGTCTTTTTCTAGAAGGAAAAAAAAAACATCTTGCTTTAAAATGATCATTGTTGAGCAGATTAGACTCTCTAACTTTGGTGGGCAACCAGTCAAGGAGAAGAGTAACTCTGTATTCAAAACCATAAAATCTTTCTGATGCAGTCAGATATTATCTTCACCCGGTAATGACACTTGTGCTAAGCCCTCTTGGTTCTTGCCCTTCCCTTGCATGTCTCAGTGGTGTGGAGTTGGAGGCTTACTGCATGAATAACTGTTGGTCTTCCATAAAAACCTTGCCCCCCTCCCCCCAGACTTGTGTCTAGATCCAAGCACCATGGTCTTATGAGATGCCACATGCACACTATTATCATTGGGTATGGTTATATATCCTCTGTCCCTGCCCCTGCCCCCAATATGTTAGATTCCAATAAGAAGCAGTGATCTGTATAGGATCAACACTGACTCAATTGATTTTATCTCATATATTAAATTGTTTTAAGCTTATAATAATTTTGTTAAACATTTTTTGTGTGAAACTAATAGGAAATAATTATCAATGAATTTTTATAAGAGTTCAAAATATAATAAAAGAAGTTAATGTCAGTGTTAACTTCTATAAAAATGAACTCTTTGTGGATATGTGTTTTATTGACGTGAAAACCACTTAACCGATTTTCACCAAATTTGGTACACATATGGCTGACTTCTGTGTATAATCTGGTAAAGAAAAATTTGGATATTTACTCCTAAAAATTTTTTAGGGGCAATACCATCGCACCCCCAAATTGACCTGACTTATATTGAAAATGAAGAAAGATCACAGTTGAATTTTGGCTATCTGAATATTAAAAAAAAATAAACTGGAAGGAATTTTATCATCACAATTCTTTATACCATTATGTGGAAAAAAGATTGGACAAAATTGTCATATATATATATATATATATATATATATATATATATATATATATATATATATCAATGGCAACTCTGGGGGTAGTAAGTAACATTCACATATACCTGTCAAAGCAAAAAAAAAATCTTTCATGATGGGTCGTTTTCATTCTTGACTTCAACTTGATCCAATTTAATTGTTGTAATTCTGTGTTTCAAAATATTGACCAAAATATATTTCATTGATAATTGTTCATAATAAAAAAGAAAGAAAGAAAAGAAAAAACAAATAAACAAAGTAGAAACAGAATAAAATCGAATTTTAGTTGGGCTTGGGAGATTAGCAGAGCCCTACAAAACTTGGAGATTTACTTAGGCAATAATATATTTTCTTGCTTTGATTTCAAAGATAATCTTTTAAAATCTCTATGCCCTATTTTTCAAAGATCACCTTTTTATCAATTCATAGTTTTCTAATGTCCATTTTAAATAATTTCTTTCATACAATCAAAATTTTTTTTAGTGGGATGCATCAATTGAAAAAAAAAAGGCAGATGACCTGTGTATGTTCTCTAGCTAGACAAAAATCATTGATTGGATTTTGGGGTTTGTTGGGGTGAAGAAAGGGATGGGTAGTGTTGAGCAAATATAAACATACAATAAATCAAACTAAAAATTCACAAAGAGATGCACACACACACACACACACACACACACACACACACACACACACATATATATATATATATATATATATATATATATATATACACATACTTAGGACAGATATACACATTATTTAAAAAAACATATCAGCATCTTTATTTAGTATCTAAGTTATACCAATAGTCTAATTCAGTGTTTCTCAACCTTTTTTTGGCCATGGTCCCTCTTCAACCCAATGCGAGTTCTTTGTACTCTCCTAATCTCATGGTCCACAAGAGAGTCATACGGTCCATGTTAAAAAACCTTTAGATAAAGAATAAAATAGGAGTTTTAAATTCTAAGATATTGAAAACTAAAAACAGCCACTTTGGATGAATCAGATTAAAAAAATAAATATTTATGTTAACATTTTAATTAAATAATAAGTTTAATATTTTATTTTAAATAATAATTATTAATTACAAAATACTCCATACATATTTTGTGGGTCCTAAATTTTCTGTGGCCCCCCTGTTGGCCCTTTGTGATCTCCCATTTTTTCAATTCAGCCTTGTGCCCCCCAATCTCATGACCTAGAGTCACCACTGATATATATATATATATATATATATATATATGTGTGTGTGTGTGTGTGTGTGTGTGTGCGCATGTGTATTTGGGCAGCTTTCATTTATACATGTAGAATTAAACAAAAGACACGTCTCCTATTTAACAATTTTATTAACAAACTTTTTGAGCTTTCTGGCCAACTTTTTTACATTTGGATGGAATCCGTGGATTAGTCCACCAAAGTTTTTATCCCAAGTACTTTCGACACTTCGAAGTGCCATCATCAGGGGTGATGTGTTTGTATTCCAGTTTTTTTCAAGTTAGTAGTAGTGAGAGTAACTAGATGGGGAACTCGTAGAAATTATATTAAGGGGTGTGGGGGCTGGAAGAAGGAGAATTGGTAGGAAAAGTGTTATAGCCCCACACCACTTTCTAAACTTATTAAAATATAGATATCTCTTTTTTGTTGTTTGGTTTTGAAGAAGAGACAAAAGAATAATCTTGTTTGCTATGATAATACAGAAGTAGATGCTGTTTCATACTATATTAATATTACTGTATATGTCCTTCTACAAGTGATATTCCGTTGGTATAATACTAGACTAAATTCATAAGTGGGATCATAGCTAAGTGAAAGTTGTTGTTTTGTTTTTTTGCATTTTTTTCAGGTTATTTATTGCCAAATACAAGTCGTTTTGATATTTGGTTTCTTACAGTATCTGCTGTTACTTAAAAGGGCATCCATCTAAGTAGTGAACCGGCTCATTGTTGCTTAACTTTGGTGATCTAGTGTAGAGTAGTACGACGGAACATATATTGGAGGGGACACCCTTGGACAGTCACTGGCAATAGTAGACTCAACCATGCACGTGCAAGGCATGGGAGAGAACTAATATAAGCAGGCTTCCTAGAAGCCTGGCAGATCACAACTTGAAGTTGTACATTACAATCTAGCGGGAACCCAGTGCTTTCAACATGACTTGACTGACTATAAGGCTAAGTGAAAGAGGTAAGGTCACTCGCTAACTTGCTAGTTGTACCTACTCAGACAAAAGACACAGCCAATGAGAACATTGGATATTTGAAGGAGAATATGACACTAAAAGGGTCAATGGTGTAATCACCCTGGTGCCATTCTGAAGAACCAGAGTGTTGGTCAACAACTGACATCCTTAGTCTAGTCAGTTGTCACTTTTGGGGGTAGTTGTCCTTATCTGTTAAATCTGTTAGGAGATTCTATAGTGGAGGCATGGTACATTTTTTGTGGGGATGGTAGTGGTGTAGGTGTTAGTAAAGACCTTTACATTTAGGCTACATTTTATTCCTGTGAAAGATATCCTTCCTTGAGAGTTTTTTTTTGACAGTGTTAGCTGGAGTTTAAGTGACAGCAAGTCTCCAAGACTCCAAACTTTTTCTGAGTATTCTAGCTGATCTTAACAATGCTGGATGTCTGAATGTCTTTGCATCCAGCCTTCGATTTCCAATTTCTCCAGTCTTTTTTCAAAACCATTGGGAACTATTCCAAGGGCATCAACTACAATTGTATCCCTTTCATCTCTTGTTCCACAATTTGTTTAGTTCTCTGGTCCACCAGAATGGCAAAATCCGCGAGAATACAAGTTCTTTTTTTTTTTTGTTAATTAACACTAAGTCTGGTCTTTTTGTTCAGGATTAGGTGATCTGTTTGTAAATCCTAAAGAATTTTATGCATCATCATCATCATCATCATCATC
This sequence comes from Doryteuthis pealeii, assembly GCA_023376005.1. Taxonomy (NCBI): domain Eukaryota; kingdom Metazoa; phylum Mollusca; class Cephalopoda; order Myopsida; family Loliginidae; genus Doryteuthis; species Doryteuthis pealeii. The sequence continues at coordinate 25,038,127 of CM042171.1, read as the reverse complement.
ATCATCATTATTCTTTTTGAGTTTTACACATCAGTAGTAACAGGTGATTTTTCTCCAGGGCTGTTCTAAGTCAATCATAGCAGTGTTGTGATCAGGGCAGTTTCAGTTCTTTCTCAGCTTTCGATTTCTCTTTTCTAGTTTCTTGGGGATTATTACAAATATGATTGCTATTACTGCCATCTTCATATTTCACAAGTTTTTGTTATCTCTCTGGCAAAGTCTAAGTACTTATTGAGTTTTTTTTAATCTGTTTAAATGGAGAAGTTCATTCATTGACAAGATTGTTTCTTTTTGTTTATTAAAACTCAATCTGCTTTTCTGATCTGGATTGTCTGTGCAAAGAATATTGGAAGTGATCTATCTAGATGGTGTACTCCAATGTTGGTTTTATAGCCAATAAACTTGTAGAAGATTAACATTTAACAGTCAACATTAAAATCAATGGACAACTGAAGAAAATAAAGTAACAATTATTATTAATTTTGACTTGTGATATTTTTGTTTTGTTTTTAAATCTTCTTTACTTTTTATCCCAACTCATTTGGATCATCATTTCTATGATATCAGGAAATGTTATATATATATTTACCAACCCCTCCGCACGAGCAGGATGCGACACAAGGTCAATTTATTAAGCGGAGTTCAACAGGTTTGAATTCAGAGTTTTCCTTCTCCTAGACCGGTTACCTAACCATGGTTAAAGAGCCCAGTCTGCCCTGCTATTTACCCATAGCTGGAGGGAGAGTAGGATTCATACCTTTCCCAAGGGTATTAGCGCTAAGTGAAATACAATTACCGCGTCCAGGATTTGAACTCTGGGCGACGAGTCCATTTCCCATGACTTTAACCATTTCAACACGCACTTCCTTCCAGGAAATGTTATATATCAGAGAGATTAATAAAAGATAAATTCTTAGTGAGGATGAGTTATTGGTATGTTTTAGTCTTTTTTTGATACCAATTATTATTTTATAGCTTAATTGGTAAAATAACTGGTACAAGGCAAAAGGGGGATCTGTGTTAAAGTTTCATCAATTTTTTCTGATCCATTCTCTTGCTCATTGTCCTTGAAATGATTACCTGAGTGAGTTGTGATAAAAAGCAGCTAAAATTAAAAGATGGATGAAAATACTCAAGTCAAAATTAATAAAAGTGATGATTGATAATGCATTTGAAAGAAAGAAAGATATGGGAACATTTATGAAGTGGAATTTTCAAATGGATTAAATTTTAACTGGTTTTGTAAATTGCCAGGTTGTTTATTTAGCAAATTAAACAAATGACTGGATTTAATTTGTCCAAATTGTCACGATTATCACTCTACTGTTGTCTTCTCAACAAGAGACATGTTTATCTGGGTTTTCTAACTTTCTTTTCTAAGTTCTTACAAATTATCTACTTATATATTTATTGGCCATACAATCTAATCTCACTACAGGCTAAAGAGTTAAATAGAAGAAAGAAAGAAGGAAGTAATTGGAGAGAGAGAGAGAGAGAGAGAGAGAGAGAGAGAGAGAGAGAGAGAGAGAGAGAGAGAGAGAGAGAGAGAGAGAACAACAAGAAAGTGAAAGTGAAAGAGATATTAACTTCCAGCCTATATATAAATAATTTTAACATTTATCATGGACACTATGCTAATCTCTCTCTCTCTCTCTCTCTCTCTCTCTCTCTATATATATATATATATATATATATATATATATATATATATATATAAAGTTAGGATAGCATAGACATAGAGTCAACAGTGCTTGGTAACTATTAACTTCTTGCCTATGCAATGTTCCAATAGGCAAGGAACTAACAGTTACCAAGTGCCATTGACACTATGTCTATGCTATCCTAACTTATATATAATTGCTATCACTGATTTTGAGCAATCTTTATTCATGAATATAGCAAACAATATAATCAATGTATATATATATATATATATATATATATATATATATATTAGAAGGAACAAATTGATAAGATAAACAGTAATAATATTTCTTTGTAATTACTTCTTAATTTTTATAGCTGTTCAGTATTTAATGCAAGAATTGCATTGAACATGACATAGTTGTAATGTACTATTGACTAAAAACATTGAGGATAATAATGACAGCAGTAGATCTTTTTAAAATATAGACTACCCCACATAAAATATCATAAGAATGGAAAAAAAAGATGAGTGTTACTTGTAGGTCTAATTCATTGAAAATGACAGATAAGGATTTAATGTTTAGCTTTTCTTGTTGGCAAATAAGTTGTAAATGTATAATATATTTAATGACTGATTCATCAGATAGTTAGAATGCATTAGGGTTGCAGTAAAATAGGTTAGTGTTATTTTTTTAGGGGGAGGGGTATTATTGCTTAAGTTATGATTCATAGAAGTCTGTAAAATTATCATTGGTGTATTGATTATTAATTAGAGTTTGTATAATGTTGCTTAGTTCTTTATAAAATAGTTTATGTGAGGAGGAGATAAGTTTAGTTTGATTAATCAAGTGTTTTTTTTAATAATAGATATCTTGTATGTTTGTGGGCAAAAGAAAAACAAAACTTCAACAATTAGTTTAGGTTTTCTAAAAAGATAAATGAATACATAATTATGTAGCAATCTTAAATTATTATTTAAGATTGTTACAAATATTTATCATAACTCAAACGTTCCATCCTGTTGACAGGAACTAAATTATGAAACGGGAATTTTTGTAAATGTCTCATAAATGGGTTAATTCTTTTTTAACTGTTTTTTTTTTTTGCATGACTCTTAAATGATTCTCAGATACAATTGATTTGGATTGTCATTTTATAAAGCAAAATCATATTTTCTTGTCAGATGGTTACACTTGAATCTCATTGCTTGAGATTTAATATTTCTTTAATTATGAAATGATGAGTTATCAGACATTGTTGAAGACAATGATTTAAAAAGTATTTTATCATCTCATTGATTATCAATTATCCTGAAATGATGGTTAAAAAAACCTGTGGGTTTTAATTTTGTTATTCATTTCTATTAAGAGATGTCTAAATATTTGAAATGCCTCAAATTCAACTTCACTGCAGTCAGGATATTTGATACCAAAAAGAAAATTTGGATAATCTTTATGGAATTTTTTTTTCAATTTCCTGATCTGATCTATATGTGTATATATATATATTTCATATCCCAGTGACTTTATTAGTCAAATCTAGGAAATATAAATTCACCAACGGAAAAAAAAAAAAATTAAACCAAACAAGAAGGAATAATTCTCTCTAAAATCTGGTACTATTAAGATATTAAAGCCAAATAGTAACATTATTTCTACACTTTTGATTTAACACCCAATTATTCTCAATGAATACCAGACAATCTAAAATTACTCTCTACTATGCTTATAACTATCTAATCTTACCATCACATAGCACTAATAGCCTTGGGAAAGGTATGAATCCAGCAAGTCTCCCTCCTGATATAGGTAAATAATAGGGCAGACTGGGCTCTTCTTTAACCAATCTTGGAGAAGGAAAACACTGAATTTAAACCTGTTAAACTCTGCTTAAGAAATTGACCATGTGTTAGTTGTGTGTATAGGTTGGTAAATGTCTGCTCCAAAAATGAAACCCCCTTCATAACACAAGTCGTACAATAAGTGTTGAACATAGACAAAGAGAAATGCAACATAATACAACATAAAAGGCATTACTTTTGGAGTAATCCTCCTATCACTACAATATGAAGTCCCTCTTTGTGACTATCAATTAGTTGGTTAGTTACTTGGTTGATTAGTTGATTTTATGGCATATCAACCCTTGTTGGATTATTTAATGCCAAAGTAAGTCTTTTTATTTGCAAACAATTATATAGTTTCAAGTACTATCATCTGATACTAATCATTTGCATACAATTTCAAGTATTCCTATCTAATACTAATAATCTTCAAACACATATTTGACACATAGATGGGACACTTAGAGATATAACCACTCTAGGTCAGAGTGAACCTTGTAACGAAAGAATGATTCCACTGCCTAGAGCTCTAGAACTGAAGCCTCACCACCGGATGCAGACTATGAATCACGTAATTATAAATTAGTAGATAGTAATATTAGACTGACTATGCAGGTTGCTGAGAATGATTAGAATCTGAATTAGAGAAATAATGTTTACTACTAATAGAATTAGTCAGCATTTTCTTGTCAAACCTGCATGTTTTGGGGGTGGTATATTGAATTGAAACTTTGAAATTGTATTTCTTAAAAGCAGTTCAGTAAAATTATCATAAAATTATCAATAAAACTGAAGTTTGAATAAAGATGATAGACAAATTAAAGAATATTGTCTTTCATCTTATCAAATAAGATGATTATATTCTATTAGCTAATGATATATAAGAGACATTTCATCTATCTATCTATCTATCTATCATAATAGTACTCTTTCCAGACCATAAAATTTGGTGTGTACCCTTGAATGAAGGGTGGTCCATCCTAAGTTCTGTTTTATGGATTTCCTGGATTTTAGTCTTCCATATCTGTGGATACCAATCTTATTTGATTTCTGTACAAATAAGATTTTTTTCTGATTAATTTTATTCAAAAAAGTTCTGGTGTAACCACAGTGCTGGGAAGGGTATTCTGCTCTTGAAGATGCTAATATTATTTGCTTTCTGAATGAATTAAACACTAACATCCCACATCCGGGTCAATAGTACAGTGTAGTGATTTATATGCGCACCAATGACGTTATGCCATGACTCACGATCAGGAGGATGTGAGTTCAATCTCCCCAATCGTCCATTACACTCCCCCCTGATCTCATTTTACACACCAGACATAGTCGCGTACACTTTGAACTACTACATGTGTGATTTCTCTCGCCACAGATGTCAAGTAACTATTACTATCTAATTATAATAATAATCATTTCTTTAAAGAACCAATGCATTAATAAAGTTCACAGTCATTTTAAACAGGTAAAAACTTCATACCTAACTGCAATATCAATTTATTAATTTTCATACAGTTGTTCCAAATAATGATAATTTGACTGATAGATAGGACCCTAACAGGTACTACCTTTCTGGGTCAGAGTGGACTTGGGAGTAATGACAATGAAGAGATTGTATATATTGGATATAACATGATGTCATTATCAATATTATATCAGCAATATACAACATTATGGAGTGTTATACAATAACATACAACATTTAGTATTAGCAGTTGATATAATACAGTTCCATCCATTTATTCTATAGACTTACAAATGGCAGCATTATACAAAGAATTTACAAATGTAGTTGTATATATAAGTTTACAGGAAATCACTTGTCACTTTGCATGCTGTTAGTTTTGACATCATAAAGATGGGACAATCAAGACAGATGGATGAAAATATGTACAGAATCACAGGTATTTCCGTTACAGTACCTACAAATATAACAACATGAGGGCACCCATATATACAACAGATAACAGTATGTATAAATAGTATATAAGAAAAGTTAATCAAACTGTCTCCAAAGTAATGATAAACTTTGTTAGAAATGCTATATATTTAAAAGAGAAATTTTTCTTTGCAGAATTTGCAGAACTAGATAAATTATTGACTTGAAAAATCAGAGTGAATATCAGTGTTGCCTTTTTAATTGGTTAGTGTTTCACTTGACCCAAATTAAATTGTATGTTTATAAACTTGTAAACTTACACTGGAGTAATTCCATGTTAAATCATCCAGGCCATATCATCCGCCCACTTCAATTTTTCTGAAATTTTGTCCAGGTGTGTACTATCTTGAAGTTAGACAATCCCCAAAATTTGAGATTCCAATTAGAAAAATTGGTGGAATTATGTTGATTTTTAACTTTCCAAATTTGGGTGGTCGGTTGCAAAAAATGGCAACTTTTTGTAATATATTTTTGTCTGTAAAATGAGTTCTAGAGCTTCCCCTCCTAAAAATTGGTTTATAAAAGAAATTTGGGAAAATCAATTAGACTTGATCATTTGTTTACTATTCTCAATTTCTATCTAATTCTTCATTTAATGAGAATTTCTGAGATAATTTTGGTTTTCATCTTCCTGATTATTTAATTTAGAGTAAAGGTCTCTGATAAGAGGAGATTAAAGATGCATTATTTGTTAACTGCAAGTGAATTCTTTTATGGGTTAGGTGTGCTAACTCCACAGCTAATCCTTTTTTTTCACCTCTAGCATAGAGACATCTATATCAGCAATTTTTCAATTAAGATTTTAAAAAATTTATTTTGAAACTTAAATTATCACTGCTTCAAAGAACAAATCTTTTCATTTTGAAATATTTGAATTATTCATGAATTTATAAATGTTTCATGAATAGTCAATCTACTCATTAATATCATTGTAACTAACTACATACTTTTCAGCTTGGGATTTGGTGTGTGTCACACTAATAGAAGGGGGGGGGAATAGATAGAATAAAACTATACCCATGCAGCAGTCATAGGAAATGGACTCATTGACCCAAATTCAAATCCTGGAAAGACTGTTTCCATTTCACATAGTGTTAATACCCTTGGGAAAAGTATGCATCCAAATACTCTCCCTCCAACTATAGGTAAATAGTAGGGCAGACTAGGCTCTTTAACCATGGCTAGGTAACTAGTCTAGAAGAAGGAAAACTCTGAATTCAAACCTGTTGAATTCTGCTTAAGAAATTGATCAGCATCCTGCTCATGTGAAGGGTTTGGTAAATATATATATATATACTCATGCAACACATATACTTTTACAACATGGGGGTCAGCAGGCAGAAAATAATTCTTAGAATCCCAAAGTGTTGCCTTTTGGTGACAACTTTACCCCGACATTTGTCCCCAACCAACCATCATCTCTTGATTTTGCTGAATTATTATATAAACCTTTGACCTTATTTCTTAATTGAAATTTTATAATTTGGTTTTTAAAATCTTTATTTTCCCAGGCTGAGGCATTAAAAATATTTCTACGAAGTTGAAAAAATAATTTAATTTAATGAATGATTTATGAAAATTTAATTAATATATAATGCGATAATTATCTGATTTTTACATTTTAAAATGCAAAGTATTTTTGTCACAATATTTTTTTCTTTTTCTTCTTGAGACACAACCCCTTTTTCAGCAGGGTATATTAAGGGGGAAAATATCTAAAAACCCTTGGTTGATTTGGGGGTAATGATTCTTTAAGCCATTGTTTTTTGTTGTTGTTATTGTGTGTGAAAAATGTGTTCTGTACACCATCAAATAATGATTACTTGATTTGTATTTTTTTTTTAATTACAAATTTAAATTAAAGACAAAATTATTTGTTTGTTTTTTTAATGATTTTTCTTCTACTGTGTCAGATGAAATTATGACAAAAAACAAATAAAACTTCATGGCTTTTTTTGGATATTTAATTAATTACTGTGAGAACAGTTTGACATGGGCATATGAAAATAAGTAAAAATGCAAGATATGATTTTGATTTACATATAAATATTTTTTTTAATGTCAAAATATATTTTGAGGTTGTATTTCACTTTGATTGAATTTGTCTCTATTTCAGTGATATGTCATTATTTCTATCACTGTTTATTTGATATTGAGTATTAACTTTATGAGAATTTACAACAATGGTTTCAAATAGATAAAGCCCAAAAAGGGGTCTAATTTGGATTTTTATTGGTTAATAATTTTGGTAAAAACGAATACAATTTTTATTGCTAGATTGGCAGCCACATCAAAGACAAGTCAGTAATAAATGTCTCTATAATTTTCTTCTTGGATGTTTCACCCAAATGATGTCAGAATCTGATATTTTTTCAAATTCTAGTCAGTTGGTTTCCAGATATAAGTTGCTCTTTAGTAAATTTGTGATTTTGTTCACCTCATCCCTCACAGTACTTTATTGACCATCTGAGTGCTGTGAGAGTTGGAGGATTTTTTCTGTTTTCTGTGAGTGCTAAAAGGAACAGAGTCACCCACCCCACATTTATAAAGATATTGTGTTAAATATTGCTTGTGTGGGGAAGCAATTAAATCTCAATTCTAAATGATTGGACTTCAACATTTTCTTTTATCCCTTAATGTTTAAAAAGGTCATTAGGGCTATAGAGCTATGATTTAACTTTATAAAATATAAAACTTCAGGTATGTTTGTTGTGAAAAATAATTAGGTGGCTTCATTTTAGTTGCAATGT
>CM042171.1:24957451-25027451 GCA_023376005.1 Doryteuthis pealeii | reverse complement strand
TTGAGAAAGGCATGAATCCATCTCTTTTCCAGCCAAATATGAGTTAAATAGTAGGGCAGATTAGGCTCTTTAGCCTTGGTAAGGAAACTTATTTAGGAGAAGGAAAAAATGTTGATTCAACACTGGAATGTATGGGGTTAGCAAGTCCAGTCCATAAAAACCTACTTGCTTTGAAACTACAGCACCATCACAGACATGGATGTGATTGCAGCCCTATGCTCCTCAAGGACTGTCCCTCTTGTAAAGCATTACTCCTGAGAGATGATATAGACAGGCTCTAGGTGTCAAGAAAAGATTGAGGTCAAAAACTATTATATTAAAAATGCAAAGAAAGACTAGTTACTGCTGCCAGTAACAGCAATTGCAACATAGAGACAAACTGAAAAAACAACAAAAACTAGAAACCAGAAATGGGAAGGAAAACAACTATGTGGGTACTTCAAGCAGGATATTGGTGAGATTGTATATGAGAAGACCTATACAGTGCTAAGAAAGGGAAACATCTAGAGAGAAACTGAATCTCTCATAATTTCAGTACAAGACAATGCCATAAGAACAATTATATCAATGCAAAAATAGGTAAGATGTAACAGAATAGCAAGTGTAGTATATTTAGAGATAGAAACAGAGTGGTTAATCATATGATAAGTTAATGCAACTAACTTGCTCAAAGGGAGTACAAGACTAGGCACAACTATGTGGAAAAGGTAAACCACTAGGAATTGTGCAAGAACTTAAATTTTGACCATGCTACCAAATTGTAGATGCACTAATCAGAATCTGTCCTAAAGAATAAGATGTATAAAACTCTCTGATACAGACAGATCACTTAATCCCAGCCAGAAGACCAGACCTAGTGTTAATTAAGAAGAAGAAGAGAACATTATCTAGTGGATTTTGCCAGCCCTGTGGATCACAGAGTGAAAAGAAAACAAAAAGATAAACAAATGTTTGGACCTTGCCAGAGAGCTAAAAAAAGAAGTTGTTGAACATGAAAGTGTTGTGTCAGTGATACCATTTGTAGTTGGTGCCCTTGGAATGGACCCCAAAGAGACAGGAAGAATTGGAAATCAGAGAAGAATCAAGACCATCCAAACAACAGCATTGTTAAGATCAGCTAGAATACTCAGAATAATCCTGGAGACCTGAGAAGTCTTGTTGTTCCTCAGACTTCAGTGAAAGACCCGTAGTTAAAGCTGGTGTGAAAAACTTGCATAATAATGATGACTGATAATAAAAATAAATACAATATATTATATATTACTTTGTGTATTAACAATAACAAAAATCATTTCACCAACAAGACTAAGAGAAATTAAGGGATAGGTTTTGGTATGATTATGGCTTCTTGCAATACTGATGGTTCACATATTATAGTAAAGTAGCTGGTATGAGTGAGTAAGCAGGTTTTCCTCATACAAAAATAGATGTGAGTTCAAGTCTCAGATAGAGCTTATCCATTATTATTGTTTTAATCAATTATATGGTATAAAGTAACTATTTGTATTTAGTAATCATTTGTAAACAATTATTATAATTGGTTGTAATAGTTTAATTGTTTACAAATGATTATTAAATAGGAATAGTTACTTGATCTAACTATAATTGCTTGTAAATTATGTATTCAAAATGGTTAATTTTAATTATCCATTTTGAATATTCTATACTTACAATGTTTTAATAAAGTTCAATCATTTTAAACATGTAAACACTTCATATTTAGTTAGAATATTAATATTTTAAGAGGAAATTTAGTTAAAAATCATTCCAAACATCAATTCAGATCTTTTTGATCTTAACAGGTACTCTTACTCTGGGTCAGAGTAGATTTAGGAGTAATGGCAACTAAAGAATGATACTAAACTCCCAAGTATTCCAGAACTGGAGCCTCACCACTGGTTGCAGTTTGTCATATTCAGGGACACTTTAGAAATGAAGACCCATTTTTATAAAAATCAACTAAAATTAAAATGTGAAAAACAATACAAATCAAATTTAACAATAATGGTTGATAATCTTTATTTTGAAAAACCAAAAAAAGTTTAGTTGGACATTGGCCTCTTGTTTTCAAGAGACAGAAATTTGTTTTGAGAAGTTTTGTAAAATCATGTCACATCATTATTTTGAATTGAGGATAAAATGAGGTCAATAGTTGAAGAGTGAAAACAGGATGTTTCCTATTTTTCAGTTGCTTATTTTCTTTTTAATCATAAATAATCTGCTTCATTTTTGTGTATGATGTATTTTGTATTTTGAAAAGAAAAAATTAATGAAGGAAATGCTACTTGAGACTCTTTTGACATAAACAATTTCTAAAAATAAAAACTCAAATCTAAATTTAACCTAATGATCTTAAATGCTTTGAATTTATTATATCTCATGATGGGGATTAAAGTGGAGTATCTCTTCATCTTTCCCATTAATATGTTTTGTCTTTAGACAATATATGGGGAGGGAGGGGGAATAATGTGATTGTGATAATTGCTTAGCAAAAACAGTGAATATACAAGGCAATGGGGGGGTGACTAGTGAAGAAAATGGGAGAGATGATAATGAAAACATCTACATCAGAAAATTGGAATTGAAAAAAAAATGATTGTGAAACCATAAAACTAGCTTTTCCCTTAGAAAATATCACAATGATATTATGCTGGCCAATCACTTGGGGAAAATGAAAGATGATTTAGGCAAGTGAGCAATTATGAAATGGTAAATAATTAAAAGAAAAATCAACAGCTTTTAAGAGGAGAAATGTTTTAGAATTTGCTTGAAGAAAGGAAGTTGTGTGCATTTTTAGAATATCCAGATGTTAATTAATTGTTCAGTCAAAGAACAGAGATTGTTTCAAAATGTTCATAATTAAATAAATTTTTGTTGTATTATTTAGCCATTAGACTGATTTGCATAAATTGATGCAAATATGTCACTGGGTGCAATTGAGATGGGGTGGGAAAAAAAGAGTTAAAGGGGGGGGGGGCGAGAGAGACAATTATTGCATTGTTTTTTGTCCACATGTGTTCACCCATACCTTTACCCTAGAATACCCTCCACCCATATATATATATATATATATATATATAATTTAGTTTTTGGTTACAGAGGTGTTGCAATTTTATTTGAATGATGAAATTTTGATCTGACATTTTCATTGTATAGTGTTTGGTCAATAGAATTAATGGAAAAGTGTTGGGATAAAATTTACTTTCATTGAAAATGTCATTAAACATATACACATACACATACACGTACACATAAACATCTATACACACGCACACGCACTCACACACACACACACACACACACACAGACACTTAAACATGTATGCATACACATACACACACACATACACACACACACATACATAAACATGTATGAACACACACACACTAACACATAAACATGCATGCACACACACATAAAGAGGCATTATAGAGGAGAGATAAACAAACTTTTCCCAATTATTATTGTTATAGTAAGTAAAGCAAAGTTGGTGGAATGGTGAACAGTGAGGGAATCTGTCTTCCTGTACTAGATCAGGGAGATTGATTTTATGTCTGAGGTGGAGTGTTACGCCTATCATCAGCTCCCCACTTTTCTGCACAAATCGAAAAATGTACTACTCAGGCACTGAGTTAGTGAGGGCTGGTATTGAACCTCGAATCTTATGATTCTTAGGTGGATGCTCTACTGACTGAGATTTATCTTATTATAAAGATGTCTTGAACTGTCTGAAAAGTCTATGCATTTAGACAAACATTTAAAAATGCAGAAAATATATTATAAATATGCAAAGCAAAAAAAAATGATGGTTTGTTCACAACGTCAAATGTAGTTGTCATTGACTGAGGTTAATTTGGCACAAGGCCCAGTGTGTGTGTGTGTGGGGGGGGGGTGCACCCAGTGATAACTGAACTCCTTAACAATGGTTTGGGAGCTTAGATTGCTAACCATGATGCCATTTGAAATATCATTAAAACTCAGCCTAGCTTAGAGTTGATACAAAGATGCAAGATCAAACTCACTAGTAGTAATTGTTCTGTGAGACTAACTTGCTAACCATTACCCTACAATGAGGTACTATTCTTTATGGTTTGTTCTGTGAGACCTTATGGTTAGGCCCTAGACCAAAAGTATTTATGGTAGTCAATGAGAATTGAACTCACTAGCAATGTTCTGTTATGTTAACTCTTTGACCATTGGAGATGCATATGAATGTTGAGTGTTGTTCACTGATTTTGGGAAAAATGTTGGAAATGATGTTTTGCTTTTCATCGTTTATTTTCATTCATTTTTTCTTTTGTCAGCAATTTGTCTAAACTTTTTCATATTGTGAAGCTTTGCCATTTTCTTTATGCTTTGCAATTCTTTTCTTTTTCTTTTTTCTTTTTCTTAATATGAATGTGTCTGCTGGTGCCATTTCTATTGATTCATTAGGTTCAAAAGTTAAAAAGCAGTCAACATTATTTTGCTGTTAGCATAATGGCCAAGTTATTTAATATATATTCAACATTTCTATGATAAACATTTCATTCAAAAGCTAAAAATATTTCTTTTTTTAATTTTGTAAAGACAGCAAAATGGTTTGTATTTTTATTTTTATATATAAAAACAAACTCTCTCTTGCTCATGCAAAACATATATACATACAAAAATGCATACAGAAAGAGAAAAATAATGGGTTAAGATATTTAGAAGTTTGTTTATAATTGCAATGGTTGATATTGGTCAGGGGTAGGAAATCTTTTCATCATTAAAGGCTACATTGAAATATGTGGTCTACTAATAAGGTTGTATGAATAGCTAACATTGTGTAATGGTTAACAAGCTAGTCTAGTAGGCCTTTAGTGAGTTTGATTCTCACTGTGTATCCTATATTTCTGGCCTTGTGCCAAATTAAGCTAACCTGAGTACATAAGATTGCACACAATAAATTTTACAATATTTACAGCAAAGTTTAAACTTTCAACTTTTACTTAGCAACTTAGTCATAATATAATTAAAGAATTTAACTTTTTAATATTTTTTGGTGTTTTTTTTTTAGATTGCTTTTTGCAAATGTTCATAAATTGAAGGTGTGCAATTTTAATTGCTCTTTTGACAAGACCATAGAAAGCCACACTTGATGTTTTAGAAGGACTGACCCCCCCTATCTTATAGATAATGATATTGTAGACATTACTAAGCTTTGTTTAAACACAAGAATTGAACTTAAAAGTAATGGTGTGCTAGCCTAGCTCACTTATCCATAGACAATCATCTTGTAATAATGATTAAGGTTTTTATATAAGAACCAAGACTGATTCTTCTATTCCATTGTCTTCACTAGTAAAGTGTGATAAGTGTTCATGATTCTCACCAATATTTTTATCTTCAAGCAGGATGTGACAAAAATAATACTGATCATGTGAACTAGAGATATTTTTGGCCTTATCTACATATCAAGACTGACCCTTAAAGGGAGGTAATGAAACATTCAGAATATGTTTTGGTGGGTTGGATTTTATGGCATGTCAACTCTTGTTGGGTCATTTTATGCCAAAGACATTTGTCTTATTCATTCTTGATGAGTACTCAATTTGTTTTAAAGACATTTTTTCTATTTAACCCATAGATGGGACCCTAACAGGTACTACCACTCAAGGTAAGAGTGGACCTGGGAACAATGGTGATAAAGGGGTGCTCCACATTCCCCAAACCTCCACAACTGGAACTTCACCATTAGATAGAGTGTAACATCATACCCAGGACATAAAGATCCTCAGCCACTGCCCTCTAGCACATATTTGATAAAAAAGGGTTGGGGTTTGCCATAAGGATGGGTTGGGACAATCATATATGTGCTAGGGCTTGAGATGACCAGTTGATTGATCGAAGAGGGCCTCTCTGACCCCCTGTCTAACCTAAGTAAAGACCAAAATGAAATGTTGCATGTCATTGACTGTTCAACCACCAGGGTTCCATCCTTAAGCATCACAGGTCGCCACTCATGACTAATTGGGTGGGGGCAGAGTCTTACCCCTCTGCAGAAGTGCAGTCGGAGTATTCTAAAGCCCCAGATGTCATGTGTGTTTCCTTTGTTAACAAAATGAGCCTCACCACCAGATCCGTTTTAGTGTTATACCCAGGACATCCTTTGGGTGGGGGTCTTACCTTTCTGCAGAAGATACAGTTTGTATATTCTAAGTGCCTTGATGACAGGGTTTAACAAAAGAAAACAAATAGAATTTTAAACTGGAATTCTTTTGTTGTCAAATAAACTTACATAAATTGAAGTACCAAAAAACTGAAACACTCATAAACTCAATCACATGACATATCTGTGATATAATAAGTAAATAGGTAGTATAGCTACTGTTTTATCATAGACATAACACTGATATACAGGTAGCACTTGATGGACTTGATTATTGACTACTTTTGTTTATGGATATACCAAGCTTGATTACTTACAGGTGGCTTTCGGTTTAAGGCATGATATCAGTCTGTTTTGTTAGGGATGTCAGAATGGACTAGATTTGTTTATTGACATGCTAGACTTGTTGACATGTGATGATGATGTGTGTGTGTGTGTGTGTGTTTTTAGAGGAATTTTAAAACTGTATGTCCTAACATGTGTTTGAGCAATATGATATATATATAGAAGCCTGAAATTTTAGTTAATCAGACAATCCAGAAAAAAGAAGTGAGAGATTGTGAATCAGATATGGAATCCCTATAATCAGATGTCCTCTGTAAATATTTTGTCTTGCACAATATAGAAGTTTTAACATCATCTACACTATACAATGATAGCCAGAAATATGATGCACTCTATCTCTGAGGTGACAACTGCTGTAAGTTTTTTGTGGGCGATGGTAGCAAGGGTAATAGTCAGGAATATGTGAATCCCACACAAACATCTGTGCTATTTCTTGTTAAACAAATGTTAAAATGTTTACCTTTCAACTTGAAGATTTGTAAATCGCAACAAGAAAAATGAATTTTTCAAAAATTGAACAACTTAAATTTGGGGTGTGTCTTTAATGAAAGGAAATATTATTTATGCATTTCTGCATTTCTTGCAAACACATTTTAATTTATACTCTACATGAAATTGACATCATAGGAAATTTAGTAAAAAAGAAAAAAATTGTTTTAAGATTCTACTTAAGAATAATATTCTATTGTATGATTAATAAAGAAAACATAAACATTAAGCACTTTTGCTTAAGATTAAATGACCCTTCAGGTTGGGTTTAGAGTGTAATATAAAGACATATAGCATTTAGTTTAAAGGTAACTCACTAACAATAGCTTGCACAACTAAAATATTAATCCCTACCTTACAGCAAGTGCTTGAAACAAAGTTGTATATATATATATATATATATATATATATATATATATATATATATATATATTCTAAAATTACAAACTCACGAGAGGGGACTAAATGCTGACATCAGAATACTCTGTTATTATAAATTTTTTACAGACTCTGCCGCTGTCAATAACAACAGAGACAAAAGATCCATTGAACAGGAACAACAGTCATTTGATAAAGGGTATCTAACGAACCCGAAAATTTATGATAAAAAATGATAAAAAAATAAGTGAATCCAATACTCCATTCATCGAGTTCATTTATTTATTTTTAGATGCTTCGTAATAAAGCCCAACTTAAAAAAAAACATGAATATATATATATATATATATATATATATATATATATAGTGTTATAATTATAAGTAAATTTATAAGTAAATGCTCAGTGTCATGGTTTCATGTATATCTAAGTTAGGGTAGTGTGGACATGCAATTAATGGCACTTATTTACTAACAGTTTTTTTCCTATGCAATTCTCACACCAAGAGAATTGCATAGACAAGAAACTATCAGTAAGCAAGTGCCATTGACTTCCATGTTCATGCTACCCTAACTTAGATATGCATGCTTCATTGGTGAGTTCCTTTTAATTGTCTAGAACATTGTGAAGACAATAAAGGACTTCAATTTCATTTGGCTTTCACACAAAGTAATGTGAAAACCCACAAAGTCTGATGGTATAATAAGGTACTGCTAGAGTGTTCTCAGTTAGTAGTAATAAATAGCTGAGCCTCAAAATCTTTGTTAGTAGCACAGCTGTTTTGTTTTCAGCAACATGTGTCTGAAATTATATAATCAAATGGCGGTTGATGATAAAAATCAGTTTTTAAAACTGTTAAAATAAACTTCCAAAAACATTTAAGATCACGGTTGTTATAAGCATTTCAGCACAACTATCAGTTTCATGATAAAACACAATTATTAGTATATAACTTGTATAGATATATATGTATATATATTGTTATTAGTAATTATTTTTCATGAATTTGTAAGTAGTAACTATGAAACCCATCCTTAAGGAGGAGATAGTACTAATCACAGTCTGAACAAGACCACCTTTTTAATAAGAAATCTGAGTTTATTAGCAAGTGTAGGCACAAAAACAATATACTAGTGTCCTCATCTTGGTATTTATCATCACATTTTGGCCATTGTATCCTTTAGTCTTATTTAGATATCTATCTTGGATCAAAACATTTTAGGAATTTTGAACTAAACCTTTTTATTCAATCCACAGAAATAGATTGTTCTCATTTCACTGTCTATGCTTAGTGGAATTCTTGTATCATTCAATTTTTTCTAATTTGTGACATTATGATGTTACTATTGTATAATGCTGATAATTTCTCATCTCAGAAATATATTGGTTGATTGGTTTTATGGCATATCAACCCTTGAATCATTTTATGACAAAGTTTGGTGTCCAATTATATATGGTACAAAATGTATCTTCACAATCATTTTAAACATCTCAAGCAGATCTATTTGAACCATTATACCCTAACAGGTACTACCACTTGGGAGTAATGGCAATGAAGGAGTCACTCCTCACTTCCCAAATTAACAGAATTGCTGCCTCATCATCAGATGCAGTTTATTGTCATACTATGTACTCCCTTTTTTGGGGGGCTTTTCTCCACTTTGTGTATTCTGAGTGCCACCAATTGGGCACTCAGGCGAAACATTAAGAATATGATAACAACAAAGATAATGACACTAGTTTGAGTACATCATAAAAATAATTATCTTTCATCTCAGAAATTCATACAAAACTAATTTTTTCTTCCACTGTTTTAGGGATATAATAATGTAAATATCATTTGAATACAAAATTGATTATGTTGATCTTTTATAAATTACTTTATGCTTATTTGTTTTAAATGATAATAGGAAAAAAAAGTCACATATGATTTATTTACATCAAGTTTATTTCACAATAAGAATTGGCTAATTTGTAGCAAAATCATTTGTCAGTCACATATGATTTATTTTACATCAAGTTTATTTTACAATAAGAATTGGCTAATTTGTAGCAAAATCTCATTTGTCCTTGACTGCTCCCAAAACAACTGCATTTTTCTTAGTGTCGTGTTCAGTTGTTAGAATGACAAACATAATGCGATCTTTGCAAGCAATGAGCCAGGAACTCTTGAGATGTTCAAGAAAAGCTGAGAAATCTGATTATGACAAAGTAGTTGGGATGGGGGAGTTGAAAGAGTCATTAGGAAATGTGGATGGGGGGTGGCGGGAATTCAGGCATGCAGTAATGAATAGAAAATGTGGACAGGATTCTATGCTGTGCATGTTTGTGATTTTTGGGTTTTGTAATTGTCATAGAGATTGTATTTTGTATTGTAAGGGTTTTGCTTTGATACTCTTCAGCTGTTGGAAATAAATCCAATGAATGAATCGTACAGGTTGGATAACAAAGACTAAATCTGTTGAATAGACTCTATTTTGGTAAACAGAGAGAAAATGGGGAAAAAAGGTGAGCTTACTAGAGCATTCCTATGATTGATACCACTGGCATCAACCACTGGAAATGCCCTGTCGCTTCAGAAGTGAATATCTGAATGCCTATTCACAAAAAGACATTTCAAACAAAAGTTATCAAAAACTTAACATATATTTTCTTTTTCTTTTATTATATATCAGATATATTATATATATTAATCAAATTTAGACTAAGTTTACATTGTGCTGTGACTAAAAATGAATTGAGTATAGCCTTATTAGTAATCATTTATTAGTTTAGTTTGGCATAAAATCAGAAATATAGGGTACCCAGTGAGGATCAAACTCACTAAAATAGGTCTGCTAGTTTAGCTTGATAACCAACCATAAGCCATTACACTATGTAAGGGGCTCATCCAGAAAGAAAATATATATATATATATATATATATATATATATATATATATATATGGAAATAAATTTATAACTCTTGATGTGTATACTCCGTATATAATTCCCAATTATTGTACATTAAGATCTCAAGATGGGATATTCCAATTTTAACATTACAATGTTAAAAAAGCCCTGCTTATAATAATTCCTAACACCAACTAACCTGGTTATATATACATATATATATAGATAGATATAGATAGATGGATTGTCAGAAAATTTGATCTCAGATTTTAATCTTTGATTTATCAAATATGTCTATTTTTTATAACATATAAAGCTCCTCTGCCTTTAGTAAACAATATATTTAGATGCAGCCATTAAATATGAAAAGACTCCCTACTCCTGTGTGTGTTAGAGAGAGAGAGAGAGAGAGAGAGAGAGAGAGAGAGAGAGATAGTAGGGGTTCATACAACCTGTTCTCAGTACAGAGTAATGAGAAATTTCATTGTTATGGTAACATGAGGTATTTTAGAAATTCAAATACATCTGTGATTTTTAACGCTAGACTATTTAATCTCTCTCTCTTTCTCTCTCTCTCTCTCTCTCTCTCTCTCTCTCTTCTTTCTCCTCTCTCTCTCACACACACACCTATCATAACTTTCTATATTTCATTCTTCTTCTTTTTGTGAATCACTTTGTTTCTCTCTTTTTCAGTTTCTCCTCCTCCTTGTTTTTTTCCTTCCTTTCTCTCTCATTCCTTCTTTCTATTGACTGACTTGAAAGGAATCTGGTCGATGAATGCTTTCTCAAATCAACAACACAACTGATACAACCATCTTGAACCCGTAGACAAGGAAACATTCTGATTCATAAATAAATAATCCCATCATTTATGATAACAACTCTCCTGGTTTTAATATAAATTTAAATGTTCTACATTATTATCTAGACAGGATTCATTTTTTATTTATGATGATTTTATGGTTTGTGAAGAATACAGATTTAACATTTCTAGAATTTTCCTTATGGATTATCCTGGCTATGACACTAAACTGCATTCAGAGGTGAGTCTCCAGTTCTGGAGCTCTGGGAAGTGTGGTGTCACCATTTTAATGTTATGACTCCTAGGTCCACTCTGATTTGGAGTGATAATACCTATTAGGATTATATCTATGAATCAAATAGATTTGTTTGAGATAATTTTAAAATGATTTTGAACTCCATTAATACATAAGCACTTAAAACATTCATAAGCAGAAAGTATTTACTTGTTTAAAATGATTGAAAAGATTTTTGTACTTCTATAATTGTTAAAGTGAATTTAGCATAAAATAACCCCAAAAGAGTTGACATGCTATAAAACCAACCAACCAAACCTTATGGAATTGTTCAATAATGCCATGATTATTATAAGTTTTGGCAACTTATCTGTTTATTTCAGATTGGTTCCTATGATTCTTATGATGTTAAGCATATTTTCATGTTTAATCATCAACCTTTCTAGAATTTACTTGTCGTCTATGTGAATCTTCTATAAACACATCAAAGATATTTCTGTCTGCAAAATCTGTTGCTGCCATCTTTGATCTTCAGAGAATAAAATGCATGTGAGTTTCTAATGATTTTGAAAATTTTTACTTGGTTGGTAAAAAAAAGAAAAGAAGATGCTGAGAAATAATGAACCAAATGATATGTGACCATGAAACCTGATTTATAAACCAGCTTAGTATCATTATTACATATATCAACTTTGAAGTGGCATTACCTTTTTTTTTTCATATAAGGAAACATATGCTGATAGTCTGTGTAATTCTGCAGAGATCAAAGGAATTTTATAGAATATGAAGCCAAATTCTGGAACCGAATAAATGTTAGTTTGTATTTTGAATTTTTTTTAATGAATTGAAACAAAATTGTAGATTTGTAGGAAAAATTCCACTTTTTGTCTTATTTCTTAATCTATATTCAGACTAATTCTGTATATTGAATCACATCTCTTTATGTGTGAAAATAATAATTTAAAATACAATCTGATTTTATGTACAAGTAGGTGCTCTAAAAGTAATGTCCCCAGTTATTTTCCATGGAAACTGTAACATATCTATGGAGAAAAAATATCACTATTGGATAGAGTAAGTTTTCAGCTAAAAACAACCCTATTGTTCCACATAGTCACCACTATATTTAAAATGAATTTTTACTAGCAATGAACAATGTTATATCTTATAGTATTTAGAATAATTGTATAATTTCTGTGCATACAGCTACAACACTTTGCTCACAGAATGTGCCCAACTGATTCTAATTTGCTGGACAGTAGACAAAAACTGAAACAAAAAAACCACATGTGCAAAAATGATGACAATTTACTCATTGTTCCCTGCATACTAATCATAGGGGAAAAATGATCATATGAGGTATGTTACCAAAGTTCCAAAATTAAAACTGGATTTAACAAGACAGAAAAGAATAATAATAGAAAAATGAATTTTCTTCAAAATAGTCTTCTTGGTATTCAGCACACTTATTCCAGGGATGTTCCAGTTCTGAAGAGTGTAGAGTACTCCTTCATTACCATTACTCCCAGGACCACACTGATTTGAAGTGTTAGTACCTGTTAGAGTCTTATCCGTAAGTCAAATGATTTTGAACTGCATTAACCCATTGTCTCTTAAAACATTGATATTGCAAATATCTAAAACAATATAATTGTTTTCAAATTATTTCTATTAGATAGGAATAATTACTTTAAGGCCGTTTAAAGACTTTTAAATTATTAGTATTAGATAGGATAGTTAATTGAAACCACATAACTGGTTTGCAAATTAGTTATATCAAGAATAATTAGTTGAAGCTATAATTGTTTCTAAGGGATTATTATTATGATGAGCTGTTCACACCAACTCTGGTTGTTTATCTATGTGACAACAAGTCTCCTCAACTCTCTAAGACTCTTTTAAGTATCTTACCCAATTTTAACAGTGCTATTGTCTGGATAGTCTTGATTCTTCATCTGATGTCATTCACCCAGTCTCTTTTCCAGGTTCTTGGGCACCATTCTAAGGTTTATGACTAATATCACTGTCACCTTTATGTTCCCCAGCTTTTTCAGTTCTTGGCAAGGTCCAGGTATTTGTCTCAGCTTTTTACTTTCTTTTATTTTCAGTTTATGGTTTGCTGGAATCTATTTATTTTAAAAAAGTATTTATTATTCAATACTAAGAGTAAAATCCCTTTTTATTTTGTCTATAATGTTTTTATTTTTCTCTTCATATGCAAATCCCTTTGAGACTGAACAAAGTATCTTAACTGATTCTTGTCAGAATCTTCTGCTGTGAATTTTCCAACTCTCTTTACTCGTCAATTGAAGCCTTATATGACAATAGAATATTTGCCAGTCTGTGTCTTGGCACAAATCTTTTTTTCAACTCATGCATGAAATAATGCAATGGGGTCACAGAGAATATGCAATATGGTTGATGTTTTTGTTTTTTTTGTCTTTCTCTTTCTATTGTGCAAGTGACAGTGTGGGTTGCAGATGAAGGGGAGACTTTTTTTTTCTTCAATTCTGAGTATTCATGATTAATAATATGAATGATATTTGCAGTGATTCAGACAATGTAATATCCATTGTAATATCAATAACAATATTGATATCACCATGATGATGATGATGATTTACTGTATTCTACCATTGTAGTAGTTTGGAATATCCTTCAGCAGCATTTAGTCCTTATTCATTTGAAGCCACTTTTTTTTTTTATTGTGAGGGCTCTTAGTTCACTCAGTCACTTGCCAGATCTTTGGACTCCCAGTCATGCCATTTTGGAGGTCCACCTGCAATTTACCAATCAAGTTTGTGCAGTGGCAGCCTCTTCTGTCCGGTAGTTGTTTGACCCTATTACAGCAAATTCCAGTAGCACATGACCAAACATGGACAACTGTAATTGTGCTACCCTTGTTGATAGTGGAATGCTATTGCACATCTTGTACAGAGCCATATTGGAGGTTAGGCTGTTTGGTCATTGGTGTCTGATGATAGTTCTCAGATGTTTGTATCCATATCTTCCAGTAACAATGGAAAATAATGTTGCCCATTACACAATTTCATCCAATCTTCATCTCCCCTAAAGGATATCTCATTTTCACCCAGGTTGTGAATGTCTGAAAGATATCCATGGGTGAATTCTGTTTTATCCTAATTCATGAATAGGTTCACATCTTTAAGTATTTCTGTGGCTGTGGGGAAAAATCATTTTAATTGCCTTCTTGCTCTCATTTATGAAGTCCACATCATTCACATGTTCCATCTCTAGTGGCACGTCTCCTGATGAGGTAGGGGGATCAGGTACCGATGATTCAGCACCAGTGGGGTAGCATGTGAAGAGCACAATAAGTTTGGTATCTACCACCAGTAATCTGATGAGTCACATCTTATCCTCATTTCAGTCAGCCTGACACAACACATCCAAGATCTTTGATCTTTTGTGTCAAAGGCCTGAGACATTTTGAAGGAATCCCATCATTTGGACATAACCACAGAGGTAAGCATGTGCTGATCCCACACAAAATCGGCACAGCTGTATTCCCTACTTGAAGCCACTCTGATATGGACCCATAAAGTGGTAGATTTTAATAATCACAAATGTAGAGTAGATTTGTTTTTACTCATTTTTATTTACTTCTCATATGTAATGACAATTACCTGTTTAAATTTCTTATATGAGGAATTTTTGGATTATTTGGATTATTTAGACTATTGTCTTTAACTTGGTTGTTTTGGTTGCTGTATTGTACAGCCTTCTTCAGGTGTTTTTTTATTGTAGTCAGTAACATTTAAAAATTTTAAACTTTATTCACTCCACAGGAGTAGACTGTTCTCATTCTGCTGTCCAAACCTTGAAATATCTCATATTAGTTATTTCTCCTTTCTTGTTATTTCATGATAATGTTGCTTCTCTTTCTGCTGTTTGTTAAAATCTTCTAGTTGGAATCTACCCAGAAGTTGTGAGTTCAATTTCTGTATCCAGGTTCAATGGAAACAGAATAGTCTACCTCTGTGGATCAAATGAAGGTTTTACTTCAAAACCCTGTAGCTGCCATGACAAAAGATATCTGAAGGGTACAGTGGCTGAAAATATTGTGAGTTTACCAGCCAAAATGCGGACAATAGTCAAAGTCATTTAAATAATGTAAATGTTTATGTTTAGATCTGTTCAGGTGGATTCATTTACTCTGGGTTTTTTTCTTTTTTTTGTATTGTGTAATATGAATATTTTAGAATAGAATCTAAAATGCAGAAGGCTGCATCAGGAAAGCATAAAATATTTGTGCATTTATACAAAGCGCATGACCTATTTAGTATTGTTCATTGTATTGCCCCCTCCCCCTTCATGCATGGGTTTGACCCACATAGAAAGACATTAATAAAAGAAGAAGAAAAACAGGGGGGTAATTTTTGTGTATATTTATATATACAAATGTATATATATCTATAAGTAGGTATGTAATATTTTTTAAAAAATTGCTGAGAAAGAAAACTTACATGATCAAAATCCTGTTTGTGTAGCTTCATAATTCTGTGGTAATAAAACAGAGAGTCCAAACTCTGTGTTAAAACAAACATGCAGCCGCTATAATCACTCAATAATCTTGTTCTGGTTTATCACTGGATATCAAATTCTGTACAAGTGTGTAACATCAGAAACCATGGGAAGCAGCATGGTGGATGTAAAGCAGGTCAATGGCAAACTTCATCAGATATTGGATGGATGAACCTCATAGGTCAATGAACAAGTTCAGTCAGAAAACTATTGCTACTCATCTCTAAGTGTTGTGTCTATTGATGAGATAACAAAACACAGATGATGATAGATTATCATGAACTACAAATCAAACCAAACATCTAAATTACATTGCCAACTCAAAAGTACAGCTCAATTATATATTAATAAACAAGAATTGGACAAACAATGCTATGAACTGCGAGGCATACTCTCTTTTGAAGGAATATTCACTGAACACAGAATTATCTCAATAAAGTTATACCTTAGTCTGCATAGAATTAAGAAGCAAACCAGTAAATCTATACGATATGACTCACTTGCCAAAAGTGATATATGCAATAACAATTTGGTAATGCTGTTCTGAACAAATCTTGGAAGCAGCATCCCACAAAAAAGTGGTTGGATATTTATCGCCTATCACATAAACCATCCAAGTAAACCAAACAAAACACTGCTGTGGAGGCAAGTACAAACTCATAAGTGATGCTCTCCTATAGACACCTACAGAATTGTCTGACCAGCAAAGACTTACATAGATCAACTCTAAATGGATACTGGATGTTGTGAGGAGGACTTGCCAGGAGCAATGACTGATAGGGACTGATGGTTAAAGAGAATTATGAGAATCTGTACTGACTGCACAAAATGATGATGAATAGACTTGAATCAGAAAAGGATTTCTTTTCAAAATATTTTTGCTGGCTCATTTCTTTTGGGTTTTGTTTTTGTTTGTTTTTTTCACAATTTGATGCTATTTGTGCTTACTGGCTTTATTACCAAAGAAACGTTACTAGAGAAATTTGATAAAAGTTTGGTAAAATAATTAAATTTGGATAGATTTGTCTTGATCTAGATAAAATATTTTATCTTCTTCAAAAGTAGGGAACCTTTCTATGCTTAAAGGGTACATTGAAATCCTTTTGTGATAAATTTTTGATATGTTTACAACAAAATCTAAAGTTTAAACTTTTAGTTACTAAGTCCAAATTTATTAATATACACTACTTAAATGAAAAAAAAACCCCAAACATTTCTAACCGTTTAATATTATTTTATTGCTTTTTACAAGAAGGCATTGGGATATCAAGTTCTAAACTGGAGTTGCACAATTTTAATTTTTTTTCTACAAGACTACACTTGATAGTTTAGAATGCCACATTCTTCTCAATTTTGCAATGGTATTTTGTTTTCTGTTTAGATTAGAATACTCTCTCATTCACTATTTTGGTCATGAAAGAAAATAAAAATGATTATAAGTGTTTATACTATATGAATATCCCTGATTTTTTCCTTCTTGGAATCATTCATGGTTTCTTTGCTTTTATATTGGATTCATGCCTTTAGAAAAGGCATAAGCACAAAATCTCCATCAGCATCAAAATTTGAATTTTGCTTGTTTCATTTTCCAAGTTACTAACTGTATTTATTTATAAACTAATTTAGTTTCTGTAATAAATGAGAGGATTTTTCCCATCTGAATTGACACTGTTGCTTGTCTATGAAGTCTTCTATAAAAACTATGTGTTATATTAGTGTATTACTAAAATAGGGGAGGAGAGAAAGAAAGAAAGTGAAATAGGAGTGACTTTATTGACCAAGATATTGTATTGGTAGGAGTGGAAGAAAACAACAATAGAATCAACAAAGGATAGAATTTATATACAGAATTCTACAAGAAGACTCACAAAGAAGTTAAGTTGTAGAATGTCCATTTTGTGGTGGTGAGGTTTCACTAAGTTAATGGATAACTTGTTTTGGATTATCCTTTGGTGTGTATTGGAGGTAAGGTGGATTGGTTCTAAAAGGACATTTTCTTTAAGGTTATCCATACCTGGAGGTTGAACGTAGCAAAGGATCAACTCTCTGTCAAAGTTGCATGGAGGCTGCAATAATGAAAACTGTTCATTTGTGGAATGTTGGGGGTTCTTTATCTTCTTTTGATTGGACAAAGGAAGCGGAAACAGCTTCAGTCTGTGGTGCTTTCTGATTAGCTCAAAAAAGTCTAATTCCAAGTCATGTGATTGGTCACCACTACATCCGCCACTTAGTCTGTGACCTCAATTTTTTTTATGATGAAGAGAGAGAGACAGAGACAGAGAGAGAGAGAGAGGTGGGAGGTTATTTAATTATACTCTCTTTCTTTTATTTCAAGTGGTGTTGAATAATACTTTGCATTGTCATTAACAACAGGATTTTTCAATAGTGAGATCAGGTTGCAGATTTGTATTATATATATATATATATATATATATATATATACATACATACATATATATATATATATATATAAAGAAAGTAAAGAGTAATATACTTGAATTAGTATCCTTATGTTGGCTTTTATTATAGTCCCAATGTTTATAACCTTGGTTTTCAACACTGTCAGGTTATTATTTCTATGACAGTCAGGATCAGTGCATATTAGAAGCAATAATAAAAGATAATAAAAGATAAGTTCTTGGTGAAATTGAAATTCATGTCCCTTTTTGCCACACCCATACCAGCTGCTTTAATGTTATGTTCTCAGATCCTCTTTAAAAAGAGAACAGAAATAAATAAATTGTAGTAATCAGTGGTGTAGTTGAGGGATTGTATGTTGAATTTGTTCCTCTCATCTGATGTAACAACAATGCTGTTTAGAAGAGTCCATAATTTACTAACAGGTTCTGTCTCTCATAATACAACATTTACCAACTCCAAGTACAAGTCCAAATTATATCTACTACTCATTCTTTACTTCTTGGCACTATGTTGTTGGTCTTTGTTGTTTTTGTTTATTTCTATCTTAAGATGAAGCATTATCAATTATTATTATTATCAAGTATTGACTAGCATTTGGGTAATTCCATGTTATCCAAGCCATGTCACCCACCCCATTCAATTTTTCTGAAATTTTGTCCAAGTGTGGATTATGATAAAGTTAGCCAATCCCCAAAATTTGAGCTTCCAATTCCAAAAAATGGCGGAGTTATGTCTATTTTTAGCTCTTCAAATTTGAGGGGGAGGCCACAAAAAATGGTGACTTTTTGTTACCTATTTTTGTTTGTAAAATGAGTTCTAGAACATCTTTACTCCTAAAAATTGGTTTATAAAAGCATTTTTGCCCAAGGAACCCAAAAATGCTATCCAAAAAGTTTTAAAGTCAACTAATTTTAAGTTATTTATGATTTCTGATTTTTTCATAGCAAGATCAATATCCCGATGTGGCACTGCATCTATGACAACAATTTTTTCTATTATTATTTCACATATTGAACATTATTTGTAAAAAAAATTAGTTTGATATTTGCTCAGAACCGAAGCTACATTTTGCAAAAATTTGTTAAAATTTTGCACTTCAATTTTTCTGAAATTTTGTACAGGTGTGGACTATCTTAAAGTTAGACAATCTCCAAAATTTGAGTTTCCAATTCCAAAAATTGGCAGAAGTTATGTTGATTCTAAAAATCAACATAACTTTCCAAATTTGGGTGGCGTGTTACAAAAAATGGTAACTATCTATTTTTGTCTGTAAAATGAGTTATAGAGCTTCCCTACTCCTAAAAATTGTTTTCTAAGAGCATTTTAGCCCAACGAATCCAAAAATGCTGTCAAAAAAGTTAACCAATTTAAAGTTATTAATGATTTCTGATTTGCAAAATTTTAACTGATGCTGTAGCTTTGGTTCTGAGCAAACACCAAACTATCTTTTTGGTACAAATAATATTCAATATATGTGAAATAATAATAGAAATATTTTTTTGTCATAGATGCATTGCCAAATTGAAGGGGTCGGGTGACAATTTTAATATTAGTTGTTTTTTTTTTTATTTCAACTCAGTGGGGTCATCATTTCTCTGACAGTAAAGAAGAGTGGATATCAGAAATAGTTATTAAGATAGTCTCTAAGTGAGAATCAAATTTGTGCAGCTCTGTTGGTGGGCCTTAGAATATGCTGTATATTCTGCAGAGGAGGTAAGACCCTCTCCCCACCCTTCAAAAAGGGGGTGTCCTGGGTATAACACTAAACTGCATCAGGTGGTGAGACTCCAGTTCTGGTGTTCTGGTGAGTATGGAGTATTCTTTGAATGCCATTACTTCCAGGTCCATTTTTATCCACAGTTGTAGTATCTGTTAGGGTCCCATCTATGGATCAAATAGATCTTTTTATAAATCATTCTTATTTCTTAGGAATACTTGATGCTATACAACTGTATACAAACAAATGATAATTATCATTAAATACAAATAGTTACTTGAAACCATATAATTATGTATAAATTTATTATTATCATTAGTCACTTAAAATCATGTAATTATTTGTAGAAAAAAGACTGGCTTTGACATTAAATAACCTGACAAAGTTTGACATACTATAAAACTAAACAGGGAGAAATAAAACTCTGAATTGAAACCTGTTAAACTCTTATATCATATTCTGCTCATATGAAGATGTTGGTAAATACATAAAACCAAACAACCAAACCAAACCATCAATCTTATAATGTCTTCTTTTGTCTCAGAGAAGCTTGGTTATCTATACCGATTTACATCATCATCATCATCATCATCATCAATAGTAATAATCCTCTTCTAAAATATATAAATAAATAAAATCTTCTTTTGTCTGGTGCTATTGATTTCAATTCCTTCCCGTTATTGAATCATTTCATTAGAGAAGAGTAAAGAGAATGAACTCTGTTCTTCCGAAAAGGAAAGAAGAAACAAGTGAACAAATAAAGTAATGTCCCCAGAGGCTAAAAATGAGAGATTATCATAAGTTGCAATTTGGAGATCCATTGTTTCTCTTCCTGCTTTAAGGTAATCTCTTACATTCATACAACAGTCCAATCATATTTGCACAGGAAACCATTTCAACATAAAATATCAGGAGTTGGCAATTTTCTAAAACACATTTCCTTTCTTGTACCAATTTTAGCATCTGCTTCGAAGCAAGTCCAATCTTACCAAGATTAATTTTAACAAGCATTATCCTTCATCTTCATCATTTTAGTTACTTGTTATCACAACTAACTCAAATCATTATTACTATCACATATGCTGTTCCTCATGAACAGCATCTATTGGAAATAATGATGAAAAATAACTTCCTGTTAAGACTTGGTGCTATATTTGGTGTTATTGTTTGACACACTAGTTGTGTTAATTTCATTTGTTAATCTGTATAAAAACAAACATGACATTAATGAATCTGAAATGAAATTATCGGATGGTTTTATATGTGTTATTTGGATTCCTTTGTTACCATCAATAAATGCTCTCATGGCTTAGATGATAAAGCAGCTTGTATGGAGAACAAGGTTTTGTTGAGACAAAAAAAGGATTTTTTTCTGATATGTGCCATTCATTGCTGTTGAAGAAATAACAACCTGCATGAATTCTAATAAAAAAAAAATCAACAGAAATTAAGAAGATGAAGGAAAATGCTAACCAAACTGTTAATGACTGACAAAGTTTTGTCTAAAAAATCAAGTATCCTGTATCTGGTAGTGAGGCTTCAGTTCTAGAATTCTAGGGAGTGTGGAGTACACCTTCATTGTTATTACTCCTAGATCCATTCTCACCTGGAGTGATAGTAACTTTTAGGGTCCCATCTATGTGTCAAATAGATCTTTGAAAATGATTTGTATTAGATAGAGATACTTAATAGAACTGTTTGCAAACAAATGTTAGATGGATAAAAGATATAATGGAATATTGAAAATATGATTGGAGTCAAACATTTAGAAATTAATCAAGTTTTGGCATTAAATAACCCATAAGGAGTTGATATACTGTTAAACAAATAAACCAAACCAAAGTAAAAAAAAAATTGGAATAAGTTGTGTTTTTTGGTAAAGGAACATATTGACTGATTTATTTATTTTCTTTCTTTCAGTCAAGGTGAACTGAGCACTTGTTGGTATATTTTACTGTCAGGCTCAGTGTTCATTGAGAGTGCTATGTTTTTACCAAGAAGCAGGTAAGAGAATTCTTTTTCATTATGAAATCAACTGAAAAATACAATTGTATATGTCTTTACTTTTTCACTGCTATGTGCAAATATAGTTAAATTTCATGTTTTGTATGTGGGTTTGTATTTTCCATTTGTTGGAAATCTTGAAGAAAATTTTCGTGTCATTAAAAATTAATTAAAATTAGTAAAATAGTAATTAAAAATAGTAAAATTACTATGATTAAAATAATTACTAGTAATTAAAAATTACTATAATTAAAATAATTACTATAAATTAAAAAAATTACTATAATTAAAATAATTACTAGTAATTAGAATAGTAATTAAAAATAGTAAAATTTGCTACCAAAGGTACCAAATTTTACTATTTTTAATTCAGAGTGTTACTATAAGACAATATACAGTAAAAGTTTGTCCCATTCAAATGGTATGGATTTTAGAATTGTAAGAATGTAAAAGGACATTTTTTGCCCCCATCTGTTTCCTTCCAGACTATTTTCTGAGATATCACATGGTCAAGCATTACATATGCTAAATATAGAATACAAAGATAGAAAAAAAGAAGACAGAAAATTTACTGTTTTATTCAGAAAATGTTTATTTTATTATTCTAACACCATTTTATAACATTTATATTGATTATCAGAACATTGTATAATGATTTAAAAGGTTTTAACAGTCATTATTTGTTGGAAAATGTGGCACTGGGAACAAGAAGAAAATTTGGTAAATATGGTAGTGAAAGGGTTAATTATCCAACAACAATTTATGTGCTGTGTGAGTTGCATTTAGTAACTGATTTGAAATGAAGGAATTATATTTTTAAAATTATTTAAGCACTTTAAATATATATTTATTTTTTTAATCTCAAAAATATCAGTTTCAGTTTTGAGACTAAAAGTTCCCAAAAACAAGTTTTAGAAATTCTTTTGCTTCCAGTGAGTCATCAATCTATGAAGTACTTGTTCATTATTTAATAAATCTTCATCTGTTTCACTGAGATTAAAAGGTGTATAAATAGTTGATAACTAATTAAAGTGATTGCTATATATAGAAAATAGCAACAGAGTTGTTATGAAATAATTCTATTTCTAGGATATTTTCCATTTCTCTAAATGCAAATGTCATTGGCTGTAAAACTGAAGAATAAAGAATGGAATAAATATTGAAGATGGTGGTATTAAATCTTTTGAAAGATGATCAAGTGTTAGAAATCAAAATATGTTTGTTTGATTATTCTTATTTAATTAAGTGTTAAATTGGCTTGACTTTTAACGTCTTTGAAACTTTATTTCTGTCTATTGTTATGGATCTTTAGTGATTCTTATTATTATAATGGAGATTCGGTGTCGGTCTGTCTGTAACCAAAACTATGTCATGGCTTATGTCACAATATCCTCAGGAATTGTTTAAGTTTATTAATGAGTATTTATTTTATAGCCAAAATTATTAATACATAGAATTAATCTTATTTATTAATGATGTTTCTATGAAAATCTGAGTTAAATTTGCTTCATGTTATTAGTGCATTTTAAATCCTGCAGTGTGTGTTATAGATCCCTAAGAAATAACGGTTTACATAATATATAGTGTGGTTAATTTGTATACTGGTTTTAACAAAACCGGGTTTAATAAATAATTACTTGGTGTTATTGATCTCTAATATTATTGTTTTATTCTCCAATGTATCAAAATCAATTCTATGAATAATTTTATATAGTAACTAATTAAAATATAATCGAAATAAGTAATCTTTTTATATGTGTCTTATTTAATTTCATTAGTATTTCTAATTTAATATATTACATTACATTAAAACTTATATACATACGCCTGGAGGGTGCATATTCTTGCTAGTGGAAATAAAGATTTTAATGATAATTAAAGCTGAATTGATGGTTGCTTTTGCAACATGCCAATGTTTTTGGCTTATTTTATGACAAAGTCAGTATAACAATCATCATCTCCTGCTATAACAATCATCATCTCCTGTTATAACATGCTACAAAAAACTATATCACCACAATTATTTTAAGCAGATAAACACTTCATACTAACAAATGTTTTAAGAAAAAATGCAGTTAAAAATTCTTTTAAACCTTATTACAAACAGATCTATCTAATAGGATCCTACCATGTATTATCACTCGATGTAAAAGTGGACTTGATAATGGCCAGAAAGGGATGGCAATATCACATTCATCAGAACTTGAGAAATGAAACCTCACCAACAAATTCAGTTTTGTATCATTCTCAGGAACTTAACTGATGGATTAAGATTACATTAAAAGATATTGTTGTTTAGTGTGTTAGAACATGATGAATAACTGTATTAAGTATCTATAATAAGGGAATAATAAGAAAAGTATACACACACACACACACACACACATATATATATATATATATATATATATATATATATATATTGTTATATCTATTACTCAATATCATTGATAGAGCATGTGATATCATATTTTAACACAAATTTCTTTTATGAACATCTGAAAATCTGTATGTAATATGGATAAATAATTCTGGTTGAGATAAGCTATTAAAATTCTTGTTGGTCTATACAGGTTGTTTTTTTTTTTTAATTGGAAACTAAAAATGATTTAACTAAAAACTTCCTGTGTAAATTTGATGTTTGTGATATTTACTGAGTATATTTGTTAAATGCAGTCCAAGTAAATATCTTCATCATTTGACAGTGATGACATAGCAGAGGTTTCTCATTCTCAGTGCTCGGAGGAACAAAAACACTTTTGGTAAAAACCCTCCCCCACCTTTGGAACATTTTTTTAATTATTTGTAATGAGTATCTTAAAATTATAAAATTAATCAATTGTATATCAGATAATTAAGGATAGTGAAGTGAAGTATTAGACAACCATCTGTTCATGTATACATCACATTTCATTAAAATATAATAAAATCCTGGAAAGTACAAAAACTCTGTGTCAGATTGACATCAACTTAAAAAGTGACTTCTTTTTCTTATCTGGCATAAATAAATAAGATTTTAACATAAAATAATTTTAAAGTACATCAATGAACATCTTAAAATCCTATACGTTATATCGGCAAGTGATACTAGTGAACAGAAGTGCACATGGCATAATGGTTATCTTCTAAGAAATGGATTCAGCAACCCAAGTTCAAATTCTGGACAAGGATTCTTGTGATTCACTTGGTGCTAATGCTCTGAAGAAAATGTATGACTCCATCTTTTCTCTATGGGTAAATTTCGCCTTGGTAAGGCAACTGTTCTAGGAGAAGGAAAAACTTTGAATTCCAAACCAGAGGGTGTAGGATTTTGCCTGTAGCTGCCCATGGAAGTAAAAGGGTTTTAAAAAAAAGAATGCAACTTTTTAGTGACTGACACAGTTTTGCAATATCAGTGTTAACACTTGTGGAAATATTTCTGACTATTTCTATTTTTTTTGTATTAAATACTATTCACTCCCTCCATTTATTCAATCTATCTCATTTTTTTTCTTTACAATCGATCCTTTTATGGCAGCTGATGCTAAGAAAGTCATTATTATTTTCATTAGCTTTTTAATCATTTTTATTCTGAGGATGGGTATATATAAACAAATTTCTTCTTTTTATCCTCTCTCTCTGTTTTTTTTTTTTTTTTCTTTTACATCTTCTCATGAAGTGCCATGGTGTTCAGTTACCTAGCAACTGTGAACTGTTTGCATGGATAGCGGCCCACCAGCTGGTCTGCACAGTATACTGCTGCTTATATTTTTACTTAAGGTCTCATCTGTTTTTGACTTACCTCACTTTACTGTGATCATTTTCTCACTTTTTTTTCCAATTTCTAAATTTCTATATTCACAAGTGTCAATATATTCCTAACCCATCAATTGACATAGATCAACTGTAAAATTATAGAGAAACAATTTTTACCTTATTAAGAAAACTAATTGAACTACACTTATGTATATATATATTTTTTTAAAATTCTTAGATGAAGCATTGTTATTAATTATTATTATTAATTTTGACTAGTATTTTCTTTCATCTTTGATTTTTAGTTACATTTTAAAATTTTATTGCAATTCATTTTGTGTTTTGAATCTATAACAGGGATGCACAGCATCAGTTGGAAATAATAAGTTCTCAGTGGGACTGAAACTTATATTTCCACTGCATTTCAAAAAAGTCTCTTTAAACACATCAGCTGCTCTACATACTGAGCTATTGCTTTGCAAAATCAAACCTTTAAACTCATCTATTATTCTGTTTCTTCATCCCTCTTAGCATCATGTTTTATGTTATTTTAGCCTTTTTTATCATTCTTAATTTTTATTTTTAGATTAAGAATTATCACTAATAATTATTATTAATTTTGACTAATATTTTTATTTTCATCTTTGAATTTTTAGTTACTTTTTAAAATTTATCTAGCAACACTTGTTTCATAAAATCTATGAAAGTGAAGTGCATATTGAAAAGTCTCAGACTTAAACTGACATTCCCATATTGGGGAAATCTGGTTAATCGCACCAGCTGCTTTACCAATTTATGATGAGAGCAATTGGTTTGCAGAAGCCAAAATCACACCTATAACTCATGCTTACTCTATTCCTTGATCTTCTTGGCACCATGTTTGGTAGCACTTTTTAAAAACATTAGTAGTGTTAATAAAATTTTTAATAAAATTTTATTTTTAAATGAAGATATTTAAATATCATAAAATTATTAAGATTTAAAAGCATTTATTTTTATTTAGATTTATCAAATTTGATCATTAAGTAAATGTATAATAGCAAACATGTGTTCTTAAATATTCTGTTATCAAGCATTATCAAGAATGGAATCAAATTTATTTCTATGGAAACTGATTTTAGTAACAAATTACTTATTTTTTTAAATAGCACAGTACATCTATTCTTTTGACTTCTCTGGAAGACATAAAAATATGATGAAAAGCTAAAACAAGTCATTTTGTATACTCCTATTTCAAATATAAACTTGTCTGTACTAATATTTTAGATATATTCTTAAAAGATATTTAAAAATATGTCCTCTCTTTACATATATCTATATCTCAATAGGCAACACTTAAAAAAAAAGAATTTTGAGCCAATTTTTTTAAATTTACAGTTTTAATTCAATGTAATTTGGTGTGTGTGTGTGTGGGGGGGGGAAGTCATGATTATCATTTGTAAAACTGCTATGGACTGAGACAGCAAGTCTAGTCAAAGAAATATTAGAAATATTCTGTCATAATCAAGCTAAAGTGTTAAAAGGGGAATACACCAGAAATTGACTATGTTGATCTGAGTTTACAGTTGAGAATTTTGAAGAAAAGTATTATTGACCAATCAGTTGAATTACAAAAATGACAAATCTTTTAGAACTCATAAACCTTTTTTAAAATTGTGATACTCTTGATTATTTCTAGAATGTTCAAGAAAACAAAAATAATATACACTGATCTATACTAATTATTTGTTGTTACAGTCACAATGTTTCAACCCTTGCATTATTGGCCTTCTTCAGGTGTTTGCTATATTTGGTGACTTTTTGAATTTTGAATCCAGAAACTTTATTCAATCAGTGAGAATACGTTGTTATCAATCCACTGTCTATGATTAGAGGATATCTCACATATGTATTTATTAAACCCCTCTGCATGAGCAAGATGCGACACAAAGTCAATTTCTTAAGCACAGTTTAACAGGTGTTATCCAGAGTTTTCCTTCTCCTAGACTGGATGCCATACTAAGGTTAAAGAGCCCAGATGGTGCTGCTATTTACCCACAGCTGAAGGAAGAATAGTTGGATTCATACCTTTCCCAAGGGTATTAGCGCTAAGTGAAATGCAAACAATATTTAAACTCGGGGTGACATGTCCATTTCCTACGAGGGTAACCATTACACCACAAGCACATCCATATGAAAATATCTCATATAAGTTATTTTTTCCATAAAGATATTACTTAGCTGCTTCTTCCACTGAGATTTTTTAATGTATTATCTGACTCAGGGATTGAACTCAGGACTGCTAGATGACTAGATATAATTTAACCAGCATTTTTATCCATTAGACAATTGTCTCATATTAGAGATGGTTATTTGGAGCCATAAATCTCATGTCAGTATTTTTTATCTCTTCAATTAAATCAAAGTAATTGTTTACTTGGTTCCTCCACTATGGGCAGTATATGGCACAAGGTCAAGTTTTAAGTGCAGGCACACATGAAGGGTTGAGAGTAGTGCCAAAAATAGCTCAGCTTCATTGACATTCCCCTTTTGTGGTGGGGTGGCTCAGGCATCAAATAAGAAACTTAACCCTATTCCTTTTAGATGAGGAAGTAGGTGCTGCCTGGGGGGACAGCCCTCTGAAGTGGAGCTCATGGATTATATTTCACATGGCATATTTCGGTACAAGGTAAGTATACCAGTGTATAAGTCTCTTTGTCTTTTTGCACTAATAATATAATCAGGTGGTGGAATTTTTTAGGCTTAAGGTCCTTTCTTACTTAAAAAAAAAAGATTTTCATATAGTGTACATTTTTCTACTAGATGATGTTATTAGAGTTTAACAATAAAATTGGAATCTCTAAAATTCACATGTATTCATCACTAGTGATAAGCAGCCATTTTCCTTGATTAACAAAACATACTCGTCCATTTTATCATCCAGTCAATTGTTGATTTTGCCCTCAGCAAACCCTGCAACTTTCTTATCAGCCCAGAATGTCAATTTGCCTTTCTTTTGTTTTTTGTTTTTTTGGGAAGTTGGGAAGCAGATTGTCTCCCCTTAGAGCAACAATGCAAACACTTGAAGAGATAAAACTGAAGGGGAATGTTTACAACTAGAACTGAAAAAGAGAATCTTGCCCAATTGTCATGACCTCAAGCAGAGTGCAAGTGAATGCTACTCTCTTCGGAAAAAACAAACTAACAAACAACCCCCCCCCCCCAGTAGTGAATGGTTCAGTTGTTTATTCTTTCCATTTTTAAACCCATTTTGTTTGTACATTTGTTAGTTTTTGATTTGAGTCTACTTGAACCTCAACTTGATTATTTGTCACTTTGTCGTCTATTTATAAGATTAAAAGTTGCCCTAAAATCTCTTGCAATAAAATTCAGAAGAACTCAAAATAGATCACTACATTTAAGTAGTGCATTAATATTTTAAGATTACCTTTTAAAAGCTCAACAATAATTCTTATACTGCCACTTAATTTCAAGACAATTTGATATATGTAGGTCCTTACTTTCCATACAAACAATTGTTTTTATTTCATGGGTGATTTTTTTTGGATTTTGCAATTAATTTTAATTATTCCAAATTATAAAAATTGTTATATTAAAAAAAAATTTGTTACAAAAAATAACATAAAAAAATCACCAAAAACAATTGCAGTAATTAAAAGTTGCCATAAAATCTATATTTAAAAAAATAAATTTAACCCCCTTCCCCTGATTGAAAAAAAATGACCAAAAATCAAGAATTATCCGATTTTACTGAAATGTTCAGTGTTTATTTATTCAATGAATTAATTTTATAATGCATCAGTTATTTTATTTCAAAACTTCTGATTTTTTTCAGGTCACTTAACACTGACCATCCGCCCTTTATTTTGGAGGGGGGGGGCAATATCTGTGGGGGTTATATAAAGTTGAAACTAATTACAGACAAAAGACTGAAGGTGTGAATAGAAGGAAAAAATTTAAGGGAGCTATCCTGATAGAAAAAAATACCAAAAATAAAATGTAAAATAAAAACTAAAAAATAATTTTTATTATTTGAATTCTGTCAGTAATAGTCTTTTTCCTTTCTTTTTAACAAAGAATATTTTTTTATAGATATGTATTCATTGGCCCTCATAGCATACATATGTAATTCATGCAGCCCTCATAGCATACATATGTAATCCATGCGGCCCTAGGGGGTTGCTCAGTTTTACATGTCTGGCGTAAAGCCAATATTTTAGACTTATAGAGATTATTAGATAATAATAATAAAAGGCTGAATATAACAACCATTCACAATTTTTCTTTTAATACAATGATGGAATGACTTTAGACATACAATGAAGTTTGCATGTGTTTTCTGCTCTCAATTTTCTTTTCTTCTTTTTTCTTGTGAATTTTTTTAGCTCAAGCACCACTGGTGGTGGCTCAGCTCCAGGTTATCTGATGGTCAAGAGAAGTTAAAAGTTCAGAAGTTTACGCTATTAGATCCTTTTCAGTGAAAATATTTTATATTTATTATGAAAAATTTAAAAAAAACTTATAATCCTTCTTTCTTTTTTGATGAATAGCATAATTATTTCCAATAAACTAATCATATATTGTTTATAAACATATTCATAAAGCTTCTTGTTGTTATCAACTGTTAAATGGACACAAATGCTGGACATGACGTTAATTAGAAATATTTCAATGATGCTCTTATTACAAAGTCACATTTACTAAATTAGACAATTGACTTTTGTCAAATGGCAGCCATTTATTTTGATTCTTTTTATTTGCAATTGTCTCAGTTGATTTGCACTTTGTTGCTTTTTAAACCTTTGGATATTTCTAAAGAAAATTTCAGAAATTAATTGAAGCCTTATATTTTTATTTCAATTATTATATTCAAAGCTTAATCATCCTGTTATACTGATAGTATACAGTTTTAACCACTAACATATATACCACAGTATAATATACCAAACTACTGTCTAATATCTAGTAGTAGTATATATAATGGTCTATTATATCTACTACTCCTAGGTGTAAACAGACAATAGTATATATATTTACCAACCCCTCTGCACAAGCAGGATGTGACACAAGGTCAATTTCTTAAGTGAAGTTTAACAGGTTTGAATTCAGAGTTTTCCTTCTAGACTGGTTGCCTAAGCAAGGTGAAAGAGCCCAGTCTGTCATACTATTTACCCATAGCTGGAGGGAGAATAGTTGGATTCATACATTTCCCAAGAGTATTAGCACTACATGAAATGTAAACAGTAGGAAATTATGACAGCTATATCTGAGTTACAAACAGTGCTGAGGAAGAATACAAATCAAAACAAAACAAAACAAAATCTCAGTTGTTTAAGAAATTTGGTTAAAGCAAAAAAAATGGAAAATGGAAAATGAGAAAAATATTCAAAAATAAATAAACATGTAGAATAATCAAATTGTACAAATTTCCAAATTATTTGGAATTTTTTAAGTCAAATAGAAAAATATATATGCAGAACAAAGGGATAACAATTAACCAATAGAAATTAATTATTTCTTGGGGTGAAAATCTTTTTAGAATCAGGGGTGTAGGATGAGCAGATGAGGAGATAGAAGAGGTTAGACTGAAAGGAGATGCCGCATGCTAATATTACTCTCCCAAATGAACACTTCACTTAACCTACAGGTAACCACTTACTACATAATTACACAAAACAATCACCAGGTAAATTGATCATTGTTTCTCTTCTCCCACAAAACCAAGGTGTTATTCCACAAATGATGTATAATTGTGCATGAAAATTGTGTACCAAATAAATTATTATATTTTTGTAATGGAGAGTTTTCTTTGTTTTTTGAGTCGCCAACTTTTACCAACCAGCCACCAATACAACCGAAAAGTCACAGACTAGATTAATTCATCCTCATCCAATACTGTGACTAAAGTGTCAGCCCATATTCGGTGCTGGGATTCCAAGATATGGCCTAGAGAGATATCAATGCCACCATAAGGCCACATACTACTACTACTTCTACTACTACTACTATTATGTGTAAACAAACAATATGGCATTATGATAATTGGAGAAAAATCTATCTATGTAACTAAATTTGAATTTCATTTAATAATGGATCTCTTTGGCTTAGTACTAATTATAAACAAACAATATAACATGAAGATAATTTGATATGAAAGAATTTAACTAAATTTGAATGATCTTTGCTGTGTTAGTTTTCCTAGCCTAATTGGTCAGATGTTATATTGCACAGACAATCTCTAAAGGATTCAAGTGGATTCAAGTTCAATTCTTGTTGGGGGCATATTCTCTATTTCTGATCAATGTTGTTTGTTTAAAATAAATAAACTTGAGTGTTGCAAAAAAAAAAAAACATCAAGCAAAACAAGTAAAAAATAAATAATACAGCTTATTTCGTTTTCAATGAGATATATTATATAATCAACAACTGCATCTGAATAAAGCAAAAATAAGATTCTTAGGTTTGGAGGTTCTTCCAAATTCTTCACCCTCATCAGATTTAGAAGAACTACAGATTTCCATTTGTTTTGAAAGTGGCAGAACATTTACAAACAAAGAATTTGAAAAAGGTCTTTAAAAAAAAATTTTTTTTTT
Source organism: Doryteuthis pealeii (assembly GCA_023376005.1). Lineage (NCBI taxonomy): Eukaryota > Metazoa > Mollusca > Cephalopoda > Myopsida > Loliginidae > Doryteuthis > Doryteuthis pealeii. The sequence continues at coordinate 24,995,163 of CM042171.1, read as the reverse complement.
TGGTTGGTGGGGCAGATTTATTTAACGATTCAAAGAATGGTGATTGCATTTTTAGGGATGATATTTAAATAAATTTAACTTACATTTGTTTTTATATCCTCTCTGCTAAAACTTAATTACTTTCAAACAGCCTAGTGTGTGTGTGTGTGTATCTCACTTGGTAGAGCACCTGCCTCAGAAACAAAAGTTCAATACCAGTCCCCACCAACTCAGTGCATGAGTAGCACAAATTAGATAATCTAATCTGTGCAGTGGGGTGGAGCTTACAGTAGGTGTGGTGCTCCATCTCAGCAAAAACAATCTTCCTAGTCTAGTGCTAGTGAAAATGGGATAGACTCCCTCGCTGTCTGGCTGATACCAACAATAGGCCACTCCACCAACTTTACTTACTTATATATATATATATATATATATATATGGATAGAGCGATAAATATATTGAACTATGTTTTATTAAAAATGACAGACAAGGCTCGGTTGTTTGATCAATTTTTTACTCAGCTGAGTAAAAAATTGATTGAACAATTCTTGTCTGTGATTTTTAATAAAACTTACTTTAATGGACAACTGCTACCTAAATATATACTATATATCTAGTGGTGTGTATATATATATATATATATATATATATATATATATCCCAGCAACGTCCATAATAACTACACTGCTAACAATTTTTAATAAAAAGTTATTTTTCTTCTAAACCAAAGATACTGAATTTTATGATTTATAAGATCAAAACTGTTATTATTAGGAATTATTTATTACCAAACTATAAAACATTGAAACTCTGTGACCAAAAATCAGATTACTTTAATATAGTAATGAGAAGTGTGCTTATTTTTAGACTGCTGCATATTCATTTTTTTTATTATTATAGAGTTTGGTAATGAATAATACCTAATAGTATATGTTTTAGTTATATAGGGTTTGACTAGAAATAAAAAACAATCCTTTGGTATAGAATTCTTTTTTTAATTGTTCATGATATACTTATTTATAGACAATATTATGTTCATGTGTGTGTGTGTGTGTGGCGAGAGAGAGAGAGAGAGAGAGAGAGAGAGAGAGAGAGAGAGAGAGAGAGAGAGTGTGTGTGTGTGTGTGTTTGTGTAGAGGTACTAGTCCAAAATATCCTACTATTCGGTAATCATATAGAAATAAAGTTTTTTACTAAACAGTTATATATCGGCAATTGGTTGTAAGTTGCCATCTTCTTAGTGGTTGGTGTAAAACAAAAAGACTAAAGAGATGTAGTGAGTTACATATATACATGTAAATGATCAGTAAAGAAAATCAAGATAATGATTGAAACTTACTCTTTATCTCAATGGTGAATATAAGTTTCTATATTTAAATTTCTATATAATTGTTATGTACATTACCATAGACATTTCTTCAGAGAGATATTCTGGACAAGCACTCATGCATACATACATACATACATACATACATATATATATATATATATATATACATATATATATATGTGTGTGTGTATGTATATATATATATATATATATATATATATGTATAGGTAATAGTACTCACCGTAAAAGCAGAGCAGCTAAAAAGCTGTTTTTTTAATATTACATTAAAAATGATATTACTGTAATATTAAAAAAAAAAAAAAAAAAAAAAAAAAAAACAGCACACACACACACAACTGGGGTGGATAGTAATCTAGGCCTCCTGGCTAAAAGGATTATTGTCTCCTTAACCATCCTACCTAACCATCCATTCAACTAAACATATTACTTATTTAACCAGACATTTGTTTCTAAGGTTTTATGTTTAAAACAATATTGATATATCTATTGGAGTATTTATTTCTCATATCTACAAGGTATCTTTACAGAGCTGGAAAGCAGGTATTTCTAGTGTTAAAATATTTTAGCTATGACACATTGATTCATTTGAGACTTTTGCAATTTGGGTTTCTTGGTGCTTTGGCCCCATAAGCAGTATTTGATTGCTCAACCACAGAGTCCACCCCTGATATAAAATCACATTGTGTTGATACCAGAGATTGTCAATCAATTAAAGTGATCCACAAGTCAGGAGTCCCCCCCCCCCCAGATGAGTACACAAGATTCCTTTATTTATCGGTTAGGGTTACCAGTTTCAAAAATTAGTCATTTGAAATTGAACTTGGTGGAATGTTATCTCTACTTTCCCAATGACATTATCATCTTATTATATAATTCAAATTAAAATCATTTAATGATTCATTATTGAGATCTTGTACACTGACTTTGCATGGGAATTTCACTGAAATTTTATACTCGTTCATTTTCAGTGTAATGATATGTCATCTTGTCAGTCAAATCAAATCTTACATCATTGAATTACTGGAAAGTTGTGAATACAACAAAGTATTATACTAAGAGGCTGTATCTTGATTTGGTATTCCAATGATATGATAGAAAACCAATAAAGTCTGGTGGTATTGTAAGACACTGCTGGGTCACTCTGAGTTTGTGGTGATGATGCACTAGTGCTGAGACCATACCTGATTCTAAAGTCAGCATCTGATGAAAGCTTTGCTGTTTTTGCAGCAACATGTGTTTCTAATATTATAAAGATGGAGCAAATATAATAAGACAGATAAAAGATATTCTCTATACATCTTTGTAGAAATGAATTTTTATGTGTGTTTTAAAAAAATAAAATAAAAATGAGTTTGTGTTAAGATTATTTACAATAAAAGTTATGCTCTGTTAAATTTAAAATGTAACAAACCTTTTGTGAACTGAAGTAGAAAAAATTATTTGGGTTTAATATATTGTTGTATGAAGAAACTGAGCCTTTTATCTGGTTACGCAGGTGTCAAATGTGCTTTTACAATCAGGCTAAAAAAAATAATCTAGATTTTTTCTTTACCAGAACATAGAAACAACATGATACTTCAAATTAAGAATAAAGTTTTATCTAATAAAAAAAATCTCACAAAAAATCTCTTTGATGCAAATTTTTCATTAATGCTTGAAATTGATTGTATTGATTTAAGTAATAAGGTTAATAAGAAAAAATCCTTTTCTATTTTGTTTTTTGAGAAATTATTCTTTTGATTTTCTTTAGTGAAACTGCTACCCTGGGTATATGTACATTATACATACAGCAACAAAATAAACATGTTCTCTGTTCAATACCACATTGCAGAAACTGAGTCTTGTGCATTGCCATAGTTACTTATATTACTTTCTATAAAATGGTGTACTATATATATATATATATATATATATATATATATATATAATATGGTATGATGTGTAAATTGTCATCAACAATTACACAAAAATGAAAATGACACTAACGTCTCATTTTATCAGACATATTTTACCAAAATCACATTTTAAAATTTTATAGTTTAAATTTATTCAAAGAAATCTCAAAGTATGACCTCCAGAAATCTTCAGAATCTCTTGCAATCATTTTCAATGCCTTCCTCATTGAAATTGGTAAATGCTGCCATTATCTTGCTTTCAGTTCATCTTTGGTATTCTATGGTCTCTTTTGTTGATCTCTTACTTAACCATGTACTACAATAATTAAAGGGATTGCAATCTGGTGAGTTAGGCAGCCAGATGTTAGGGGTAATGTGATCACAGTAATTTTCTCATAACCAACACTGGGTTCTGCTGGGCAGCACACTCTCCTCCAAGCACCTACATCAGGCCTCTGTATTAAGTCTGAGGACATGATGATGATTGGAAGCATAATGTCACCATCACTAGTCACCACTCCAAACATTACAATGTGGACTGGGAGCTTTTTATCACTATTGGTACATCTTGTAGGGATAAAGCAAACCAATGGTTGTGCTGTGAGTTCACCATTTGATCCTGGCAGAAGTTTTTTCTCATCTGAGAAAAAACAAAGCATGTTTGCTTGGAGGGGAAGCTTGAGTTTATTTAAAAGCTTTGCAGCATGATATTTCCTCTTGTCCTTGATGGTCTGTAATAAAAATTGGCCCTTTATTATCTTGTATAAGAGATAGTGAATGTCTTCATATACTACCTGCCCGATAAGAATGTCCCTTGCTGGGATTGTTGTCAATCATGAGCTGGATCTCACCAACAAATTTGGGAGTTCTTTTCTTATCAGAACAATCAGGGAGAGGCTTCCAGGCTACTGTACCTTTGCAATCACCATTGAACTCATCAAACTCTTTTTGAAACATCTGCACTGTCCTCAAATTGACACCAAAACATTTTGAAAATCGTCATATTGGAGATTCTGGTATGAATACTAAGCAGCACAAAATGATATTTCCAAATTTCTATCCAATAATTTAGAATGGTAAATTCCCTGCAGAATATCCAAAGACATGAGAGAAGTGTACTTTATAGGGATTCAATAATTTATTCTAAAAAAATAAAAAATAAAAAATAAAACAACTGTAAGAAAGAAAATTTGAAGTCATATTTTCTATGATATTTAATGTTTTTGTAGAAACATTGTAATTCTCTGTTAATAATGTGATATTGTCACTGTTCTGTGAAGTGAATCTTTGGGAAGAGTAGAGCCTGGTGCAGATTTAATTCTTTGCCTTCTTTAAACCACTCACAGCAGCTCTCCCACCACTGTGATCCTACTGTAAATCGCTGGCAGCTGCTCTTGCATGTGTCACTTGTTTACACTGAAAAATCTCTACGTGAACATCCTTGCCATCTTTTGTTGAATAGATAGGTATAATCTAATCTAATTATATATATATCTAATAGTGAACTTTGAAATATGACATCATACAGGTAAAAAATACCAAGAAAATTTGGAACAGCTGTGAAGGAAATTTGGTAGACAAGCTAAAAGAGTAACCAGTGAAAGGAGTATTACCTTGAAAGCATGATCCAGAATGTAGTTATTGTAATAGAGCAGAAAAATAAACTCAACTGATGGAGTTACTACTTATATACCCAACCAGCTGACATAGTTGTTAAAAGTTTGCAAACTGTTAGAATTATAACTTACTGTATTTACTTGTGTAAATATCTCTGTGTGATTTTTATACACAAACCAGATAAATGAGTAAAAATACATGAATTTAATTGGTCACTACATGCTCATTATTTGGGATATCATTTTTTGAAATAGGCAGTTCAGAAATGTAATTAAGAAGAAGAAAGGACTGAGAGAAATTTTTTTGTAAAATTCAAAACTAAATTAGTGACTTATATCTGGATACAAAAAAAAAAAAAAAAAAAAAAAGAACCCCACTGAACTTGTGAAATACTATTCAATAGTAAATTAAGTTTCTATAGCCCCATTGATTAAAAATAAACTATTATAATATTTGTATATCTTTTCCGTAATACCCTAAATCAAAATTTTAAGAACCCCCCAAAATGTTCAATAACTTGAATAAAAAAATGAATATTGAGTCTGTCATTTGTAAGTTATTTTATCTGACCAATTACTACTCTCATCAATTTCATTCTCTCAAGCAATTCTATCATAATGAATTTTCATAATTATATTAGAAGGGTTCTCATTTATAGATGGAAAAATAGAATTAAAAACTCATAAGTTAAAATCTTTCATTAACAGACTATTTATTCAATAATCCCACCCCTGCAAAAGGGTTTTATAAAGAAGGGTTCCTGCCAATTACAAGTTTAGAGTGTCTGTGATCCTATCTCCTTTTAGTACAATGATGTAGTTGCTTTCAGATGGGGGTGGTGATGACTCCCTGAAGCTGAGTCAGATGATTTATCCCAACTATAAATTATGACCTGGGCATTTATCTATGACAAATAAGTATTCTAATAATAGTATGAATTTTAATTTGATATATTCCATTGCCTTGGCTATATTAATGATTTTCGTGGTATAAAAATACAAAGAATATTTTTATCCTGTTTGATTTAGAATTTGGTAATTAGAATATATTACTAATTAGAATCATTTTATTTTGTGATGCAAGAATCTTCATTTATCTCCCATTTCATCAATAAAGTGTAAATATTGATTCTATTCTTGGGAATTTTATTATTAAAATTTGTTAAAAATGATGTCCAATTCTACTTTGTTTCTTTTTAGAATATTCACAGTAAATAGTTTGCTTTTATATTCTTCTTTTTCTTTTAATTTTTATTTCTGCAATACTAAAAATAAAAGAAATAAAAGAAAATCTGAAAATGATATTAATTAAAAATCTAGCTGCAAGCACTTGTTATATTTTGCTAATTGGTTGCAGAGGGGAACCTTTTTTTTCTGGCTTATTTACTCTTGGATTTTTGCACTTATAAATTTCACTCTATTCTTACAAGATTTCCACAAAGTCCAAAGAAGTGTTCAATTTGTTAACATGCTCTTGCTGAGAAGAACAAATTTGATTTTATATAGAAACCTTTTTTTTTTTCACTGCTATAAAGTATGAAAGATGTGGTCCGTATCGTTCAGATGTCAAGAGTACAATTGTAAATGGTTACTTCCATGATTCTATTTATACTATGATCAAGGGCAGCTCACCCTGTTCAACCTAGATACAAGGGAAGATCACTCTACTTATACAACTGCTGAGTATTTATATATAATTAAAAAAAAAAGTTTTTGTTTTTGATATATCCGGGTTAAGGGATATATTCTGAAGTTGGTATTTGGTATATTATCGCAGTAGTAATTGGTATGTCGAATAGCAATTCATCTTCCGAGCTGTCATGGGGTAGTCTGGCGAGTAAGCTTAGGTTGTAGGTTTAGGTATAGGTATAGGTATAGGTGCCTGTACCAACACAGTGTCGACTATTTATACATGACACTGTCCAATCAAATTATAGTGAGGGGGTACCAAGGTATTTACATATTCATTACATCAGTTTTCTTTTGTTCAGTATTGATAAATCTCAATTAAAAATTAGTACTTACCAACTCATTGAGAAATTAGCTAAAAATTACGTAAGTAAAAAAACTGTGCACCTGCTAAATGCACTGCTTTTTTTTTTTTCTTTTTTCAAATTACCCCAGAATTGGCTAATTATAGAATTTTAATAAAATTTTCAATATTTATAGCAATAGAAGATGAAATTTCTTTCAAAAGACATTTTTTTCTTAGAATTCTGAAGACAACATGTTTTTTTTTTAAATTATTTTATTGTCATGCATTAGCCTTTCTTAATTATTTTGTTAATTTGCCTCAATTAATAAAGGTGAAGGTAAATGATTTTTACATTTTTAATGTATTAAATAGAACTAGAAATTTTTTTAGATATTTTTAAATATGTTTAGGGTGACATTAAGTATTGAAAAAATAAGTTAAAATAATGTTTGAAGTTTTTTTAAACTGTGGACTCAATATGTAGAATAGTATGGACATTTCACGGCTCTAGCTTATTCCTTTCTTGGTCCAGCAAAGAATTTTTTCAGAACCCTCAATAACTTTGAGCTGTTTTATTTATTTATTTATTTTTTCTTATTTTAACCTGACAAAGCAAAATGAAATATAATTGTTCAATGACTGAGTAATTTTAACTTCAAGTTGGCTGTTAAGATCATAAAAAGGTAGAATTCCATTAGGTTTCTCTTGTAACAGTTTATGATGATACTGATGCTTTTATTTAGGAAGAAGTGAAGGATCCTAATTAGCATTGCATTGTTATTATTGAAAAAGCCTGGCTCAGCCTAACAGACCTGCCAGTTATTCTTAAGTACTAAACAGGCTCATCATCATCATCATCATCATAGTATATTGAAATATTTAAGTAGGAATGTTGCATTTAAAGTGTAAATATTTCATTTTCTATCTTTAGACAAATTTTATGCCTCAACTTCAGTTGAAAAATTTACTAATTTTTTAACTGAATCAAACAAGTTCTCTCTCACAGTTCTCTTTCAAATATTTTCTGAAATTTATTGTATTTTGTAACAATCTTTTCTGTAGATTATTGTAAATATTTTATCCAATCAAAGAAAATGGTTTTATACTAAAAAAAAAAAAAAAGGCAAGAAGTAGTTGATATCTTGCAGAAGCTATTATGGATGCAGATGATCTAGCACTTCTCACAAATACACCTGCCCAAGTTGAATCTCTGCTGTATAACTTGGAGTAGGCAGCAAGAGACATTGGCCTCTCTATGAACTCAGATTAAACAGAGTTCATTGGGGTTTAAAAAAGATGTAACCATTTCCACATTAAATGGCAAGCCTCTAAAATTAGTAGACCAGTTCATATACCTTGGTAGCAATATCACTTCTACTAAAAGTGATCTCAATATAGACATAGGAAAGTGATGGACTGTTATTGACAGGTTATTGACCATATGGAAATCTAATCTCTGATAAAATAAAACAGGAATTCTTCCAAGGTGTAAGTGTATTAATATTGGAGAAAAAGCTAGTTGGGAACTACACAAGGATACTACATGCTATTTTGAATAAAATCCTGGAAGCAGCATCCCACAAAACAGCAGTTATACGGCCACTTACCTTCCATTTCATAAACCATCCAATATGAACAAGACATATTGCGCATTGCTGGAGAAGCAAGGACAAACTCATAAACAATGTTCTTCTGTGGACTCCTACCCATAGACATACCAGTGTTGGTCGACCATCAAATACTTATATTAATCAGCTCTGTGCAGACACTACAGAACCTGCCAAATGCACTGGCTGATAAGGATGGATGACCAAAGAGAATTAATGGTCAAAGGAATCCATACTATCAGCACAATAGGAGGATTTTATATATAAAGTCAACGGTGCGGCCTAATGTCGGTATCAGCCAGTCAGCGAGGGAGTCTATCCCCTTTTCAATAATGCTAGACCAAGGAGATTGTGTTAGCATCTGAGGTGGAGCGCCACACCTACCATCAGCTCCTTACATTACTGCACATCCCTGTGCTACTCATATGCTGAGTTGGCGAGGACCGGTATCGAACTAGGAACCTTGTGATGTGTGTGTGTGTGTGATGATGATGATGATTAATAACAACAACAACAAATTGTTTTTTGAAAAGTGAGTCAAAAAGTGCACACTGCTTTTTGAGCAGAGTTGGTTTAAAACCTAAAATTTTTAAATTATAACTCTATACTCCTTCTATTACTATGAGTTTCATGTGTCATCACAATCATCAGACAGATTTTTTCCATCTTAAATCTTGAAAATTCACACACACACACACATATATATATATATATATATATATATATATATTACTGTTAAGCTCTTAGGGTGTGGCAGCATCAGATTTTATTTTAGTCTAATTTTTTTTTAAAGTTACAAAGGTTAAAATTTATTCAGTCTCCTAAGAAAACTACTTGAGTTCTTTGAAATGAATCTTTTGAATTTTTCTATATTTAAATATTCAACCAAATCTGTATTGATGACAAAATATGGTGGAAAAGAACTGATTAAAATTTTAAGATTTAATGAATTCCTTTAAAATCAGTTGCCTTTGGATATTTCATATTGGTTAATTCCAAATTTAGTGGAAAGAAACAAAGACGTTACAAAAGCCAAATGAAATTATGAAGAACATAAATTAACTGATACAAGAAAAGTCTACCCTTGTGTATTAAATAAATAATAATTCCCTAAAGTTAATGGCACCTGAAGAAAGAGAGAATTTGAAAATACTGTGAATATAATAAATAAGATGAAAATGATAGTTGAAGACTTGTAAATAATGTAAATAATACAATTAATTAGCCTCTTTCTCTTCACTAATTTTTATGAAATATTTAATCAAAGTACCAGGTCATAGTGGTGAGCACCTGAATGGGTCTTTCTCTCCCTAATTTTCTGTTTCTCTGTCTTTTGCTTAGTCCTAATGTCTTGTAGAATTAGGGATGAGAAGTCACTGCTTGTGAATAGTTAAGTAAAAGAATTTTCTTTGTAATTGAAATCAAAGCATGTTTCCTAAACAAAACATTATGTATATTGCTTAATAATAGAAATAGGTATGAACAAAAATATGCATATTTTATGGTGGAAAAATCAGATTTGTATTAAAAACCAAAGAAAATGCTATTTTCAAGTTTGTTTTGATTTATTATACATGGAATAGATCCAAGATTTATACATAAGAAAAAGAAAAACAGGAAATATTGTACAATGAAAAACCACAAAAAAAAGAAACTAAAAAGATATTATTTAAATAAAAGTATTTTCATGTAACCAGTCAGATTTATTTATTAAGTAACAAAATCCCAGTTACTTGGAGTAAGTGGAAGATTTTAATGCATGGATGTCAATTTTAAACCACTAAAAAGAGATTTAAACTAGATTTTTTTTCACTTTTAGTAACCACATCTAAAGATTAAGATTAAGCTATGAAAATGAATAAAGTAAAAAAAAAAATGATATTGTACTTTTTTTTACCATTTTTGACCTTTACAAATAAGGTATTTGTACAAGCAGTATAAAAATAGACAAAGCAATATAAAAAATATAAACAAAATCTAATTCTCATTTTTAAAAAGTGTCAAAATAATTTACCTGCAACTTCATTAAAGGAGTCAAATTAACAAAATGATTGAGGGTGGCACAACAAAAACAATGAAAAATATACATCTTCAGAATTTCAGAAAAAAGTTTTTTTTTTAGAAAAAACCTCATCTTCTATTGTTTTACATTACTAAAATTCCATCAAAATTTGATAAATAGCTTATTAAAAAACCCAGTGCATTTAGCATGTGTGCATATTTCTAAATCTCTAATAGAAATATCTCTTATGATGATATGTATGTTGTGCTAGAAAAGTAAGACTTACTGTTAAAAAAATGATTACATTCTTTTCATTTTACTTTACGTTCATTTACTATTTTTTATTTCATCTTTTCCCCCTCTTTCCGGATATTTTCACCTTACTCTCTCTGTCTCTCTGTCTCTCTGTCTCTCACACACACAATTCAAATATTTTATAAAAGGTATCATAGATGACTGTAACAGGTATTTTTCTTACAGGTAGACATATTTCTTTGTCAAAAATATAATCAAGAATAAAAATGTCTGATTACCAAATATGGTAACCTTCTTTCATTGGCTTGGTTTATTATGATAGTCTCCATTTTAAACTGAAAGGTAACTTAGTTTTTACGTGATAATTTAATTTTTTCTCTCTGGTTTGCAAGATAGTAAAGAAGTAATTTCAATGAATATAATCCTTGTTTTTCTTTTCTTTTCTTTTTCTTTTTTCTTTTAATGTTCACTTAGTTACATCTGCTTGTATACATCTCTTTTAATTGTACCTCTTGTCTTTCCCTCTCTTTTTGTTGTACCTCTTGTCTTTTTGTTGTATCTTATCTTTCCCTCTCATTTTTTGTTGTACCTCTTATCTTTCCCTGTCTTTTTGTTGTACCTCTTGTCTTTCCCTCTCTTTTTGTTGTACCTCTTATCTTTCTCTCTCTTTTTGTTGTACCTCTTTCTTTTGTTGTATCTTGTCTTTCCCTCTCATTTTTTGTTGTACCTCTTATCTTTCCTCTCTTTTTGTTGTACTCTTATCTTTCACCTCTTTTTTGTTGTACCTCTTTTTTCCCTTTCTTTTTGTTGTACCTCTTATCTTTCCCTTTCTTTTTGTTGTACCTCTTACTCTTATCTTTCATCTTTCCCTTTCTTTTTGTTGTACCTCTTATCTTTCACCCTCTTTTTGTTGTACATCTTTCACCCTCTTTTTGTTGTACCTCTTGTCTTTCCCTCTCTTTTTATTGTACCTCTTATCTTTCACTCTCTTTTTGTTGTACCTCTTATCTTTCACCCTCTTTTAGTTGTACCTCTTGTCTTTTCCTCTCTTTTAGTTGTACCTCTTATCTTTCCCTTTCTTTTTATTGTACCTCTTGTCTTTCCCTCTCTTTTTGTTGTACCTCTGATCTTTCCCTCTCATTTTGTTGTACCTCAATTATTTTCTCTCCCTTTCTTATTTCTTGTTTCATTACCTCTCTCCCTCTCTCTCTCACCCTTCTTTCATTTTTGTTATTCTACTTCCTGTCGCTTCCTACCTCTTTTTATCCTCCTCTCTCTCATCTGTTGTGGTCTCTCTCTTTTTTCAATGTTGTTTGATAATTCTCTCTTTTCATTCTTCTATCTCTTTCTTTATCTCTTCTACTCTGGTCTCTTGCTCTCTTTTATATATATATATATATATATATATATATATATATGTATGTATGTATATATATATATATATATATATATATATAAACACACACATACACAGTTATATATATATATATATATATATATACTAGCAGCGGCTACCCGGCAAAGCCCGGGTAGTGGAGATAAAAACATGGTTTAATAATCGTTTGCAGATCTATTACTACTGAATACCGAGTTCGGTCCTCGAAGGATGACCCATAAAAATCAACACGTAAACACGATGTTAATTTGATCCTGCCTGGTAGGAAGTCAGGTAATTTTCTTTTCGTCAGATTTGAGGGAATGACATCATATGGCTAAACTTGCGAATCGGTCGGAAAATTAAAACATATTACAGGTGACCTAGAAAAAACAGAACCCAAATTATTTATTTTCCCATTAAACTAACCCTAAACCTCACCCCTAACCCTAACCCCTAAAACCCCCTTGTTAGAATTAGTTTTATTACAAAATTTGTGGGTTCTGTTTTTTCTGGGTCAGCGTAATTTTCCGACCGATTTGCAAGTTTTGCCTATCACATAATGATATAGTAAGAAATTTTAATTCAATGATTAACTATATTTTTTAAATGAAATATAAATGACGCGATTTGCTAAACTTCAAATTAATATTTGAAAAAAAAAAAAAGAATTAAATAAAGTAATCAAATTTATGTAAAACGATAAATAATCTTTAAAAAATAACATTATTAATTCAAAACGTAGCCGATCGAATATAGTATACTCTACTATAATAATTATAGTAAAGTATACTATATCATAAATTTGATAACAATTTGAGTTTTCAGGTATTTCCGTGAAATGTATTAGGTAATCTAATGGTATTATCTCTTGTGCACTATTCTACATTAGTATCATGATTTTATTTGTATTTCTAATATTAAAATAAATAAATTAACGCGATTATGAAAAATAAAAAAAAGGTTTTGTTTACAATTGACGAACAACGGGAATTTATAAAACAAAGTGGAGTTGTCGTTAAATGTTTTTGTTTGATTTGTTATTTAATTCGCTGTAAAAAAATTCAATGTATGAAAAGACATACTAATTACATATTTAGAAAGATTTTTTTTCTAACCAAATAAATATTTTTAAGATAGAAACAGAAATATGCGATAAATAAGATTTGATTTTATTTTAAAGAAGATTGAATCGTAAATAGGTGAGAAAAAAGAATTTGTTTTTTTTTCTTAAAATTTAGACTGAAAAAAAATCATACTTATCAGCTCGTGATAAAATTCCTAGCGGAACGGCTTAGACTGGGAAAATTTATTCACTAAAATTACATTCACTGCTGTAAATCGTTATAAATCGCTGTTACAAAAAGTCAGCCAGTGGACAATATTTTATTATCAGCAGACAGTTCTGCAAATTGAGTGATTTTGGCTTAATTAATTAATTATATCCCTTAATTAGTAAAAATCAATAACCAAATTTGGCGTGTTTCTTAGTTAGAAGGATATTAGTCTATATGCAAGATTTTAAATCTGAGTGACTCCTCTTTTCTGAGTTATAGGTCGACACGTACATACCAAAAACTTACTTTATATATATATATATATATATATATATATATGAACACACACACACACATATATATATATATTCTTTGTATTTTATTTTTCCAATCTTTTTCTACTTTATACCATTTTTCTTTTTTCTTAGAAGCAAAATAAAATTATATTTCAAACCATTTTTTTCTTTTTAAGATCAATAAAATCCATAACAAATCAATAAGAAATCAATAAAAACTTCACATTAACAATCATTTGCACTAGAATCAATATTTACAAATTCTCTTATTTACTTTTTAATGTTTGAATCAATTTAAAGTTGAAACTCACAAATACTATTATCGATAAGTTGGTGGATATTAGTTTTTTTTCTCTTTTGCCATGAGAAAAATAAAAAAAAATGCTATGCTATAAATGAATGAATGTTTTTTTTTTTTTTAATATTTCAATCCATGATTTTGTTAGTGTGAAACACGTTTGTCGATCTATATAAAATCAATAGTGCAAGTTTGCGATTATCAAATTTCACCTTCATCGAATTCCAAATTTATTAAGAAAAAGACAGAATGCAAGAAAAGTGTTTAAATTTTTCCAAAAGTCTCAGTTTAATATAAAATGGTTGAGAAAACTGTTTCATGTCTTGACTTTATTGATTTTTCTCTGAGGCAATTCACATTTTTATATTCTCTTTTCAATTCTCAAAGAACCAATTCCTTGAAAATGTTGAGTTAACCACAAATACACAGGAAGGAAATGATCGGAGATTGATTTCTTAAATCTTTTGGTCTAAATTTACTAGAATAGTTCTTGTCATTTCTGACTGGAATATATAGAGAAATCAGCCTAGGAGGATCAGAGTGTAGTATCTGTGCATTCTGCTTTTGGTCTTATCAAAGTGTTGCTCCCAGGCACTTTTGCTTAGAATCAGAGTGTAGTATGTGTACCTGTAGAAATTCTATGATTATTTAAAAAATCATATTATATAAAATTTAAAGAATTATAAAAGTAAAAATATAAACTTGAAAAAATAATAGATTATGGTTATTTTGACATATTTATACAGTTTCAAATTGATGAAATTTTGACTAAAGATTACTACTACTACTAATACTAATACTAATACTAATAATTGGTACCCTTGGAACAATGGTTTGGAAAAGAGTCTGGATGAATTGGAAATCCAAAGAAGAATTGAAACCATCCAAACAACAGCATTGTTAAGATTGGATAGAATACTCAGAAGAGTCTTGGAGACCTCAGGAGACTTGCTGTCACTCAACCTCCAGTGAACCACTGGTTAAAGCAGGGGGAAAAACTCTCATGGAGTGAAATAATGATACAAATACAAAATCTATATTATATTATTATAACAATGGAATTCTTCATTGAAAGTAGGTTGCCAAAACATTGTAAAAAGCTTTTGTGTATGTGTGTGTGTGTGTGTGTGTGTGTGTAGAAAAACTGATGTGTAAATGGTTAATAATGCTTTAATGTTACTATAGCAATAGAGTTTCTCATTACTCTGTAGTGATACCAGTTTATGTGACCAATAAATGTAAAGGTGTTTTATATGTAGGTAGATTTTTATTTTCAATTAATTTACTTTGTATTTAATATGGGTCATCCAAAAATAAAATGATGATAGGAGCAACTTTATTTAGTTTACATTTATATATTTCTGATAGAAAGAGAAATGTGGAAAAAAAACAATTTGGTAGAGTGTTTTATATATTTATAAATAAATATATAAACAATAAACACTCCACCAAATTGGTTTTCTTATTTCTCTCCGATTCTGTTGGATATTTTATTCATATATTTATTTATATTTGTGATATGAAAATAATTACATTCTTATAAAGAAATTGACCTAAAAAGACATAAATAAGTACACCCAAAACAATTTTTTTATAGAAAATTAATTTTCTTCTAAACCAAAAATATCTGGATCTTATTATTCATGGTGTAACAATATAATATCAAACTGAATATTATTAGATACTGTATCATTCATAAATGAGTATACCTCTTAAAATCTTTTAATAGAAATTTAATTTTCTTCTATACCCAAGATATAGGGATTTTACTATAGGAAATGGAAGAAGCTGTTTGTATTTCACTTTGTGCTAATGCCCTTGAGAAAGGCACAAATCCATATCTTCTTTCCCCAGCTAAAAATAAAACTGCAATACCTTTATAACTAAGAATAAAAAAGAAGCCTAAATATATGTAAGGGGTGTACTTATTTCTGGGTTGCTATATATTCCTATTCTTTTTCATTACAGTGTTTTTACACTGTCAATAATCAATAATACCTACTAATATATGTTTTGATTGTATGATGTTCTATTAGAAATAATGAAATCCTGTTATATTTTGTTGAGAAGAAAGTTATTTTTTTATAAGAAATTGTTTCAGGTGTATTTATTTATGAATAATATTCTACCTCATTTTATTATGCTACATTTTTTCACACTTCAAATATATATTACTTTTTTTTCCGACAAAATGAAGATTTGTTGTAACCCTGTGCCAAACAATGATTGGTTCCATTTTGTCAAAGGCATTTGCTCATTTTCTGTCTCTGTGTCACATTTTTTTGTTAATTAAGTATTTTTTTAAGTTAAAGATCTAATAATAATGTTGCCCACTTAAAAGACTACAGTATAATGCAAGAGTGACAAAGCTTTTTTTAAAGAGCATGTGTTCATAATAATTACATTAATCTTTTAAAGAAATTTCTCAATGTACACATAGGAATCTTTAGCAGTAGATTAAATATTTTTGTCTTTTACAAATTCTTTCTTAGAAAAAGAAAGATCATGATGCTTAAATGTATTTTCTTGTATTTTCTATTGTTTTCTTTTTTTTTTTTTTTGGTTGTTGAAAAAGTGACTCCTTTCTGTTTTTTATGGATTGTAAACCTAATGAAGACTGGAGAATTAATCAGTTGAAACATTGTGACAACAAAAACAACGAGTTTAGTAATCTAAAGAAATCTCCTTTACTCTGTACACTAGTGAATTCATGAGTGTTATATTGCTATAATGTATTATTTGACCCCCTTACAACATACACAGGGGCTAAATGCACCCCTACAACCAAGCATGCATGCAGAAACATTAGAAACAACATGATACTTCAATAATTGAATAAAAGGATTTGATTTGAAATTCCTTGAAGGTTACCAACTAAAAGATACATGAAGAAAGCCAAAGGATACAGTGGCCAAAAATATATATGAATATAACAATCAAGATAAGGAAAATCATCTGAGACATGTAAATAATAATAACAACTTATCTCAGAAATTTAGTCATAATACTTTAAATGTGGTAGAGACTTAGCTGGACAGATAGACATTTGGTGAATTATAAGATTACTATAAGATATAACTAAAAATTATTATTGAAAAGTAAATAATAGGCAATGTTGGGAGACTTGTTTCTTCTGTCATTGCAAATTAGATCTGTTGTCAAAACTACAATTGTAAAGCAGAATTTATTTTCATTCTCTCTCACTGATAAAGTCTGATAGAATATGTTTTCTTTCTCTTACCTGAAGTAAAGAAAACATGCTATTTCATATGTCTTTTGTGTAAGTGGCCATTTGTAATGTGAAGAGCATGAATGTGCAGGTTTGAGTCCTTTATATTACTATTGCATATGAATATGCATGAGTAATCATGTATGTAAAGATTTGGGTTTGTTGATGACAGTTGAGAGAGAAGCAGAATGACAGTGATATTTGGTTGGAACATCAAAAGGGTAAATTTGGGAAAAAAAGAAAACAATTTTTGCCAGACTTTATCACAAAGGGAAATACAAACAGCCTCATCCAGGATTTGAATTCAGGTTGCCAAATCCATTTCCTATGATGTTAACCACCACACCTCTAAAATAAGAAGTGTATCAACAATAATTGTTTATCCTGTATATATAATAAAGGTCTGTAACTCTTTCATGCATATAATCATGTGGCACTGATATGACTGTTGCTACATCATGAGATGACTGAAGACTTCAAACATTTACAAAAAATATCAACCACTCTCTAGCAGGCACCTACTGAATCCAGATCAAAATCAACATCACCCTTTAGGGTGTTGCTATTTTTATTTTCTGTCTTTTTACAAGTTTGCTTGTTTTATATATATATATATATATATATATATATATATATATATATAATATACAATAAATATAAAAATTGATGCCAGCTAGATTTCAAAGCAACATATTACCTTAACATTTTAACATGTTCACTACAATACACCACATGTCATGTAGCATATTGCCTCAAATCTACATGTCCTTCTAGTTTCTGCATTGACTTGTACAGAGCAGAAAATATGCCTATTTTTCTACCCTCTATATTCAAATACCTAATGTAGCAGTGAACATACCACATGATGGAAATGTAAAAAGTGAATTTCCAAAACCACAGAATAGGAAGGGATGAACCTTTTACTTACTGATCCTGATCATACTGGCTTTCAAACATAAGAGAAAAATCTGTGCTAAACAGGTCTGCCTTATCTTTCTTCAATACACTAACATGAAATTATTCATAATTATTTATTTTCAATTCTTTCGGATGGGATTATGGATTGAAAATGACAGCCCTTCATTTATCTCTTCTTTTTTTAATTGTCATTCAATTACAAACTATATTACTTTATGATGACTTTTATTTGGAGAAAGCATGAATTTATTTTTCCTACCCAATGGATAACTAGTTGGGCAGACTAGGCTCTTTAACTAGTACAGGAGAAGAAAAACTCGGAATTCAAACCAGCTGTACTCCACTTAAAAATTGACCTTGTGTGATATCCTACCTGTGTCATACACTCCTTAATTTGGAATCTGTTCATGTATCTATATATAATTCATTTATTGTAATCCTGCAATATTCCAAGTGCATTTAATCTTGAATAACTGGAAATGCATATTTAAAGTGTTGCAATTTTATTTTCCATCAATCCAATAATATATTTAATCATATTTGATTTTAACCTCAGAAATTCTTAGCCTCAGTCTTTTAAAATAACTTGTGTAGTTTGTAATTTTGAACTAATCTGCTGAAAGAATAAAAAGGAAATCTAATGCCTCAACCTAAAGATTTGACACAAATCAATTGAGTTAATCACTTGTCAAAGTAAATATCTTTATTGTCAACATTTTGATGACATTAATGCCAATGTTCCATTGACTTCTGCTGTGTGAAACCTTAAAGGTACAAGAGAAACTTTGCAGATGACATGTTTCATTCGGGTTGATTTTTTTGCTGTCATTCCAGATTACCAACTGCCTCAAATGGTGTATGGTTAGCAAATCATTACTTGTGAGTTTGATTCTCACTGTGTGCCTCACACTTCTGTCCTTTTGCTACAACTAGGCTTAGTAAATGATTATTTTTTGCAGGATTTAAATGATTGGCCATTTAAAATGATAAAAAACAAACAATAAATAAATCTCTCAGAAAAAAGATATCTTATTACTACACCATAAATTTTAATGAGATGCAGTTTCCTTTATGAAAATATACATTCCATTCTTATTCAGTGTGTCAGAAAATATTTAAAATCTGGTTTGTAAATGTTTCAATGTTGATTCACAGCACTTGTCAAGTTAGTTGGTTTTACGGCATGGCAACCCTTGTTGAGTGATTTAATGCCAAAGTCTTTTTTGTTAATTATTTTTTGCAAGCAGTTAAATGTTTTCAAGTCTCATGTAACTAATGATAATCATTTGTAAACAATTATAACTTCAAGTATTTTTAATACAAATAATCTGTACAAAAGTTTGATTTCAAGTAATTATTTATTCTTTAGGAGTTTGGAATTGTTGAGGGGACATTTGAATCAGATATAACTTGTAACTTGTAAATAGCTGATTTCAGCTCAAAAAATAAAAATAAAAACCTGAATTCCTATTTTCTTAGGATAATCAGGCAAAATAAAAGAAATCATTAAAGTTATAAAATTTGCTTTAATCTTATCTCCAATGATGAATACCAGAGTATCATTATTTAGGGAAAATTACTATAAACAAGATAATATTGATTGATATACTTAAATCCTAATATTATTTATTTTGGAAGCCAGTAAAATTGAAATTTTATTTGGACTTTGCTATATGTCTACAACTTCATAGGAAATATTTATGATATGTGTACTCACCTTAGAGGAGATCTTTATGATATGTGTACTACCTTAGAGGAGATCTTGCAAGGTTTACCCTCTATTGAATAGGCCAAATAATACATTCTTGTGTTTTATTTGCTGGCTCATAAGACAACAAAAGGTCAATCTTATTTATCAGTTAATTATCAGTACAAAACATGATGTTTGATGCTATCTGACACATATAATTGATGATGTGTCTGAAAATTTTGTCATGAATCTTTTGGTGCCTGTATTTTGGCATCCAGAGTTTGGGGATAAGAGTATTTAATTAACATTACTAACCACAAACTCATAAGCCTAACCATAAACCATAATCTTAAACCCTAACCCATTTAGATTTCTAATTAAACCCCAAAATAATGTGTATTTAAACTAAATATTTGAATTATTACAATATTATATTTAAACAAGTACACTCCTACCAATTTTTTATAAAAAAAGTTAATTTTATTGAAAAAAAAAGATACAGGATTTTATTATTTTAAGTGGAACAATATACAATCAAAATATCATTAGATATTATTTATTACCAAACTCTACAAATTTGGAACTCTGTAACTAAAAATATTAATATGTAGAAGTTAAAAAATAAGAATACCACATATACTATACAATTCTATTTTGGGCTAAAAACTTTGAATATTGTTGAGTAAAAAATAGGTGAGTACTTGTTTATGGGTAATACTGTATATTTTAATAAATAGGATTAATATAGAACATTTACATTTTTGCTCATGAAACCAAAATTCCCCTATTGCATGCTGTCAAGATATCATAGGAATACAAAATTCTTCTTCTTCTTCATCATCATCATCATCATCATCATCATCATGCTAAAAATGTGTGTATAAAATATCTAATCCTACAGAAGTTATGTACTGGCCTCTAAATTGAAGTTAGTTTTTACTTTCTTAAGTTAATGAAACTCATCTACCTGGCACTCAAGATTCAACTATAGATAGTTGTATTATACCATCCTAGTTCTTTTAATCTTTTACATGTGCATAGAATTCTAGCAAAGTATAATTAAGAAAAAATGTCTTTTTAATATTTACAGGTTGAAAATTGATAGCCTACAGGAACGGCTTTACTTTATCACTTTTTAATCCAAATACTTTGAGTTCATGAATTTATTATAGAGATTATTATTATTAATGTTCTCGTGGATATTCCACTTTTTATCTTTTCTTTTTCTTAGTTTGATACACAATAAAACATTTACAAAGAAATTTACATCAAATTTTAAAAAAAACGCATCCTTTGAATTACTTACATTTGTGTCATAATTTTCATGTAAATCATTTTATAGATTATTATCATTTATTATTATTCATTACTCACTTCATTGTGAGTAAGTGAAGAAATAAATACAAGTAATTAAAACAATTGGGATTTAATGTTCAGTTTATTTTCAGGTGTTAATGGATATGTACAGATAATTTTATTAAAATTGAGTATTTTGTTGACTTTTGAATATATTCAAATTTTTTTGTTTAAAAATAAACTTCCAAAATAAGTATTCTTTATTTCTTAGTTTTACTAATTTTACTTTATCTATCAATATATCTCTTTTTCTATCTTCCTTTTCTTACCATTCCATTAAAGCAGACAATATGCATCTGATGTCTACAATTATCTCTCTTCTCTCTCTCTCTCTCTCTCTCTCTCTCTCTCTCTCTCTCTCTCCTTCTTCTTTCTTTCTTTCTTTCCTTTTTTTGTTTGGTTTGGTTTATACATTTAACAGCTTATAGATTATTTAATACAAAAATTTAACTAATTTCTAAATGTTTGATTGTAATCATTATTATATTTTCAATGTTCCATTGCACTTTTTTATTTGTCTATAATCTTTTGTTTGCACATAGTTATATAAAATATTCCTATCTAATATAAGTTATATGTTTTCAAGTGTTTCTAGGAATAATAATTTATACACAATTATATGGTTTTAAGTAAATATTCCTATTTAATAATTGTTCATTTGCATACAGTTATATGGTATCAAGCATTCCAAGCCAATACTAATAATTTTAAAATTTGATCTATAGATAGGACCCTAACAGATACTACTACTCTGGGACAGTGTAGATCTGAGAGAAATAGCAAGGAGTACTCCACACTCCCCAGAGCTCTGGAATTGGATCCTCACCACCGGTGTTATACCCAGGACATTTTCTTTTTCTCTCTGACATATAGTGTGTTCTTATTCATTCCTTTCTTTTCTCACAATCAAAACAGACTGGTCCATTATTTATCTGACATAATGATAGGTTCATGTCTAATTCTATTAATATCATAGATTAAAAATGATTTTCATTTTTACCAAATTTAATTGAGTTTTAGATTAATTGACTTTGAAGCTTTTGTCAATTCATAAAACTAATTTTTGGATTTTTGTTTACACTGATATATTCAATCTAATATCCTCATCTTGCTTGTTATAGTCAGAATATTTATGGCTGTTGTATGCTCCATGCCCTTTCAGAATGTGTTAGTAGATAGTAATCATCTGGAAATTTCAAACCAAACTGTTTATTTAATCTGCACGGATAGATTGTTCTCATCATGTATACTATGAAGGATTGAATAAAAAGTTAATTTTAAAATTGCCAAAACATTTAAAACTATGACAGACACCTGAAGAAGCCTGAAGGTTATTCTCCTCCTCATATAAATTAATTGATGTGTGTGATGTGATTTTTCTAACCACAATTGAAGCATTGGAACTTACAGTCAAGTCATACTGAAAACACCAGTTTCTGCAGAATCACCAAAGTTAAGAAACAATGGATCTGTAATTAGATGTGTGACTATACAGGAACAGCAGATACTACAAGCAACTTGAGGCCTGTGTACTAAAATGAGGATACTAGTCTGAGTAGATATCAGTATATAATAATAATCTCATCTTTGTTGGGATGGTCATCTAGTTCACATGAATGATTGCTGAATCCCCAAAACAATTATTTTATGGGGAAATCTCTACTGGCAAATGTTGTAAGTGCAAACCCAAATTGAGGTTTAGGAACTGTCTCAAAGACACTCTGAAGAATGCTGCCATTGCTGTGGAGGACTGGGAGAAGCTAGCTTCTAACAGATCTGTCTGGAGAGCCACCATCTACTGATCTATGAAAGAATTTGAGTCCAACTTGATTAAATACCAAAAGTTGGAATGGGCTTTTTAGAAAGGGTGAGTTTCAGTCCAGCAACATCCAAAGTAGAGAAGTTCCAACATGTAGTTTATGTAGAAGAGTATGTCTCTCCTGGACTGGCCTTGTGAGCCATCTGAGAAAACACAAGGATATAGTGCCTTCAAGTATGTTTACTATGTAGTAGATCCTTCAGGAGTCACAGTGGATTGAAGAGTCATCTTTGTGCTTGCAAGCTTTTGGGTGCTTGCAAATATTAAAAAAAAAAACAAATAAAAATGAATTTAAAGAAAAAAGAGAGACAAGAAAAAAAGAAAAAAAGAGGAAATGGTATTGCTTGTACATGAGTTGACAGCCAACAAAATAATAATAATACTTTTTCATTTTCAAAATTTAGTTAAAGATTTTTGTTTATATTCTGCTAGATCCGAAAATAGTACATGAAATTCACATATTTCTTTTTTTTTTGTTCTTTTTATTTTCTCTTCACTATTATTTGTTTAGATATCAAGTGCAGTTGAAAATTTTCAATAAAAATCAGATCCAATCTGATTTTTCAATGCTTCTGCAATAAGAATAACTTCTAACTTGACATCTCAGTACATTTGTTCATGCTGTTGGTGAGGCTTAGAATATGTTGGCTGTATCCCCTGCAGTTTTCTGACATTTTGGATCTATTACAAATTGATATGACAGTTGAGTGACAACATCTTCCAAGTGTCATTCATGGTCACCTCTTTTTGAGTTGAATAGTCATCAGGAGAACTAATATGACAGACATTGTATCATTAGGGAAAAAAGGATATATTAGTCAAGTTGATAAGGATGATGATGATGATGCTGAAAGGCAATATTTCTATCAACAAGATAGTCTTGTCATCATCTAATTTATATGACTCAAAAAGATTCCTTCTTTTCTGCAAGGATCATTGTATTCTTGTTACCAATAGCAACTTAAATGTCAGATGTTGAAAAGGTTAGTGTTTGTATTTGCAGAATTCTTCAAAACTCATTAGATTGTGTCAAAATCTTTCTGCCTTGTTAATCAAGTTAGTGAATAGATGTAAAGGGAAAAGATTGCTGTTTCCTTGAAAACTTGTTATTGTTTTTCATTTTGCTATTGCTGCATTGTTAACAGATCAATCTGCCATGTCAAGCAACACTTTGAAATGTCATTAGTTCACCCCTTATTTTGATACCTGTATTATATATATATATATTATATATATATATATATATATATATATTCTTACTTATTCATCATCACATCTTGAGTTAAAAACAAACAAAAAATCTTACAGTAGATATTTCTTTCTTTTGATAATAAAATATTACCAATCAGCTGGTCAAATTAAGCCCTAGCATCTATATGATTGTCCCAACCATATTACTCTATGGCAAACCCCTAACACTTTTTATCATATTTGTGGTTGAAGGCAGTGGCTTGTCCTGGGTATGGCTCTATCTAATGGTGAAGTTTCAGTTCTAGAGATCGGGGGAGTGTGGAGTTCCCCTTCATCGCCATTACTCCCAGGTCAACTCTGACCTGAAGGGGTAATACCTGATAGGGTCCTATCTATAGGTTAGATAGAAAAAATGAGTTTAAAAAAATTGAATTTGAAAAACAAATTTGAATATCCTCAAGAATGAATAAAACAAAATGTCTTCAGCATAAAATAACCCTACAAGGGTTGACATGCCATAAAATTCAACCAACCAACAGGCCTTAGGTTACTTAAGGTACCTGGTTTTTATTGATGGGTCA
Source organism: Doryteuthis pealeii (assembly GCA_023376005.1). Classification (NCBI taxonomy): domain Eukaryota; kingdom Metazoa; phylum Mollusca; class Cephalopoda; order Myopsida; family Loliginidae; genus Doryteuthis; species Doryteuthis pealeii. Next base: position 24,970,453 of record CM042171.1, on the reverse strand, counting down.
CTTATCTAAGTATTGATCAGATTCATTGTTGCTGAACTTCAATGATCTGATTAGAAACCATTGTAATGTTCTCAGGAGTTTCAAGAAGAATGTTGTCACTTGATCTCAGCTGATTAAAGAATGATACATTGATCACATTTATTTCAGATGTTTTTCTTTGGACCATTCTCAAAAGGAAGACATCGAGTGTCCTTGCTCAATCGATGAGTTGCTACCCCCGCCCCTACATACGCACACACTGGAGACATGGTTTCACTTAAGTAGTAATTTTTAGATTCAGAGGTTTATGTTTTTTTAAGTAATATCTTATCTTTGTTTTTTATTATTGAGTTTTGTTGCTCTTAGTGAAGGTAGTGGTTAATGGTGGGGAAAATAGAATTAGCAAGCTAAGTTCAATTTCCAGCTAAAGCAATTTCTGTTTAGTTTGAAAAAGGCATTAACTTCTCCCCCCAGCTATGGATAAAAAAGCAAAACAGATTTGTCTTTCTTGTGATGGTGGTGAGCAACATAGGAGAAGGACAACTCTGACTTCAGAATGTGGAGAAAGCAATAGAAAATCAATTATAGACATGGTAATGTACAGTAAAGGAAGCTGTGGAGAGTCCTGATCCTACAAATCTTGAAAGAGACATGGCACTTTCTATTCTATTCTGTAGGTATTCATTTTCAGTTTTTATTTTATTGGTTGCTAGTTTAAAAAGATGGCTAATTAGAAGATGAAACAAATTAAAATATGTTATTATCTCTGTCCCATAATAATTATTACATTTCCCTATAAATTTTATACACTAAAATGTAACAATTATTATGGGAGAGAAGAAGTAGTTTTTAATGAGTAATACTTCTTTTTGAAATCTGATGACATTTTTATATCAAATCTTCAAAGCATTAGTTGACTTGTTATTTACATTCTATAGTTATTTTGAATTTGAGACTGATCAATGGACACACTGATTTAGTTTCACTTAAACTAGTAAAAGTATACACTACCTGGGCTCAAGTATTCAAGTTTTAATGTAATAAAATATAGTATTAAATTAGAAAGACTAATGAAACTAAATAAGAATGAATATAAAAATATTACTTATTTTAATGTTATTTTAATTGATTTCTGTATAAAATTATGTATAGGATTGCTTTTAATATGTTTGAGAATCACATGATAGTATTAGAAATCAGTAACAGCAAAAAATGATTTATTAAACCCCGTTTTGTTAAAATAATTATGCAAATTATTCCCACTTAGAGATATATAAGACATATTTCAGATGCATGAATAATATGGGAAGTTTTGCAGCAAATCTAAAAATGTCTCTTTAATAGAGATGCTAATTAAGATTAAATAACAACTATTTCATAATTGTTGAGAATGTAAGGAAATTATGACATCAGTGGTGATGTAGTTTCAGTTACAGACAGACAGTTACATAATCTCCATTATAATAAGATTTGTCTTAATGAGTGTGATCAACTTGTATCAGGATTAGAACCTTTGACCTCTCACTATATAATGTGTTGCTTTCACTACTGAGCTACATTTTCAAAAATTAAATTTCCACAAAATTTCTCTTTTATTATCTTTGTTTTTTTTTTTAAATTTTCAACTCAAGGAGGCAGATGCTTTGTGTAAGAGTTATTGTTGTAAGAAATGGAATCAGTGATCCAAGTTCAAATTCTGGATGAGGTTATTTGCGTTTCACTTCACACTAAAGACCAAAAGAAAAAAATATTTTAAAATAAGATTGATTTTTTTCTTGAAGTCGTATCTTTTATATTTGTAAAATATTGATTATTATGGGAAACATGGATAATATAATGGTTATCATCATAGGAAATGAACTAGGCATATCAAGTTCATGTTCTGGATAAGGATGTTTGCATTTCACCACATGTTAATGCTAATTGGGAAAGGCATCAATCCATCTGTTCTCTCTCTCTCTCTCTCTCTCTCTCTCTCCGCCCTTCCTCCCCCAGCTATAAGTAAATAGTTGGGTAAGAGAAGGAAAACTCTGAATTCAAGCCAGCTTTACTTCACTTAAGAATTGATCTTTTGTCACATCCTGCTCATAATGAAGGGGTTGGGTAAATACATACTTTTAAACTCATTTAAAGGCTGCCAAAGGCAGCTTTTAAGCATGTTGAGTCATATATTATTTATAGAAATTAATACAACATTTTATTTGTAAGTTCTTTATAATCATAGATTCTGTCATGTGACTGTTTTAAAATTAAGTTTTAAACATTTATAACAAGTTTATGCTATTAACTTTCATTTAAAACTTTTCAACCCATTTCCTTTCTTTCTACTTTTTATTATTTCCTTCTGTTTTTGTGTCTTCATCTTCCTTCAAAATTGACTAATCTGACAATCATCAATTAATGCAACAGGCCTTTGAGATTTGTGTCCATGTATTTTCCTTTCTTTCTGTTTTTTTTTTTTTTTTTTTTTTGTGACAGATGAACATCTTGATTTTTATGATAATTTGGATACTATTTCATTACTTTCTTCTTGTTCTTTTTGGTCTTCTTGTTATAATAATGATAATAATAATTAATAGCAAATAAATAAGAAGCACTCTATAAGCCACCTTTATCATTCAGTTCAAAATTCTCAGAAGGATACCAACTATAACAGACACCTGAAGAAGGTCAGAGAGTAGAATGGATGAAATGTTGTGATTATAAAAACTTAAGGTGAGAACATAACTGTATTATAATAATCATTTCTCATTTCAGATATATAGACAAAAACTCATTTTCCCCTTCAGGGCCCAAGATTTTTGGTTTAAAGATCTTATTTGATTAAAAGACGTTAGAATTTGTCATCATATTTTCCCTATCTGTTACTTGTGATCAACAATTCATTCTATATAAAGACTGATTGTTAAATACAGCATTTAAATTTGGTCCCTCTAAGAAAACTATTTTTACTTCAGTTGGCAGAATTTCTGCTTGTATTTTCATCATCATCTATATAAGAGCCATTCTTAACAGTCTTTAGTAACCCCCTACGCACTTTTAATGTCTATATATTATTCTATACCCCCCCTCTCTCTCCCTCCTCACACACACACACACACACACACACACACACACACACACTTATCTTAATCACATTTTACCTACCAGCTGACAATGACGTTGATATTTTCACAACTATTACACTCAATACAATCAACATCACTGTCTTGTGTAGCTCTATCATCCCGCCCACATCTTACTCCCACACTGTCTGATGTCCATAATGGAGTAAAAGATATGCTTGGAAATAATTTTATAAAACTAGGAAAATTCTGGAGAAGAGGTGGGAGTGGGAAACCAAGGAAAATTCTTTGTTTCATTTTTTGTTGTTGTTGTTTTCATTGTCTCATCAGTCTGTGACTGAAAATATTCTTATTGTGAAATATTGTCAGTTTTCTACACAGTTCACTCACAACAAAAAAAACAATTATAAAAGTCTAAAGACAATGTTGGAAAGATTGTTTTATTCAATACACTTTTTGTTCATCTTTCATTTCTTTCAGTTCAATTCCTTAGAAAACATTATCACTCAAGTTAAAAAACAAAACAAAAAAACAAAAAACAAAACAAACAAAAGTAGTAAGGACAATAATAACTTCTTCCTCTTTCTCCTCCTTCTCATCCACTCTTTCTCCTCCTTCTCTTCCCATCCATTCTTTCTCCTCCTTCTTTTCTCATCCCCTCTTTCTCTTCCTTTCTCTTCTCATCCCCTCTTTCTCATCCCCTCTGTATTTTTTGACAATTTCATTTCAGTCTTTTTAATCTTTTTGTTTGTTTGGTACTTTGGAATAAATAGGTAACATGTAAAAGAAAGAAATGTGATATCTTATTATATAATTCCCATATATGGTTGTATGGTTGCTTGCGTGATCAGACTTGTTTCAAGAATTAAAAGTTATAATAGATTAGTTCATATGTTAAAAGAGTTAAGAACAAAATAAAAGGGTGGATAGCAATGAAGAATAGATTCAAATTGGGTCATGAATATGTTGTTTATTTGAAAAGTGAGTTAATGAAAGAATCAGTGTATAAGTGATTGAAAATAAGAAAGAGTTTCTTAATAACAAATCTTTCATACAGATAGTCATTTATTAAGTTTAGTTTGGCACAAGGCCAGAAATATGGAGTGTCAATATGGTGTCAAGTATTCCTATCTAATAGACATTATTTTTTATGCAGTTATATGGTTTCAAGTATTCCTATCTGATACTAATAATTTTCAAACATATCTATTTTATGTATAGATGGGACCCTAACAGGTATTCCAGGTCAGTGTGAACATAGAAATAATATTGACAGATATGCCCCACTTTCCAGCGCTCCGAAACAGGAGCTTCACCACCAGATACAATTTAGTGTCATACTGAGGACACCTGTTTTTGGGAGGGAGTCTTACTCCTTTATAGAGAATACATTTTGCATATACTAAATCCTGTTGACAGGTCAAATGCCAAAGTTGGTCAAAGTGAATAGATGAGAATTTAGACTGAAAAGTGAACTGATTGGGTTATATTTACAAATTGTTTTGTTATTTTTCCTTTATTTCTCTGTTTGTCTTGTGACCACTGAATAGACAGATCTATTTACTTTACAACAGTGAAACTGTTGTCAAGTAATTCTGTTTTTATACCTTCAAGTGTCACTTGATCAGAAGCCTGCAATTGTATGCCACTTGTTAGAACTGACAATTAGTTACTTTCTCATATAAGAAGAGATGTAGAAATTGCAATGCCTCTGGAGAATATTAATGACAATGCTGTAGCCATGATGATTATTAGTCAGGTGCTTTCTTATTCATTGGTGTTGATAAAATTGTTTAGAATGAAAAGAGTATCATTTATGCTATAAGATGGAAAAAAAAAGATTTATAATGTTATCTCAATGATCAAAGGAGAAGCCAGTTGTGTTTTGTGTAGTATCTGAATTCATATAAAGCTTCTTTTTTTTTCTTCAAATTTTCAGTGTAAATCAAAGTCAATGTCTCTGTATGACTTCATTAAAAGTTTGATTCAGGATTTTAGAACTTCCATGGCAAAAACAACATTTTTCTTAAATAATTTTTGGTATTTTCAATCACTAAAACATTCAGGTTATCCAGAAATTTGTTAGTTTTGAAAAATATTAATTTTTTTAGATTGAAGGAAAAGGTTTAAACTTAAAATAAATCAGTAATATTTTTATTTTCATTTATTTTTTTTTAAGTACTGTATTTAAGTATTTAGAGTAAAACTTATTCATTCACAAAAGAGAAAAAATACATAAAAAAAAGAATAAGCACTGAGAGAAAGACAATTTTAATTTTTAACCTAATTTTTTAAAAATGGACAGAAAGTAAGGGCTCACTTGTAAACTGAACTCTCCATTTAAAAGTTAAAAGACAATATCTTTCAAAACTAATAAATTTCCAGAAGATATGAAGGTCTTGTTGTTAGAAAACATGTAAATTTTCTTCAGAAAAAAATATTTTTCTATGAAAACCAAATTAGCAAATCAACCTAAACCAAATCTTGACCAAAAGTTGAAAATAAAATGGAGAAATTTAAACATTAGCTTTGAACAAAAGTCTGTGAATATATACATTAGCTTCTTTTTATTTTCAAGGGAGTATTTTAAATTGAACAATTGAAATCCATTGGGGTAAATTGTTCTGCTGTCCATGTGTTATGTAATGGCTCCCACCAATATCTCTGCAACCCAATAGAAGGGAGGTGGATACGTTGACAGGTTAAAGGTCAACTCTATTGAAACAAATATGAGAAAATTTGTGTTTTAATTTTAGTGAGTTTCAGGTTTTCTTTTTTTTTTTCTTTTTTTTTTAAACATTTTAGAAACCCCTTGAATAGAAACTTTAGAAGATGCAAAGAGATTTCTCTACCTCATCCCTTTGAAAGATGGTTTGTAAACTCACTAAAATGGCCAGACCGATTTATTAAAACATCAATAAACATAGCAATCAAATTATAAATGCATATTTGTCTATTTCTTTTGTCACTTGTGATCAATTGACAACTTTTGAGTCTACCTATGACATTACACATACTTACAGATTACTAATGTATACAACAACCTAAGTGTTATGACTATTATAACCAAGATGAGGATACATTTTCAAGTATATCAATCTATGATAATGATAATTCCTCATTTTTTTTAATGTAATTACAGGGTTTCAAATAATTAATGATTATCATTTGTAAATAGTTATAGTTTCAAGCAACTATTCTTAATACAAATAATTTACCTACAGTTATATGGTTTCAAGGATTGACCTATCAGATACAAATAATTTTCAAACAGATCTACGTGACCTATAGAAGGAACCCTAACATGTGCTACCACTCTGAGTCAGAGTGGACCTGATAACAATAGCTACAAAGGGGTGACTTCATGTGTGCGCATGTACAAACAGAACAGACGCATCCAACATTCCACACACAATCATATAAACAAGTAACATGCAAATACAGTTTAAAATGATACAGATGATATAAATATGGTTATTTAACCATATTTATATCATCTGTATCATTTTCAAAAACAATTTTGTTGTCTGAAGACTGTCACAGAGCAAGAAACCACATGGTGGCAATAATTGTTCCAATGATAATAAAAAAGCTGAACCTTTTATTTATTCATTTATTTATTTATCTATTAACACTCTATCACAGATATTGAGCACTCTTCTAATATCACTGTGCATTGGATTACTACTGCTTCTTCGAGTGGCCAACCATACTCATTGATATATATATATATATATATATATATATATATATATATATATATATATATTAGTAAGAACTCATATCTCATGATTTTGTCAGTTTTCCCGTGGAGTCTCACTGCTAGGAGTTTTGTTTCCTCATATTGTTTTGGGCAGTGTCGTAAATTTTAAGAGTTTTTGTAGTTTTTAAACTAGTAAATGAGTTGGTTGATCTTAGGTGTTTACAACCAAGTTTGTTGCTTAATATTGCATCGTGGATTTTATTGTGGGAATTGTATTAATTACTTTATTATTTAGTATGTTTTTTGCTTCCTTTCATTTCTCTGGGCTTTTTTTTAACTTATGATCAGTTCAGTACACCTGGTTCTTAAAAAATATATTTTAGGTTGGGGTTTACTTTTAAAATGTCCCAATATTTCTTGATTATTTAAGGTAGTGGTGGTGGGAGAGTGTTGTTAGATGTTGGTTGTCATATTGCTCTGTTTTGCCTCTCCATCTATGGATATGATGAATATATCATCAATGTATCTTGCATAATAGAATCACTCATTCTTAATTTTTGGGTAGGTGTATGTATTTTCAAACTTGTTCATGTAGATGGTCATATGTGAAGGGTTTATATCAGTGCATTCTTTTGTTTGTATGAAGTATCAACTGTTAAAATTGTTTATTGTTAAAATTTGTTGTATTAGTGTTGTTATTATTTTTTTTGGGGGGGGGGGATTTGTTGTTGTTGAGATATTCCCCCCAAGACAGTTTGATCTTTCACTTTCCATATAATATAGAGTTTGTTTATTATTGAAGTATTATCCATTTTTGAAGACAATCTAGAAATAAGTAATTGAAATTGTCTTTTACTTTATATGTCAACAAATAATTTATTAACACAAGAAGATTTATGAAGAATATGTAAAGAAAAAAAAGTTTGTTCAGTTACCTGTGAATGTTTTCAAGTGTTGGTGGTGGGGTTCTCTTTTTGTTTGTCTTTTAAAACATCATAATTGACAACTGATAGTCATCCACTTGTGGAAAAAGGAACAAGTTGCCACCCTTAAAATGCTTAACCCAATTTTGGGTAGTTTCGTCAGATATTGTTTCATTTCCTTCTACTTCCACAATTATGTGAGTAGCTTTGAGGCTCAGTTTAAAATAATGACTGGAAATTTTCTAAGTCTCAATAATTTAATCTGTCATTTTAACATCTAAAACAAAAGATACAGCTGAATGATATTGATAATAATATGCTATATATTATAATAATAATAATAATAATAATAATAATAATAATAATAATAATAGTAATAATGCACAAGGCTCTCCACCCTAGAGATGATAGAGATAGATTGTATGTGTCAAGAAAGGAAGGGGGAAGAGGTCTTGCCAACATAGAGGAATGCGTAGAAACCACAATCCAACAACTTGAAGATTACACAAGGAAGAGCAAAGACAAATTACTTATGGCGACCAACAATAGTAGAAACGGCAGATGGACAAACAGAAGAACGACAAAGACTAGAAAACAAAAATGGGAAGAAAAACAATTATATGGACGCTTCAAACGACAAATAGATGAGGTTGCACATCAAAAGACTTGGACATGGTTAAGAAAGGGAAACCTCAAAAGAGAAACAGAATCACTTATAATTGCTGCACAAAATAATGCCATAAGGACAAACTACATCAAAGCGAAAATTGATAAGACCCAACAAAATAGTAAATGTAGACTTTGCGGTAATAGAGATGAGACTGTTAACCATATACTCTGCGAATGTAGCAAACTAGCACAACGAGAATACAAAACTAGACACGACTGGGTTGGGAAGGTGATCCACTGGGAATTATGCAAGAAATTAAATTTTGACCACACAACAAAATGGTATATGCATAAACCAGAATCTGTTCTTGAGAACGAAACGCACAAAATTCTCTGGGACTTTGAAATTAAAACGGATCACCTTATCCCAGCAAGAAGACCAGACCTAGTGTTGATTAACAAAAAAGAAAGAACTTGTCAACTGGTGGATTTTGCAGTGCCAGCGGATCACAGGGTGAAGTTAAAGGAAAATGAAAAAATTGACAAATATCTGGACCTTGCCAGAGAACTGAAAAAGTTATGGAATATGAAAGTGAAAGTTATACCAATTGTAGTTGGTGCACTTGGAACAGTCCCAAAAGCATTAGAAAAGGGTTTGGAAAGTTTGGATATCAGAGGAAGGATTGAAACCATTCAGAACACTGCACTGCTGCAATCTGCCAGAATACTCAGAAGAGTCCTGGAGACCTGAGGAGACTTGCTGTCACTCAGACTCCAGTGAAAGACCATCAGCTAATGCTGATGTGAAAACTCAAAAGGAGCAAATAATAATAATAATAATATGGTTAGGTTATAGATATTCTTTAAATGTGTACTCCCTGTCAGTGGGGCTTAGAATATGCTGATTTTATCCCTTTAGACCCCTTTACCACAAGACGTGTCCTGGGCATGACACTAAACTACATCTGGAGATCTGGGGGAGTGGGAAGTACCCCCTTCATTACCATTACTCCCAGGTCCAACCTAAACTGAATCTATTAGTGTTTCATCTATGAGTTAAATAGATCTGTTTAAAAAAAATATTTGTATTTCATAGGATGATGTGCAAAAAAGTCTTCTTAAACAACTACATGGAAAATGTAAATATGAATGTACAGTGAATGTGATTCCCTAAATTCAAGACAGGTTAACAAGCCATTAGAATTGATCCATCTAAATCATTTAGATGTCTACATGAAATAATCTTTAAAGTGTGCAAAAAATGAGAATACTTTTTATAGGTGCTAGCATTACCTTATAAACATTACACAACAAAGTGATTTCCTCTCATATAATTATCATAAATTTACTACAAAATTATGAATATTCGGAAGTCTTGGGATGAGAATTTCTCAGAGGTGATGTGAAGATATTTGTTCAGATTCTGTTCCCATCCTAAAAGGAAGTAGAAAGTCATGATATTTTGATTGGCAAAACTCCAATTTTCTCCAGGTGGAAAAAAGATCAGATTTACCAATGAAAATGTAAGAACCCTTTAAGAATGAGATTATAGTTTTGCCAGTGAGCTGCCTATGATTTGTTGGACAGATTTCAAACATTATAGACAGATTTATTTTTGCTTAAACTCTACTCTCAATCTTTATTAACACTGTATGTCTTGCTAATTGTCTAATCATTATTACCTGTTGATAGCCTTGACATTTTCAATTAAAACATCAAAAAACAAAGGATCAAAGAAAGGAAGAAACAGTTCATATTAAATTACTAGTAAGAAAAATGAATGCTTGTACAATGTGTTAATATTATTATACAAAAAAACTATAAGATATTCAGCAAGATTATTTTAGTGTAAAATAGATAAAAAATATCATTAGATTAAATATTTTCACTGAAATGTACCCACATGTAATTAACGTTTGTAAAATAATTTGATTAATATTTTTTCATCTCTTTTGGATTTAAATATTCTTGTTCAATGTTTTAAAACATGTTACAAAATTATTGTACAATTCTTTATTACTTTCATATCAAAAATATTTTTTTAATTTTTGAAATGAAAATTTATATACAATCTTTTATAGTTAATTGAAAAATCTTTTTAAGAATTAAGAAAATATACATTAAGTAATTTAATTAAAAATTCCCTATAAATAATTAATTTGATGAATTTCATTAAATTCTGCTGTTCCCATGATAGTGCCAGCATATCAAAAACATCAGAGTCTTAAAAAAGACGAGTAGAAAATTATTAAATTTTACTAAAACTTTGTAATTAGCATTTTCAGATCAATTTTAGGGATTTTATATAAAAAGTTATTCAGAATAAAATTCTCCACAAGATGACAAATATTTTATTAAAATTAGTTGAATTTTATAAAAGTTATAAATTAAAATTATCACTTTGTACAAAAAACTCAATAATATTAAGGACATGGTAGTTACCAAACAGGCACAATTGATAATTGCATACTATTTTTCTATTTTGTAGTTAGTAAAGAACTGAATATTTTAAGCATTTCCTGTGACAAACATATAATAATTCATTTATGAACTTAAAGTTATTTGTGTAATATATATATATATATATATATATATATATATATATATATATATATATATTATATGTATATGTATATGTGTGTATATGTGTGTATATATATATGTGTGTGTGTGTATATATATATATATATATATATATATATATATATATATATATATATATATATGTATACTTATAAAGGAAGTTTACACACTAACAGGAAGTGCTAGTGGCATAATTGTTATCCAGGACATGATAAAATCAGTGAGCTGAGTTCAAGGCTGTATTCACTTCAAATTAATACACTTGAAAAAGGCATGAATCCACTTCTACCTTCAGCTATGGGTGAAATAGCAGGGAAGATGGAGGTTAGATCTGATGGATTGTAACCAGTCTAGAAGAAAACCTCTGAAAACCATGAAGATGGTTGGAAACCACTCCATTATTGCTCTCAAGAACAGTACAGTTTACACCCTAGAAATAACATGGCATTTGTTCCTCTCAAAGTAGTCCTCTTCATTGTTTATACACCATTCACAGTAACTTTTTCCCATTCAAGAAACTATTTTCTATCTCTTTTATTGTTTTAAATCAACAACCTTTTTGGTGGGATTTTTGGGCAAGTCCAAATCTGATGATTAAAAGCAGTTGACAGATATGAGATTTGTCACAATAGAATTGTTGTCTGTTGGGGGAGGACATTCAGATTTTAAATCATTAGGTGATGTTCATTGCAATTTCAAACACTCATTTCCAATTGGTACTTTTTGCATTGTTCACTCCCTCATCCCATAGAGACAGTTTTGCAACATTTAAAAAGTCTCCATAAAAGTTGGTTTTTTTTTCTAATCTGAAACAGAATTTCACAAAAAATATCCTTTGTCATTCAGCTTTGTGAAAGAAAAGACAAGTGCACTACACATAGGTTCATTCGAGCTTCACTTACTAACCAATGTGGCATAATGCAGTTTTTTTTTGTTTTTTTTACTGAAAACACTGCAATCAAAAGCTAAAATATTTTATTGGTCTGCTGTCTTATAAATTTGATTTCTTTTAGGCACAACCTATATTTATTTTAAAAATATATATAAAAGTACTTATATCTATTTTGGGGGTTTTGTTGAAAATTTTGTGCTACTTTAATTGTTGCAGGGTATTCAACTTTGTGATTTACAAGTAAAGAAATTGATAACCAAAGTTTTAAAGAAAGTTCATTTTAATGTGAAATTTATAAATTTTCTTTTTGCTATTTTAATAGTTTATATTTATTTTTGGTGCTCGGTAGTTGATGTTTGATATAATTATCTTTTGTTCAGTACGAAGATAATTTTTATTTCTTTTATTGGAAAGCGCTAAGAAGAGGGAATCTGAAAGTTGAGGCTTTTCTTTTCAGGTAAATTCTACAGTTTGGGAGAGAATTTACAAAGTCTAGTGCATTACTTAACATGAACTTGTAGAGATTGATTACAGTGTTGTTCTATAAGATCTGATTACATATAATAACTGGAAAGACAAAATGCAAGATGACATGACAGAAGCAGGTGCTTTTAGCCCATCAGAATGACAGGTAAGATGTATGAGTTGGGAGGCTGTCAGGTTATTTTTACCACTTGGTTATTCCCTGATGTATATTCACTAGATTGAAAGGAGTTGAAAAAGACCCTTTTCTCAATTATATTCTACTTTTAGAAAACTACAACACTGTAATGATAAATGTCTAAGCTGGTTGGCTGGTTGGTTGGTTGGTTTTACAGTACATCAACATTTTTTAGGTTATTGAATACTTTTTGTATACCCTTTTAAAATATCTCAGGTATATAATGGGAAGAGAGAGACAGAGTATGCTTCTAACTCATCGTTGTCAACCATGTTCTTCAGGGCTTATTTCCCTGTGGGTTGCTTCTTCATGTTGGGCTGGTCATCTCTAGTTTTTAATTAATCAATTAACAAGACTTAGTTGTTTTTCTTAAATCTTTTATTTAAAACAACCCAGCCCATAAAGATTTTGCACGGATCAACATCGACATCTTGAGAGCCTACAACAGTGACTTGTTGCATCTCATCTAAAACTATCTCACGCCTGTAATCGTGTGCATCTAGAGGGGTCAATTCGGGGGTCATCATAAATCAATCATAACCCTAACGGTTATGGAAATTTCCACTTAACACCCTCAATTTTAAAAT
>CM042171.1:24924951-24952451 GCA_023376005.1 Doryteuthis pealeii | reverse complement strand
TTTAATTAAACGCATCTTTAATGCTCCTTCTCATCTGAAAAATTCATCTTGTTAAAAATTACGTAAATATCTCTCATTCAATGAAGAAAATTCTTAAAAACAAGCCGATTCTTTCTTGAATCGGCTCAGTGAATATTTTCAAAATTAATTCTGATTATTTGCTCAAAATTACTGTACATATGGATAGATTGAATTGATTGATTATTTGTCGATCTTCTTCTATTTTCTCTTCTTATCAATTCACCCTTCAATGACTTTTATTCTATTAATGGATTTTCATTGTTTGATTTCTGGAGATGTTCACAATTTTTACAAACCCACTAATAAGTGGCACCACCAAAAATGGAACATTTACTACAGTGTTGCTGCAACTGTGTCCCCCCTCCCCCTCCCTTCTCATTCTTTTTCTATCAACATAGTTGAGCCAGCCTGATGCTGGTCAATACAACTAACAGCCACAATGTTTGTAATCATTCCCCTCCCGCCAGCAGGCATTATAATCCTTTGTTGTCAGCTGTTAGGAAACAGCAGACCAATTCCAATTACATATTAATGTTTTATTTATTGTCCCATTGTCTGAACTTGTAAGATCTCTACAATCTTTCAATCTAGATATTCGTTTTTATACCAATAAGATTTATAGATTGGCAGCTGTAGACATTTTTGCATCAACCTGCCAAATATACCCTCATAACAAAACATGTGCTCTGGCTATTGGATTCTATTAAAACGTTAATTATTTTCATATTTTCTATCTTTTGCTTTAGATGATCAACATAAAAGTTCTTAATTAAAGTCATGTAGAAATGAGCTGATTTATTAAAAAAGAAGACAAAAAACAAATTAAGACACTAAAAGTCAATACGTATATATTTTCACCCTTTGAACAATGGAAATCGTAGATTTTGAAAGGGATCAATTTAGGTTTAATAATTAGATTTTTCCTTAAGTTGAAAGAAAACCTTAATTGCCAAAGTAAATGATCAAATCTGAACAATAATAAATAATTTAAAAAATTTTTAAATTAAAAAAAAACTTTTTTGTCTCAATATTCAATTCATATAATCTTAATATCTATCTATTTTGTATGGTCTCAGTATTTATTTTGTATGGTTTCAATGTTTATTTTGTACGGTCTGAGTATTTATATTGTATGGTTTCAATATTTATTTTGTACGGTCTCAGTATTTATTTTGTATGGTTTCAATATTTATTTTGTACGGTTTCAGTATTTATTTTGTATGGTTTCAATATTTATTCTCTATGGTCTCAGTATTTATTTTGTACTTTTGTTATCACAAGTAAACACAAACTCTTATTAGATTATATCTTGAAATTATTATTTTTAATAGATGCTAATGTTTTCTTATTTGCTGGAATCCATTTTTTTCTCTATTTGTTGGTTTAACTCTAAAAATATATAATCCCAAATCATTTTATTTACTTGTAATTTGTTTAGCAACCAGATTTTCCTGTTAACAAATTCTGTGTTTATTTATCTTTTCTCTATTTTCTGTTCTTTAAGCCCAATGACTTTTATGTAAAACATTCTGGTCAGAACTTTGTTTTGTGTGTGCTTAAAAAACTTTGAAGATTTCCAGAAGAGAGAATGCTCAAAGCCTGTTGAACAACTTTCTTTGTTAACCTTCATCGACTGTTGCAGTTAACTAGTGAGCTGCTATGTGTTGATTGTTCCTTGTAGTGGAATGACTCGACTCTCACAATAAAGGGAATTCTTTTATGCAATGGCCACTCAGAAGTGTCTTCTTCATATCGTGTCAAGACGGCTATTATCTGGTATTGATTCATTCCTGAAAACTGTGTGGCCTAAGGACAATGATTCATCTTGAAGAATTCTCAAAGTTTTTCTAATACACAAAGATAAAAGAGAAAAATCTTTGTCTTTTACAATAGATAGGTACAGATTTTTCAATCTTATTGATAATTCCTTTTTTCTTTTTTTTTTTTGAGGATTTATATTTTTTTGAAGTTTTATATTTTGTTTAAAAAACAAACTCCCATTTTTTTAATATTCCAAATTAACATCAAACATGTTTATAGAATTTTCATTTTTATTTTAAGTTTTCTAAGTGAAACATGAAAATGGCAACTTTTTGTCCAATTCAATAATTTGCTTGTCTAAGAATGAAATAATTTTATTTAAAAAAAATTTAATTATTTATTCTATTCAATTTTTTAATTTTTTAATTATTATTATTGATAAATAGATAAATAAATAAATTTAAAGAAATAAAGATATTTACATATTCCTAAACAGGCCAGTATCTTTGAAGTAAAGCAAAGAGTTTTGAATGGTATGAGAATGTATCATTGATATTTTCTCTTAAAGAAATATTGAAAATGTTTTATATAGACAGTAGAAAAACTTTGGCTGCACTTGCTTATTTCTTCCTCTTCTTTTTTTGTTTTCTTACTTTCTTCTATCTTTTCTTCTTCTTCTAAAAAAAAAAACAACCATTATTTCTATTAATGTTTTAAAGATTATAAAAGATATTATATATCAGGATGTGTATATTCCTTCAACTGTCTTCATTGCAGCTACCTATATTAATACATTGTGTTAGAATTGTCTTTATCAATGTATTATGTTCATATTATTGTATTTTACCTTTTGAATTTCTTTAGATTATATTATTTTATATTACGACAACAAAAATACACAGTATATATATTTTTTCTTTTTTCAAATTCCTCTTGTTTTTTTAAAGATCAATACTTTAGAGAGTTTTTTTTCTGTAATGATTTTAAACAATGAAATTATTTTTGTCACAAGATATTTGAGGTTCTTGTACAAAAATTATAAGATTTAACATTATTGGGATGACTACTTTTGTTTTGTATCAGAAATTGAGATTTTTACCTTTGTCTGATTTAAGTGTTAAAAAAGGTTGAAACTCCAAAGATTTCAAGAGAAATTCATTGATCTTTTTATTTCTGTTTCTTTTGTAAAAATGGCATCCTTTTAATTTCATACATTTATTAAATAAATTTACCTTATTTAAGTCTAATTTATAATTATTTATCTTATTTGTCTTAAACTATTATTTTCATCTTGGCTGTTATATTCACAACATTTCAACTTTACCCTCCAGCCTTCTTCAATTATCTTTTGTAAAACTTCAGCTTGAATGAATTTCAAACTAAACTCTAAGAAAGTAAATTAACTGATATAAAATATCTTAAGGCATCGACAGCAGAATGCAAACAGTCGATTCCCATAGATTAAATAAAGAATTTGGTCAAAAATTACCTGAAGATTCCTGATTATAGCAAAAGACACCTGAAGAAGTGGCTAAAACATTGTGAATATAACAACCAAGATGAGGACAAGGATCTAAATATTGTAAATGATTATTCCATCTGCTCTGGACACATTAAAAATAATGTTTCATTTATTAGAATTACTTCAAATGCAAAGCTTCAGTACAAACCTGTAATGGATTTATTGTAGCATAGTCCTCCTGTAAACTTAGAGATTTAATGTTCTGTTTCAGGATTTAGATACTTACCAAACAGAAGAGAAACTATCATCATCATCATCATCATCATCATCATCATCTATATATATATATATATATATATATATATATATTAAATTTTTACTTGAAGGCACTTACAACGCATGTATCGCATAAAATTCGATACTTTTTCTTATAGAAAATGAACTTGACAAGTGTAATCCCGGCAAAGGATGGCTCGGTGTGTAGAATACCGTACAGACTGTATATATATATACCCCTCCACATGAGCAGGATGTGACACAAGGTCAATTTCTTAAACATTTAACAGGTTTGAATTCAGAGTTTTCATTCTAGACTGGTTGCTTAACCAAAGTTAAAGTGCTCAGTTTGCCCTACTATTTACTATTACTATTGCCCTACATACCTTTCCAAAAGTTATTAGTGCTATGTGAAATGCAAACAGCCTTGTCCAGGATTTGAACTTGTCTCACCAAGTTCATTTCCTATGACGGTAACCATTACCATGCACCTCTGCATAACATATATGTAAGATATTTAGTGCATAACTAAATGATCATTGGGTTCTCATCGTAACAACAGTCCATGATGATATTGATGCTTCTATCTAGGAAGGAGTAAAGGATTCTAATTAGCATTTTAGAGTTACTTCCATTATATTAAGAATTTGATGGATTAAAAAATTATGTTAAACACGAAGATCCCACAAAATTAACATTTAGTTGCAAACAGAACAGGAAATAACTTTATTCTTTAAATTAGTATATTTGCTCTAACAAAAATCTTGCTATGATGTGCCATTTTTACTCGTTACTGTATATATATATATATATATATATATATATATATATATATATATATATAATCAAATATCAGAATTTTTATAATATATTGAGAGATAGTAGATAGTTTTTATATCTTTACACATTAAAACATCATTGTTAGATTTTTTCTAGAATTAATTTTTTCTTGTCTAGAAAAAAAAAGTCACATAACTTTTTAAAAATAGAAGGAGTTGCTGAAAAGTTCTCATCCCAACCAAGTAAGGAATGAAAAGCTTTAAAAAAAATCTCTAAAAGCTCTAATATAATACTATGCCACATCTTCTTTATTCCAAGTTCAACACACTTGGCACATCTTTTCTCAATTCTCTTTAATCCTTCCAATCCTTGGTTGGCCTGAGAACTTTTCAGTACCTTTAGAAGTCAAAGATATTTGAATGGAATTTCTTTCATGTATGTGTTTTATAAAATAGGAGAATTGGTAAATTACAACTTTCTAAAATTAAAAAAGATGATTTTATTAACAATTTTTCCAAGTTTGTTGATATTTAGCTGCATGTTTTTAAGCTATTAGGCTGTTTATAAATTGTACCAAGTAGAACTATTCTAATAACCTACACATGGTCAGTTTAATATAGGGCTCTTATACATATGCAAGGACAAAAAATTGTCTGGTTTCTATGAACAGTGTCATGAAAATATCAGATGACTCTAACCTTTCCCTTTGCAATTAGGAGGTACTGACTTGGGGTTGGGATCCCAAAGACCAGGATCACCTTTTTGTTTTTTTCTGTGTTCTGCCTAAAAGCAAAACTATGCTGGGAACATTTAGCACATTCTAATCTCATCCCAAGGGCCAGTGAGTCGGTTAGATTTCTTTCTTTTTGTTGTTGGCCTAAACCCTTAAACCTTTGACTCTTCAAACATAGAAGATATAAAAGTTATAATCTAATCAGTAAGAGTTGAAATTGGCTCCTTGTTATAGTTGTTATTTACTTAACTTTGGTTTAGTCTGGCACACACATTTTAGGCTGATTACACTACATGTTGTTTCTCAGTGGTCACCCATCCAAGTACTGAGCAGACTTATTGCTGCTTAATTTTGGTAATCTAGAAAGTGGCTACTGGTTACAGTCGAATTATATTTATATATATATATATATATATATATATATATATATATATATATATATGACATAAAGCATGAATACAAAATAAGTATGTTATATTGAAAAATAATAACATACAATAAATGATTGATACATTCATGGCCTAAGATACAATAATTCAGTTTTAACTGTCATTTTTCAATATAACCCCCTAGCACATTTACACCCTTAATCTATTGAGCATAGAGCATATAGATATATATTTACTAATCCTTCCACATGAGCAGGATGTGATACAAGATCAATTTCTTAAGTGAAGTTTAACAGGTTTGAAATCTGAGTTTTCCTTCTCCTAGAAGGTTAAAGAGTCCATTGGGCCTACTATTTACCCATAGCTGAATTGAGAGTAGAGTATATAGATCCATTCTTTTGGATAAGTTTGTCTACAACATCAATGGTGTCCTTGTAAATGCTAAAATGATGACTGCTCCTTGTTTCATCTCAGGAAACAGGTAATACTCTAAATATGTGTGTATTGTGGTGTGTGTGTGTGTCGTGGTGGGGGGTAGGTAGTAATTAAAGTGGATAGGTCTGATGATCAATGAGTTGGAATCCATTGGAGACTTGTGAGCCAGAGTATTGTTGTGGTGGAAGAGCATCCCTGTTATAAACTTCCCATTTTGATTCTTCATAATTGTCTGTCATAGCTGCTTCAAGAGATCAGCATATGTATATACACATCCCCTCTGCCATGGTAAAATTTAGGAGCACAACTGGTTTAAATTTAAAGTTTTCCTTCTCCTTGACTTTTGGTTTTAATTTGACTCTTTTGCATCTAATTTACCAACAGCATCTTGTCTGTATCCTCCAAACATTGAGGAGTCCATCACATTCCATAGGAACATCACCAACTTGGATTTTTGATGTTTTGAATCTTGTTTTTTCTTTAGTTGGAATTGATCCACTCAAATCTCATCTATGGTCAGAAGTTGCTTTAGAAATTTTTAAGATTAACATAAAGAATAGCAAGATTTCCCTTGATAGTTCTGTTGAATCAAGATTTGATCCAAGGAGAACCAGTGGAATTGAAACCTTGATCATTTGACAATCATTGTAGACAAATTCCTGAGAGATTCTCAGTTCAGTGGTTCTGTAACACTGTTATTCTTTCTTTTATTGTCAAGACAAAATAATGGATTTTGTCAATGGTTTTCTGTGTAGTGATAGTGTCGGGTCTTTTTGGACAAATGTTATCTACTTTACTTAAATTCAATTGCTTACATTTAAATTATATTATAGGAAAGCTCAACCTTCTTTTCACCCTCCCTATTAGTGAGGCCTAGAATATGTTGACTGTATTCCTTGCAGGGGGGTAAGCCCTCCCTCCCCAAAAGGGTGTTCTCTGTATGACACTAAACTACATCCAGTAGTGAGGTTTCAGTTCTGGAACCTGGAAGTGTAAAGTTATACTTTCATTATTATTACTCCCAGGTCCACTCTGACCCAGTAGCCCAATGGACCCTGTTAGGGTCCCATCTATGGGTCAAATAGATTGAATGATTGAACTCACAACTTCCAGTTAAAATCTAACTATAATATTTTAGTCAATGCTCCTGCACCAATTGAGACAATTCAGAGACCATTTTTGAGAGCTTTAAATTTGCTGTAACCTTTACAATATAACAACCAAGATAGGACAATAATACATGTAGATAACTATGGGGATTATTTTAAAGAAACATTTTCATTATGTCCATTTCTAATGTTCATTTCTGTCCTGATTAATTTTGATACTTTTCAACACACACTTTGTTTTCATAATTAAAACATAATTGGATAATACCTGGATTTATCAAAAGGTTATTTTACCCTCTGACTTTATCTTAACATGTATTCAATCATAGAAGTTTTATTGTAGACATAAACTAGTCTTTAGCTTCTTTAATTTGGGATGATGAGGATGATGATGATTTTGTTCAAGTCACACATGGCTGCACTGTTTATTTTAACAATGCATCAAGATGGGGTAATTGATATGAAGAAGAACTAACAAAGAATCCTGAAACAGCATTTCCTCACATTTTGTTCCATTTTATTTACTGCCAACAAACATATCTCTTCTCAAATTACAGAATTTGGAAATAAGGACATCCACGTTTTATGTTTGGCTAAGCATTTTTTTTTTTTTTTGCTTAGCTTGGAAAAGAGAGATAAAGCTAAGGAGTGATAGTAGTAGCAATTTACATTTACCTTAAGGCCAGAAGTATGGTGCACTCAGTGAGAATGGAACTCTTTAATAGTCTGCTAGCCTAGCTCACAGAAACCATTACACCACGTGAGGTGACCTAAAACTCTAGGTGCTACTATGCCCAACGTGTGGATGAAATTCACTAGTCAGTAGCTCTGTGAGACCAGTTTATTAACCATGACATTAGAACAAAGTAATTACTCTGTAGTTTTTACTAAAGATTTGGTATGAGGCCACACATAAGTGATGATCAAACTCACTACTCTTTAGTAATTGGT
This sequence comes from Doryteuthis pealeii, assembly GCA_023376005.1. Classification (NCBI taxonomy): domain Eukaryota; kingdom Metazoa; phylum Mollusca; class Cephalopoda; order Myopsida; family Loliginidae; genus Doryteuthis; species Doryteuthis pealeii. Next base: position 24,944,534 of record CM042171.1, on the reverse strand, counting down.
TTTGAGACTTTCTTGCTAACCATTACATCACAAATAGGTATCTGTAGTCATTTACTGAGCTTTGCTTGGTTTGACACAAAGTTAAATGCATGGGGTACCCAGTGAGAATCTAACTCACTTGTAATAGTAAAGCATGTGAGGCACCCTCACGCGAAATAGATTATAGATAATGGGTTTTGCAACCCACCAATTGAAAATGTACAAAATGAAATCGTTTTCTCTATTAATATGTTCATTTGTTTCTTGTGAGTACTATAAACCCTCGCTATAACGAACTAATTGGACGAATGTGTGAGTCATTAAAGTTGAGTTCGTTATACCCGATGTTTGTATCCTCCTTTGGTAAATAAAAGTAGCATTATTTTGCCACAAACTTTCACCCTATCATGACCAATGTCACAACTTTAAACTAGTAACCTTTTTTTCTCTTTGATCATTCACACCTTTTCTCACCTGTTAGGGTCCCATCTATGGATTAAATAGAAGAAGAAAAAAACGAGTTCTAAAAGATTGTGTTTAAAAAAATTGAGTTTAAAAAATGTTGAATACCCATCAAGAATGAATAAAACAAAACATCCTTGACATAAAATAACCCAACAAGGGTTGACATGCCATAAAATCCAACCAATCAACCTTATTATTACACCGTTTTTTTTACTTACCCAATAAACCCAATCATTCATAAAACATATATTCAAATATACGACTTCTACTAATATTTCACGGGTCAAATTTAATCTCTAGGTCAATTATTGATCTACATTGAGGTCAGATAAACACCATCGATCTCAGTGACCCCACAACCGTAAGCAACCCTAGAACGAGACAGAAATCCTTCATCCTAACATGTTCCATCGGTCTTTGCACGCGTGTGTTCCGTAAATGAGAAGAAAGACCGTTATGTTCCACGTGTTCTCCGCGTTTATCGAATTTCATTCGGTAAACCCGGAGTTTGTTAGGATGTATCCATTATTCATTGTTGCCAGTGTTTTAGAGTAGTGTTGTTGGAAGAAAGAAAACAGGTTGTCATGGTGCCAGCTTACCTTCACAACATAATGCTAAACCTTTTCTCCATTGATGATTTTTCTTTGAAGTTTATGAATGAAATCATTGCTGGCTTCCACTCCAACTGTTACTACTACAATAATTACTACAAACAGGTTAGGTGCCATAAGAAGGAATAACACTACACTTGATTCATTCACTGTTCAGTAGAGCTTCATCATCCACGGAAACGTCAACATCAGTTTCACTTATCCGCGGTTGGTGCAATCAACAAACCATTTCTGCATACGTTTTATGTTTATATTTACATTTTTTGTGTAGTTGTTGGATTTTTTTGCACAGTCTTTTGAGAGGAAGTATTTCTATATAATTATAAAAAATGCACACAGCCCTATAGTTTTAAGTATTCCTATCTAATACTGATAATTTATACACAATGACCTATTTTTATATTCATAATGTTTCACCACAAGATGCAGTTTAATGTCATACTCATGACAGTCGTTTTTATAGGGTTCTTACCCCTCTACAAGGGATACAGTCGGCGTATTCTAAGTCGGTGCGACTTAGAATTATTAGGGCAAAGATGACCAAATGCCTTGAACATTTTATCAGAATATCTAATGCCAGGGTCAAAAAGGACATTATCTTTCAAGGCAAAGTCTGAACTATCAGATCTTGAGGGGAAAATCTCAAAATAAAAGATAAATAGTTTTATTTCATTTTTCCAATTGGTTTGTCAAATATATTCAGCAGTGGGGATTGTGTTCCCTCTGTAATCAAATGAGCTTATCAGTATTTTCCCGCTAGTGGTCATCTTATTCTTGATGCAACCGAGGAAAATTATCTTATTATGTTAGATACAGATACAACTAAGACAGCCACATCACTTATTGACGTCACGGTTGCTGGTGCTATTGCTGTTGTAAGAACAGAGTTGAATAAAGATTTGCCTCCACCACACGTGTCTCGTCTCACCATTACAAATAGGATCATTTACCATTTTTCATATATATATATATATATATTATATATATATATATATATATATAATGGTGCCAGAAGCCAACTCATAAAAGAAAACGAAATGGAGTTTTTACCTCCTTCAAAACCTGTTAGCTTTAATCAAGATAATCTTACAGCTGTATGAAAAAATAGGGAAAACAAACTAGATTTATACTTGCGAGCAACCGAAAACGACAAGACAGCTAAAGTGATCACTTCTATTCTTCTAATTGTATCGGTTCAAAAGGAAGAGATATTTTCTCCACATTCATTTTCGACTCACCCGAAGAAAAAAACAATTTTACAAATTGTACTTTGGAAATTCAACACAAATCGTGAACCAAGAAAAAAAAATGAACGATAATAAAACACAGATTCTGTTTGTGCAAACGAAACAGAAAAAAATGATGACAAAGCATCGTCTCTGAAGAAAGTGAATTTAGAGACATTACTCATTCAACTTGTTTTGATATGCGGTATTTAAGGATTTAAGCCTTCGAGAACGTCTACTAATGCAAGCAGACTTACCTCTGGTCAGGATTATTTAATCAGGACTGAAGAAACAAAAAAGCAATCGAGAATATTAGACACACAATCTGAATACCAAAATGCTGAAGTCTCTACGATAAGAAATTGCCAACAAGCAAAGTATGGCGCCAAAATGTTAACATGCTGGAAGAGAAGGACGCCATGTTGAAAGAAATGACAATGAGTTCGCCAAATTTCCAAGTTACTCAGACTCTTGCAAATATTGCGGCGGCAATCATAACAGTAATACTTTCCCGGCATTTCATAAAACGTGCATTAAATGCAACAAAAAAAGGACATTATGAAAAAATGTGTAGATCAAAAATAGTTATACACAAAATCGAAATATCATCAAATAAAGGAGACTCATTACTCGACAAGTACACTATGAAAGTCATTACCACCAGAAGATCAAATAAAAGAATATATTCAGTAAAAAGAACAAAGATCGATGGACTGCAATACTAAATATAAATAACACAAAATCGATTTTAAAAGAGACTCAGGTGCAGAAATTACCGTAATACCAAAGAATACATATAAAAACTCCAAGACCAGAACTAAAGAAAACCTCTATCAAGCTTCATGCATAAAATACAAAAAAAAAATTCTGCATTAGAAAAATGCAATATATTGATACAAAATAAGGGACACGGAATCCATGAAACATTAATAATCGCTGACATAAACTCTCAACCGGCCCTAAATGCGCAAGCCTATGAAAAACTGCAACTAATACAAAAGAACTTTTAAAATAAAGAACTCGACCGTAAAAGGCTTATTAGGGGCCTTTACGATGACTGCTTTGCGGAAATTGGTACTTTGGGATCAACACACAAATCATGAAGTAGCCAGTAATATCCTCCTCTAGAAGGGTGCCCTTTGCGTTAGAAGGAAAACTCAATACAGAAAAAAAAAAGAATGATAAAAATGAGAATAATCAAACCTATTAGTAAAAAACCCGATTGTTACACATTTGTTTGAACCCAAAAGACCTAAACAAAGCGGTAAAGAGGGGACACTACAAACGCCTTATTGCAGAAGAGATCTTCGCAGAGATGTACAACAAATATAAGTATTTTCAAAGATAGACGCTTTAAACGGTTACTGGCAAATTAAAGTCGACGAGGAGATCTCACGGTTACTAACTTCTACAAAATGATGTTATATGGTCGTTCGAAAAGCCTTAAATCGAAGCTATAGATAACCTTAAAAATGATAGTCAACCCATTCTACAGTATTATGGCCCCAACCTACCAACAAAAATAACCACAGAGGCCAGTAAAAATGGACTAGGTACAGTCATGCAACCAAAAAACACTATTTAAAATCATTCGCATCAAGAGCAAAGGATCTTTCAGAATAAAATTACGGTGAATCTCTGAGTATAGTATTTGCTTCTAAAAAGTATCTCCACTTCATATATGGCACGCATTTCGTGATCGAAAACGACCACAAATCCCTCAAACAGATGTTTTATAAAATCTACTCAAAAGATTGTTAATAGCCTTACAAGCTTACGATTTCAACCTAGAATATATACCAGATTGTGACCCAGTCATTGCAGACACGTATATATCTGAAAGACTCAAAAATATTTGACACGGATATGAATTATTACATAGATTCAATAATAAATTATCCGATGACAAACACCAAATACAGAGAAGACACAGATATTACAAGCACTTATTGAATATATGAGAAATAAATGGCTCTCCAAAGAGAAAATGCTACCCGATGCTTCAACCCTTGACTAATTATCAGTTGTTAAAAGACTAAAAGGCACTTGTATGAATTCCTAATTCGCAGAGAAATACTACAAAAAGTCCTACAAGACATGTAGGGGTCGAAAAATGCATTGCAAGATCCAAGGAAAGTGTAGATTTGGTAGTGATGAATGTCCAAATCAAAGAAATGATAAACTCCTGCTCTGTATGCATCGATCACAGAAATCAACAACCAGCTGAAACTCAAATAAATCATGAAATATCATGGAAAATCATATCTAAACATAATAGACTATACAAGATAACTGTCATAAAAAAGCTAAAAAAACACATTCGCAAAGTTTGGCCTGTTTGGTTGTAAGTGACAACGGACCTGAATTTAAGTCAATAGACTTCGTCAAAAACTGGGACTTTAATCACATAACTGCCAGTTCAAACTACCCTCAAGCGAACAGAATAGTAGAAATAAATATACAAACAATTAAAAAGATCCAAAAAAAGACAATAAAAAACTAGTTAGCATTCTTAGCATTATGACAGCAAAAATTAATGAACAGAACCTTACAAACAAATCTTCCAAACATAAAACATAATAAATTCGCAAACAAAAAAAAAACAAAAAAAAACTAGTCACAATCTATTTGCGAGTTACTCATTCTCAAATCAAATGATAATATGAAAATAAAATTCGAAAACAACTGGTTAAAAAAAAAAGGAATAGTGATGAAAAAAATGAAGCCAAGCTCATTCTTATTTAATTCTCATTGAAGAAGGAAAACAAATTAGACGCAACAGACGTCACCTATTCAAAACAAATGAAAGAACAGACAATGATATTAATTATGACAATATCATAGCAGAAAATTCAAAATCAAATACCGAAAATCAACAAAACAACAACATAAGATACTAACAATAGAAAAAGCGGAGGAGTAATAAATCTCCCCCTAAGATATAGAGATTAAAATGATAAAAATAAAAATGATCAAAAAGGGGAAGATGTTAGATACAACTAAGACAGCCAGCCACACTACTTATTGACGTCACGGTCGCTGCTACTGCTGTTGTAAGAGTTGAATAAAGATTTGTCTCTGCCACAGGTGTCTTGTCTCCCTCCTTCACCGTCTAACAATTACGATTAAGATCCCTTGTCGCATATATAATCAAGGAACCATCCTCCCAGGTGGCACCTACCCCATAGCATAGTAGCAATGGTAGGGTCAATTCTTGATGCCTGAGGCACCCATAAATCGAGAATGCCGACGGAACTACATATCTTTTGGTACCACCCACCTGTACGCGAGAGCGTCCCCAATTTAAAAATGACCTTATCACGTAAATAAACTTAATTTAGAATTGATATTTTATTACGAATGACACAAATATACAAGAATGCTGAAGCAGACTATTACGTTTTTTTTTAAAGAATTTTAATTTAACTTTTCATTTTTAAATTTTTTTTTAGATAGGATTTAGATTTTCCAGTTAAATGTTTTGGACATTGGAAGTGAATTTCACCAGAGGGCGGAGACCTCTCTCTCAGATAATGATGTCCGACTGTACTTAGTAATTTTTAATGAGGGGTGTGAATTCTACTTTCTCTTTTTTCCTAGCCACTCGATGTTTATACACTATTTTGCTGCACCCAATAAATCCTTAAAAAAAAAAAAAAAAGGCGGAACTTGACTTTTAAAAAAAAGCCCAGATGGTTAAATGACCTAAATGTAGTAATATAAAAAATCCTGTAACTCTAGAACCAAAAGAGGCAGGATTTCAGAAACACACCCAATTCTAGGAATTGGAAAAAAATATGAATAAATAAAAACGAAAAGAGCAAGGGCTACCTAAACGTCTGCAAAATTTTAAAACTTGAATAAGAAAAATAAAATGCATTATCTGAAAATGGCGTTTGTAAATGTGCAGGTTCTAGACATGATACGAGCTGAAGTAACCATCTATGCCGTTCAAGATTTGGGTCAAAGCTGATTTTGTATTTACAATCTTTCTTGTCAGTTAAAAGTTACACTGAATGGTTACAAATGCTAATTGTTGTTATTATAAATGATAAATCGACATAACAATAAAGATATATCGATTATATTTTTAATATTATCTTGTAAAGATAATATTTCTTTTGTAGAGAAATATCTTTTTAATTTGAGTGATATTTGAAAAATTGTTACATTTAAGCATTTTTGTTCAAATGATTGATACTAATAGAGCAATAATTCTATATACCTATTCTATATCTACATATTGAAGGATTGTCTATAAACTTAATTAGTAATGTTTAATTAAGTTTTAATAATTATTTTAGTCAGGCAATTCATTCTTTTTTTCTTCTGAAGTTTGGAAATTTAAATTCTCTATGATTAGTTAAATCTTGCAGCAACATGGATTTCCATTTATTGTTTAGAGACAACTTTCTTGGTGAGACTCTCCCCTTACCCATGAGGATCAGAATAATATTTTTTATCATTAAACTATTCTCCAGGGGCCAATGAGTGTCCATTTTATGGGATTTTGTAGATAAATATCTTGAAATTTGAGTGACACATTTTTTGTTTGTTTTATCATGTCCAGATTGTTAGTCGTAAGTAACTGTGAGGTAGAATGTCCGTTTCTTGGTTGCCACCTGCTCAGACGAATTCTCGAAATTTCTTTCGAGAATTCGTCTGGGAATTCATTTTGGTTTTCAAAGTTTATGCTGATCTATTTCTTGAACAACTAAAGCATGAAACTAAAGCAGAAGATCTGATTCTTTAAAAGAGAAGCGCATATAATAATCACTTAGCAATTGACTGAATTCTTATAAGTGACTCTGAACTGAGTTGCCTACAACTCCTCCTCTTCCTCCTCCTCCTATGTTAAACCATTGTAAATATCGAGACAGATTACAAAGACATTTTCTTTTCTAAACACAGTATAGACCTTGCTTAACTTTTGTTCTCTGTGATTAGAAGTGATAAGAATAGACGTGTGATTTCTTTCTCTCTCGGTAATAAGACTATATTTTCCTGTTGCTTCAAATGGGGATTAAAAAAATGTTTATGGCTATTAGCTTCTTTTCGAATACTTTCTATCTATATAATAAATGATCTGGTTTTGTACGTACCATAACACGACAAAAATGGCATATTATTAACGTTAAAATGCTTTTACTCAGATAATAAAGCAAATTCCAATGCAATTTGAATTTTAGTCGTGTGTGATCTGGGGGGGGGCAACGTTTGCGCTCACTTTGATCATTATAGTTTCTCAATGGAAAAATTATATCGCACTTCTCTCTATTTGTTTACAGTAGCAATTCTCACGGCATCCTAAAATGTTGTAGGCATTTCCATTTTCGGTGGGTTCCATATGAAAAATGCTTATAAAATCGCTATAAACCCTGTCAACCCATGAATTAAATCAAGGTTGTTTGTATGTGTATTGTTTTTATAACATTCTATCGATGAGACAGGAGAAAATATGACGAATATTCGAACACCCGTTTTTTCGCGTATAATTCCTCACACGAGGGGGTGTTGGTATATTTCGCTTATTTACAAAAAACTTCCGGTAATATGAATATGGTCAAATTTGACAGAATGCCAATTAACGTCTAACAGTTTAGATTGGTCAGCAGATCCTTTTGTCATTGTCCGTCATCAAAGTTCAGCTTCTGTGGAATAATAACTTTTCGTTGTAAAAATTAGTCTCAATCACCAAATCACCATTAAAAAAGCATCGCATCATCTACACAGATTTACCTTAAAAATCAACAGAACTGGGATTCTCTAAAGTCACTATACCTGCTTTCATTGGGACGAGGGGGGAATATTTCTAACGTATAAATTAAGGTTGAATTTTTAACTATGTGGAAGAAATAATGCTTTTTATAATTTTAAGAGAATAACTAAATAAATATTTGATATTATAAACAAAATTTCTAAACACTAACCCCCCCCAAAAAAAAACAAACAAAAAAAAACCCAACAAACAAACAAAAGAACCTTGATGTAAAAAAAGTTACTTGATTTTACATCAAAGTTTTCTTTAACTTAAAACTTTAAAGTGTATATTTATTTACATTTTCATGTTCACCTCGCTAATACGCATTTTTTTGAAAAGTTGGGTGTAATGGTCAGTGACCATTGTTAGTGGGTTCTCGGTGCAGTTCTCATTGAATGCCCCATTGTGTACATTATTAAGTTAAGCTTTGCAAATGACGGTACTTCATTTGCAAAGCTTAACTTAATAATGTACACAATGGGGTCTTAAATTATGGAAAATAACAAGTAAACATTAGGAAAATAATCCCCATAACTTTCCTAAGAAGATCCTTTATTAATTCTGTTTAATAAATTAATCAAAGTTTGTTCGTTAAATTTTGAAATTAATAATCAACTTCTTTGTAGTGTTACAAATGTTTTGGTACAATCTTTATTTAAAAACAAAAAAGGAATTATGTAAAATCAATGTACATTAGAGATGTACAAAAACGTGCACCTACTAAATGCACCGTTTTTTTTTTCAACTCCGTCCCACTAAATTGACTAATTAACATAAATAAAAGATTAGGTGTCTTTTAAAAGACATTTTCCTCAAAATTTTGATGACATACATTTTTTATATTTTGTTGTCTTTCCTCTTCCCCCAATCATTTGTTTTTTTTTTTTTTTTTTTTTTTTGGCATCTTTTTTACTTTATTCGTTTTCGTAGCTTAATCTTCTAAGTATGTGGTTGATAAAAGAGAAGAACAAATTTTGGTTAAACTTTGCGATGTTTAAAATTGACATCTGTATATTAAACTGACAGGTGACTGGGATTTTGTTAATTAATGTAAAAATACTTAATAAATTCATTTGACTGATTAGACAAACAAAATATTTTATGTAAATAATAATAATTATTTTTTTTTTTTATTTTTTTCCTAATGTGATTTTTCATTGGACGATATTTTTTGACGGAGGTTCACACGAGAACCAATATCAAAACGTCGCCTAACCTTTTCCACTTACAAAAATTTATTAGCATAAAAAACACGGATTATTTCTCTATTGATCATCTATACTTAGAAGGAAAGAGATTGTCAGTAATAAATCATAACATTGCTGATAAAAAGTGTACATGGCATGTACACACACTTTTTATCGGCAATGTCTATTCAACAATTTATGTAAAAAAAGGTTGTTGTTTTTTTATATATATACATGGAAAAGAAAGAAAATTGTCTACGAAATTCCGAGTGGAAATTTCTTTAAAAAAAACAACAACAAAAATTTTGCCCTTTATTAAGTACCGAAAGTTTTATTAAAATCCAATTATAATAAATTGATAATTATATTAGGGATGTCCAGAAATCGGGAATTTTTAATTTAAGAAAAATTTTCAAACTATTACCAAAACTCGGGGAATTTTAATGAAATTTTCACCAAATTATTCATTAATGACTTAATTTTAACTTAAAAACTTGAAAAAAAAAAGTTTTTTTTTATCAATTCAGAATGTGTGTGTGTGTGACCTTTGGTCATTTGAAGAAACAAATTTCCAGTTCCTAATTTTTATATTTCTAGAAAGATCAAATCCCGAAGAATACATAAAAAATAACTCGGTTATTTGTTGTTTTTTTACCTTCATCGAAAATGCGTGTGTATAATGTACATTAGGTACCACCAAAATACGTCACGTGATCATTCCAGGCCATATTGAAGAGAGAAATGTAAATATGATCAGTCTGACAGATCCATAACAATAACTTAATAGCGGGTTCGATCCTCGCTGGAAACACCCTACTTGTGACCTTTGTCGCATCCTACCTGTGGCGATCAAGTTGACCGCGGCTATATGGAAACCTCTTTCTTCTTCTTTCTTTTTTTTTGAACTCACTACTCGCTTTCTTAATTGTTTTTTTTTTAAGTGATGATGTGTGTATTTAGAGCCACAAAATGGACTCTAGCCAGATCGTGTGGATTAGCATTGTTGATTTACCTTCTATCCTATGTTCAACTGAAGTTAGCCCATTTAAGTTAATAGGGGAAATTTCAACTCGACCAGTCACTAAAAGCTTTACAAAAAGGTAAATAGGTTTACAGAAAAACCAGAGAGAAAATATTTACGTTTTCATCTTCTCTGTTTTTCTTTTTCTCTTAACGTGTTATTTTATTTTACTGGGTGGTTGGTACGTTGTCTTATCTGTCAGAAGACCCCTTTCTATTTCATGTGTGGTTTTTACTGGGAAGATTTTACCTTGTGTCAACATGCTTTGCCCCCTTTAACTTTCACACCTCTGATATAGTGTTTGCCTTCTTTTTTTCTTCTTTCTCTTTTCCCTTCTCCCTAAACACGCGAACACACACACACACGCACACGCACGCACACACACACACACTTGACATGAGTACAAATATAAGTGGATAGAGACTGTGCAATTTACATATGTGACTGCCACATTCATTCACTTCTAAATCTCCCCACTACCAGTGAAGGGAGGAAAGAATCTTAGGGTGGCGGCGGTGGTGGTGGCGCCAACGTGATTCCCAGATACCATTTCTCAACGTTTATGAGGATCTCCTTACTGAGTGATGGGAATCTCCTGAGGATACTCTGTTTTTTCTCTACATACTACGGATAGCTTCAGGGCTCATCAAGGATAAATTCTTTTTAAGTATGAAAGAAAAGATTTATTTAATGCTATTTTTAAGTCAACATTTATTTATATATTTTGGTGCCATTAGTTTTAACATGGAGAAAAAGAAAGATATTGAATAAAATGTAAATTTAATGCAATAAAACTTTATTTGTGGGATTTAATTATTTATAATTCAAAAATTGCCACAGCGCACAAATTGGAAATTTATGGTTTAGTTCTTTTCATATAATAAAAAAACAAAAAAAAAAAAAAAAAAAAAAAAAAAACAAAAACAAAACAGACTGATATACTTTTATTCAATATTTAAGATTTTCCAATGACATAATCTTTTCAACAACTTGCAAATCAAATACTACACATTCACTAATAAACGTCCAGAGCTGAAAATTTTGAAATAATTTTACATAATTTGCATTATAAGTTCTGTACTACAATGTACTATTCAAGCATTAATGGGGGTGGGGGGTGATGTTGTGATTGATTGAATTCAAACCAGCTTTAAAACTGACTTTGTGTCATATCATACCCATAGCAGAAGAGGTGTGTGAATAAACTCTTTTGAAGTTTTTATACTAGTACTAATTGGTGTCCTTTTCTACCAGAACCCAAGTGACAGCAAGTCTCCAGGATTCTTCTTCTTCTTCTTATGATTATTATAAGTTTTTTCACACCAGCATTAGCTGATGGTCTTTCACTGGAGTTTGAGTGAGAACAAGTCTCCTCAGGACTCTCCTGAGTATTCTAGCTGATTTCAACAATACTGTTGTCTGGATGGTCTCAATTCTTCCTCTGATTTCCAGTTCCTCTAGTCTCTTTTCTAAGTTTTTGGGGACTGTTCCAAGTGCCCCAACTACAATTGGTATCACTTTTACCCTCATATTCCACAGTTTTTTTTCAATTCTCTAGTACAGTCTAGGTATTTGTCTATCTTTTTGTTTTCTTTCATCTTCACCCTGTGATCTGCTGGAACTGCAAAATCTACCAGTTGACAAGTCTCTTTTTTTGTTGTTAATCAATACTAAGTCTATTATTATTGATATTATTATTTACTCCTTTGTGGTTTTTCACTGAAGTCTGAGTGACAGCAAGTATCCTTAGGTCTCTAGGACTCTCCCAAGTATCTTACCTGATTTTAACAGTATTCTAGTCTAGGTGGTCTTCATTCTTTCCCTGATCTCCAAATCCCACAATTTCTTTTCCAGGCCTTCAAGGGCACCAACTACAATTGATACTACTGTCACTTTCATGTTTCACAGCTTTTTTTATAGCTGACAAGACCCAAGTATTTGTCTATTTTTCACTATCTGATTGAGATAATATTTTATCTGTTTATCAAATAATAATTAATCACAATAATGCAACCAGGTGGGAAATATTTGTAAAATAACTAGCAGTAAAAAAAAAAAAATAAAGTGCAATTTCTGCCATAAGAGCAATTAGATCAACCACATATAATGCTCAATGTTCAAATTCTTCAAGTAAAAGAATTTGATGATTCTTTATTTTGGGGTGGAACTTTCACAGGGTCTCCTGTTAATGTGGCAGGCATCAATTGCTTTACTATAGAACTCCAAATACCCATGTCGCCTCCCACTCAATATGTTTTTTATATTTCTTTAGTAAGGAGTTAATGTTTGATATTGGGAATCATTCAACTTCTGAAAATAAGATGATGGAGAAAAAATAGCATGTCAAATCTTCAAGAAGAAGATACTTCTTTGTCAACTGCAGCTTCATATTGCATTTCACATTGTTTGAGGTGAAATGAGAATACCAAAAGAATAAATATGTAGATTTTGTTGTCCTTCACAAAATCTGAATATACAGGGATGTATGATTTCTCTAAAAAAATAATAAGAAATATTATTCATCTCAAAGTCAAATACTTTTATCCATACAAAGAAATAAAAAAAATTAATATACCAACAAAATAATTGTATCCTATATAGAATTTTTATGAATGGACCTATAATCTTGAAGCTCATTACAAGATCAATCACAAAAATGAAGAAACACTAGCTCTATATTCTAATGATGAAGTGAACTTAATTAAAATAGTGAAATTCAAGTAACATTGTAACATTTATTTATTGTTGTCTTTTTAAGTTAGATGAAATTATATGTTAAGTTGAATAGCAGAAATAGATATGTAATTTTTTTGTGAAATCAACTTTATAACTATTCAGGTATTTTTAGGATTGGAAGTTTATTTTATGTGCATTCTCCAAATCTCTATTACCATTTTTCAGATTTCTGCATGAATATATATATATATATATATATATATATATATATATATATATATATATATGTGTTTTAATAAACAAGTGAATACTGCCACAGTAATATTTTTGTCAAATCCTCCAAGAGAAAGTTGTGACAAGAATTGTAATGGTACTTACTGATATTCATGGGAAATTGTAATTTCAAATTTGTTTTAAATGGATGAGAGTGATTTTAATGTTCTAATTGTTTTGAGTGGATTTTTGAGTGAATGTCTTGGTTTTAACTATCATTTTGTTCAAATTCTTTGTTTAGTCATTAAACTTTTATCTACAAATTTATTATATTTAAACATTTCCTTATTTTGTGCATTGAAAACACAATATTCAACCAGTCTGATCTCACTTGAAGATATTTTATAAAAAATAAAATGTTAAAACACAAACCAAATGCAGATACATTTGACATAGTGTAGATTTTTTTAAAACAATATTTAGTGTAAATTGTGTTTTATTTATGTTTAAAATAAATCTTTACAATTGTTTTGGCCTCAGTTAAATTTTGTGATTTTTTATTGTTAATTTGTGTCTTTGTTCTCTCTTTTGTTTTTCATCATTTTTTAAGCAAAGTGAAAAATCCACTAAAAAGGAAAAATAGGAAAAGACAGAAGAGTTCAAGACTAGAGATGATGATTGATATTGCATTTGACAGTTTTCAGGTTATAAACATTAAAAAACCCCAAAAAGGTGGCATAAAATTCCACAGGTGAGAAGTACATAGGAAGAAACTATTATGATAAAAATTATCATTACATTTAAAAATTTTAACAGTAAAAGATGAGATCAAGCAGCTAATCTTGTGCTATGTCTAAATACATGGCAACAAAAGACAGTTTCCATGGAAGTATTTATAGAAAAGATAGATTCTGATGATGTGATAATGATTGAAGTCAACCTTATAATTCTGGACCAATATTATTGATGATTCTTCTTTGGATTTTATCTAGAATCTCAGGAATCAGACCAGATGTGGCAATAATACTTAATAGAAGGGTTTTTGGTTTTGTCTATTCCTATTTGGTTTCTTAAGATATACCATCATCGTTATCTTACATTGGATTCCTTATGACCTATACATACTGCTTTTAAATCAAAATACAACTTACATAGACAGGGTGTTAGTAGCAGTTTTGGGGAAACCTTATTGTTTGCTAGTTTTTATATCATTCAGTTGTTACTCCATTTTCATGGCAAGTATTGACATGGGGTGAGATACAAGTATTCTAAAATTTTCTGGTCATTTACCATTGCCAAAATATATCAACTGAATAAACATCATAATTTATGGGTCATTGACATGTGGGTAGAAGGATTCAGATTTGATTCCAGGGGTTCATTTATTTGGAACTGAAGTGGAAACATCAAGTTCTCTCTTTCCACTTAGACTCTTTCTATTGATAAATTCTGACAGTGTCTCATGTGAAGATTTTCTTGTCTACTTCTTTAAGTGTACTTAGTTGAACTAAGGGTGTTACTAAGTACTAACTGTTTATTAATGGATGAATGTTTTGTAGGAATTACATGAACTTTCTATTGACTGAAATTGTCTTCTAACTAGAACTTAACAATCATGATTTGATGTATAGGTTCAAACCAAACTTGAAGGTTTCAATTTAAAATGCTGTCAAGAACTATAGAAAAAAAACAAAAACAAAAAAACAAGCTGCTTCTTCTACAAGACATCTAATAATGTATTACCCCCCCACACACACATAAACATTTAAATGTTCTAGAAATTTCACCAGTAAATAAAAGTGTAAAAAAAGGATTCAAAGTTATATTTACTTGATGGTACAAACTCCGACAAAGGTTTGATAAACAAAACATTTAATACGTATACAGCACATGGATAAAGGGGTACATAATACATAGGTAAAACAAAGTTACATGTAGAAAGATAAATACACATTCATGAATGGTACAAGATATACATAAAAGCCACAGACATGGGACTAGGGATAGTCCATGCTGTGTGAATAACTTACAGTAATGTAAGGGGGGGGACGAAGCCCCAACGAGAAGGGGTAGACCTTAACTAACCCATGTGTCTCGTAGTATCAGGAACAGGAAAAGAGAGAGAAGCGTTTGAACCAGCCGCTTAAATATAAAACGGCCCCCTAGCGGGAACCAGCAAACTAAATGGGCAGACAACTCCCCCAGGCAAATACGAAACTAACGCTACAAAAGGATGAATTTTTTCAGGGATTGATCTGAACTAATTACTCATGAATTTGACTTAAGTGCACCCATGTCTTGAATAACAATTCAAATATGATGTATAAAAAAGCATTTGTTTAAACTCTATAAAAACAGAAAGAAGTCTTTTTTTCAAAGCTTATTCTTGGTTCATATGGTGTATATGTCCCTATCTGTACTAATTGATAAATTTGACAGTTTCATAAGGAAAAAGAAAAAGTGCTTGGTAACTACAAAATTTAATGGATTGTAAAGAAATTCAACAGGCATGGATATTACACTACTGTCAACAAGTTTCACTCAAAATAACTGCCATTAGCATCGATCACAGCCTCAATCCTACTCCGGAACCTGGAGCAAGCTGATGTTACAGTTTCCCTGGGAAAGGTCTCAAAAACTACCTTAATTCTGTCGATTAACTGGGCGTTTGTAGTACTGGCATGGCAATTGGTGTCTTTCTCAACAGTGCCCCATTTAATCCATGGTGTTAAGATTTGGGGAGTTCAGAGACCAAAAATTGGGACTGGTATAGTCATAAAAATTCACTGACAACCATTTTTGACTTTTCCCAGAGGTGTGCCAGGGGGCCAAATCCTACTGCTGTACATATGATCTACCATTGGCTACCCTTGTTATCCAGGGTTTGACTACAGTGTTTAGTAACTCCGTGTAGGCATCTGAATTCAACCTGATACCTCAAACCTTCGGAGAAAAATAACCGAATATAAATATGTCAAATTTATCCCGAGCACCCTGTATATATATATATATATATATATATATATATATATATATATAATATTACTAATATTTGTAGAGGAAAAGAGTTAAGATTCTATCATGGTTTCAATCCAAATGATTTCATCAGTACCCTACCTTATACTTAACTAAGCTGATGTAATTCCTTGGTTAAATCAGTTTAACTCAGGAATTACATTGACTTAGTTTAGTAGGGTCCTGATGAAATCATTTGGATTGATACCATGATAGAACTTAACTCTTTTCCTCTACTAATATTACTAATATTATCATTCCTCTATGTTTTTTTATATATTGAGCACTTTTGGATAATTTACTAATGACACTGCAACAGAAAAGTTAAAGTGTCAATTGGAGACGATATATATATATATATATATATATATATATATATATATATATATATATATATATATAAATTAGAGGTGTGTATTCATAAGAAGTAAGGTATTCATTGCTTACCATATGAAAAACTAAAAATATATTTATCAAGTTTAGCCTATTACTAATTTCAATTATGCCATACAGCATTTTATGGAGACTCAGTGAATTTATATGTATTGTAATGAATACTTAAAACTACTAAGGTGACATTCACCTCTGATATGCAAAATTCAGTTTGCAGTAATCTATTTCCACAATAAAATGATATGACACTTCCCATTGAAATATGGAGTAAATTTAGGTAAAGACAATAGTCAGTAATATGAAGAGCATTTTGCTGCTGCTGTTTATTTAGTGAAAGAGAAAGTGGTCCAATAAGCATTTTTTAAATATATATTGCTGACTGTATATATTTTATTTTTTATTTTCTTTCAATTAAATTCATTTATCTCAAAGATGACAATAACATGAATAAGTAATAGTTAAATATTGGATTTGAAAATGAATTAATCTTTTTATTTTCTTTCAGTTACATTCATTTAGCTCAAAGATGACAATAGCGTTATAGATATAGATATCATGAATAAGTTGATAATGTAAATAGAAAGTATTATAATTCAATTGTATAAACTTTTTGAATTTTGGTTTGAAGTACAAACAATGGGAGATTAATATTTTAAATACTTTATACTTAATATGTTCATTTAATTGAAAAAATCTTTTCATCTAATATACTAGTATATTTGTGTTATTTGCTTACACCAGCATATTTTTCAGGACATGCCACTGAAATATATATATATATATATATATATATATATATATATATGTGTGTGTGTGTGTGTGTGTGTGTGTGTGTGTGTGTGTGTATATACCACAACCTTGTCATGCCTTTTACTCTACATTTATCTGATACTAGCTCAATCACACAAAACTTAAAATCACAATCACCCCTCCCCAATTACCATTCTAACTGAAAACTCACACATACTGCACAAAGAAAAACAGACAAAAACTTCAAATACTCAAAGCCCTATACATTAAACAAAAAAAAAAAAATTAAACAAGATTAACTTTGAATACAGCAGTTACATTCTCAAATGCCTATAATTTCCCGCCAATTCCCCTCCCCCATTCCCTACAACATTCCATATAATTCCGTGAGTTCCTCCTCTTACTTACTCTTACCGCTACTCAGTTTGTGTTAAAAAGAACCAGGAAACAACTCAACTACACATGAAGATGGTACTACGAAGTGCTGTAAGTACTTGTGATAAAACCTTATTAACCAATTCCACCGAGACATTAAAAAACTGGCCAGACAACTTGAAAATATTGGAAAGAAACTCGTCAGATATGAAATATCTGTTGTGTTCAACAAAATATGTATAAAAGAAAAAGTGCTACCAAAATATACTTATATATATATATATAATAAGGTTGCTACAGCCTTGAGGATGCTACTAATTTTGATCTGGGTATAATTTGTACATAACATCTGTATACTGTTGATAAAGCCCTTATTTTTAAAAAACCTTTGCCCCTATTGATCTGTATATGTGATCATTTATTATTATCAAACTCTATTATCCATACATTTAATTTTGAGTGAATTGAAAGCTATATTCAGAGTGTTTCAGTTGTATTTATTCTATCAATATATATATCTCCTTTTACACAGGTTCATATTTCATCTACCTGATGTCTTTCTTTTATCAGTTCTATATCATTTATCTCTGTCAAAATATACCAACTTGAAG
Source organism: Doryteuthis pealeii (assembly GCA_023376005.1). Classification (NCBI taxonomy): domain Eukaryota; kingdom Metazoa; phylum Mollusca; class Cephalopoda; order Myopsida; family Loliginidae; genus Doryteuthis; species Doryteuthis pealeii. Next base: position 24,926,251 of record CM042171.1, on the reverse strand, counting down.
CTGTGCGTACTGTGTTATCTAAGAGTGGTTTAATTCATCTGCTTAAACCTATCTCTGCATGTCTTCCATCTGTTATGCTTTTTGTCTTGGAGCATCTCAAAGTGACAATCTCTTGAGATGGGATTTGACAGCTGCTCTTCAGATTTAGCAGCAAAGTCAAAACTTTCAAAGCAAAGACAAATATTTCTATCATTTTGCCATTACTGTTCATCTAAACACTACTGCTTGGATTCTGCAACAACAACAAAAAGAAGACATTAGTATATTTTAAAAGCATCTTATATTTTAACTCTTTTACTGTCATGTGTGACAATAGTTGAATTCTTAGAGCCATCTCCTATGCAATTCATAGCACAATATGTCATGTGTAACTATAACTGAATTTCTGGCATTGTGCCATGTGTAACTATAGTTGAATTCCTATAATAATGGTAATATCATATAATAATATATTCTATTTCCATTATATGAACAGATAATACTTTAAATTGAATTCTTTCCTTTTTTTATTTCATCATATTTCATCTCATACAAAATACAAAAAGGTAATCTTTATCATGTTAATTAATTCTTGTTGCTTTCAAGAATTTTTATTTTTATTTACAAGAAAATGAGTGAACAAATTAATTTTTAAAAACGACTAAAATTTGAGTTATTAACCCTTTCTCTACTATGTGTAACTATATTTGAATTCCTAAAGCTCTGCCGTGTTAAACTACAGTCAAATTCCTAGCACCATGTTGTGTGTAAATATAGTTGAATTTCATATGATGTTCAGTTTGCTGGTCTGTATTTTTCACTCTATGTAGAATTTTGCAGAGAAAATTTGACTGTTTTTACCAGTCATTTTTTTTTGCTGAAAAATGCATCACTTGGAGTGACTAAAAACTGGAAAAAGATGCAGGGAAAGTTCTTAATAAATACATCCCATTTTTTCAATAGAATGACTATATATTTTTTTTTTATAGTTTTCTTAAAGAAACAAAAGATGGTCCTCCTATCAATTGTGTTTGCACACTTGTTGGAAACATATAAAATAGATGTCTAGAGGAATGCTAATAATGAGTATTAATAGTGACTGCTAATACTGTGGACTTTGCCTCACATTTGGCTATTCAGGTTTCTTTATAAGCAATTTAGTTACTTTTTTACTACAAATTATAGAATATTTCAATTATTCAGCTATTCTTTCTGTTCATGCTAAGAAACTTACATTTTTACAAGTGCCCATCTTGAAATACAAACCTTTCCAATTATGACATTAATTATCAAAAGAGTATTTGATAATTGGGTGTGAAGA
>CM042171.1:24897451-24919951 GCA_023376005.1 Doryteuthis pealeii | reverse complement strand
ACTTTGGAGAAACTGTCCTTTAGATTAATTGTCATACAGCTGTGTAAAATGCTGAGACATTCAAAAGATTCATAATATTCATTGAGTAAATAAATTGGCATCGACCAATCAATCCATCACTAACTGACCTCTCCTGACCTCTCCTGACCTTCTAATCCACACCTTATCATCTTCTGTTCCAATGTCTGCAAATATTATTTATAGAAATAAAAGGCCATGTTTATCTTTCTGTTTGGCAACATTAGAACATCAAAATATTTGTTGCTAAAAACATGAATTGCATTAAAACTTATAATGAAATTCAAGTTTATTTCATTATAAATAGATTTAATTTGCTAGAACCAAATTAGATAATATGTTTTATTTAGTATATGGAAAATTTTTTATAAAATTTCAATAATCATTAATATAAACAAATATTTTTATGAATTCCTTCAGACAAAAGTGTAAAAATCATTGACTAAATTGTTAGTTTTGGACAGTTTCATTTGAGAGGAAAATGAATTTTACATATATTTATGTTTTTTTCTGATAAAGTTTAGTAGATTAGTTTTATATATTAAAACTATAATTTTGTAATGCTATACCACATACTGAAGTTGATTGCTTTGGTGTTATTTTACTGGTTTCTTGTTTTGGTATTTCTTTTTATAATATTTGTTTCTTGGGGAGTTGGGTGGAAGAGTACTTTTTAAGGTAAGATCATACTCTCCTTAAAGTGATTAAATTTTGTATTTATAGTAAATGATAATGGTTTTTGTAGAAATAAAAAAATTCTATAAACTCATAAATTTATGAGGAAAAGTGCAGATAATTTCTTTTTTTTCTTTCTTTTTTTTTTTTTTGTTTGTAATTTTAGAATGGAACATTTGATGGTTGCATTTACTGTACAATTGACTACCCACTTCTTCCCCAAAAGATTAATTTTGTATTTTGATAATACAGAATTTAATTTTTCTTTGGGAATCAATTGTACAATTGTAGAGTAAATTTCAATGGATTTGATTTCTAGAAATGTTGCATTGTCCATTAGCAAACATAAATTGTGGGTTGATTGTCATCGTCTGGTGATTGCCTCTTATTTGGAAAGAAAGGAAAGCACAAATTCTTTTTAACAATTGTAGAACTTTTATTACTTTTAGAGGTCAGTCTGGGGTACAGATTGGTGGAGAGGAAATTGCTGTTAACTATTAATTTCATCCCTAAGTAGACTACATTTCTGTCTCATATCTTTACATTTTATTCTTTCCAAGGGTCACAAATTTAATCTGCTGTTCCCTGCATAAGTCCCATCTTACAGGATATTTTATTTACCTACAATTCCTCTACAGTTGTTTTGCATTCCCTCCCTAAGCAATCATAATCATTTCTAGGTCACTGTACTTACACAGCTGCTCTACCTGACAACGTTTATGCTCATCAACATCAAGTTAGTATTGTACACAAATAATTTTGTCTCAGTTTTAATCTATTCTCTAAAAATATATGTCACCTCATAATTTTAAAAGTTATCTGAACATCCATTTTATTTTTTTGACTTGTTGAAAATTAGTCAAAACTTGGATCACAGCTGGTTGTAATCAAGTAAAATGATTCTTTAGTGGTGGTGGTGGTAGTGGTGCTGCTGCTGCTGCTGCTCACGATGATGATGATGATGATGATGATGATGATCTGCTATTTTAAGTGAGTGACACTCTTAGGAGATTTATTAAGAAAATGAATTCATTAAAATCTGAAACTCTATCTTGTATATTGATTCATTAGGCATGTTGATGTGCAAAAGATCTGCTTTCAAATTCAAGGCAATCCTTAAACATGGTACTAGCTGAAGTACATGTCTACAATGGTTAAGAAGAGGTCTAGAAATGAATCACTGCTGGTTAGTTTATAATCTTTCACCATTGAATTCACCATTTCAGGTGTGCTAGCCATTGTGGGTGTGCCTGGCCTATCTATATCTTCAATACCATCTCGACCTTTAAACATTAGTTGACTAAAACAGGCTTCTCTGTACTCATTTTTCTGTAAATTTCACATGGTTTACACTACTCAGCCAACAAAAAAATTGATGACTGAGCTCTGTTCAAGCCTGGAGCACTGTGCCCCATTTTGAATAGCCTAAAAACAAATATTTTTGTGGAATTGAAATATTTTTTTCTATGGATCAATTCCAAACAATGCAAAGTTTACATTTATGTAAAAAAAAAAAAAAAAAAAATGGGGGTGGATTACTTTTACTTTTTCAAAAAATTTACTATATTTATTGAATATCTCACATATTTTATATCTACAGCATGAAAAAGATTATCTATAAACTTAATTGGTAATGTTTAATTAACTGTGAATAATTATTTTAGTAAGGCAATTCATTATTTTTTTTTTTACTGAGGTTTTCGAAATTTAAATTCTCTATGATTAGTTACATCTTGCAGCAACATGGATTTCTTCTTTTTAAAAAAAATTATTTGAGATCCTTTTTGATGACTGTCACAAAAAAGAATAAACTATTATTTTTATCATTAAACATTTCTCCTGGGTCCAATGACAAAATTTGGTATCTCTTCATGAAACCATTTGATCATCTAGATATTAATATAAGAAAATGTTATTTATTTGAATTAAGAATTTGCTTAAAACTTGTTTTTAATTTGGTTGTGAAAATTGAAGCCCAATATTATTATGCGAGAGAAGAAAGAAAGTAATTTCAAAAGCTTATTTTCAAATTTGTTAAAAGAAATGTTTTAATGGAATAAAACAAGAAAATTCCATTCTTTTTGTTTGTGGTAAACAACCAATATGATTTGAAAGTTTAAGTCTGTCATAAAATGGGTCATGAAATTGAAACATTAGAATCCAAATGATCCTAAAATGACTCTCCTGGGTCACCATTTCAACAGAGAACCATTTTTTTGATTTGGGAAAATGGGAAATACCACGAAAAGTCTCAAGTTATATTTTCCTTTTAGTTTTTTTTTTTCCTTTCATTTTTTTTTTTTGCACATATGTAAGTGTAAATATGCAAATCTTTGCATATTTTTCATTTTCTTCTTTAAGGCTTTAAATATCTTTTTTATAGTAAATATATATATATATATATATATATATATATATATATTGAAGGTTGGTTTTGAAGGCTATTCCAATGTGGGTGTAAACGAAGATAAAACACCAAGGAGATTGTTCATTTACCTTACATGGAACATTACACCGTGTTCCAATCACATATATTAATACATCCAAACACTAAAACAAGCACATGTTACTACCACCACACACCAGCCCTGTTAGCTGGGGCTTTAGAATACACCAATTGCACCTCTACAGAGGGGTAAAACCCACCCACCAATGGTGATGCTTAAGGATGGAACCCTGGTGGCTGAGCAGTCCATGACATGCAATACCCCACTTTGGCCCTTACTTATACTTGACAGGCAGTTGGAGAGGTCCTCTCCGATCAATCGTCTGGTCGCATAAAGCCCTAGCACCTATATGATTGTCCCAACCCTATTGCCCATATGGAAAACCCAACCCTTTTTATCATATATGTGCTAGAAGGCAGTGGCTGAGGGCCTTAATGTACTGGGTATGACCTTGAACTCTCTGATGGTGAAGTTCCAATTCTGGAGTATGTGGAATATCCCTTCATCACCATTACTCCCTGATCCACTCTGGTAGTACCTGTTAGGGTTCCATCTATGGGTTAAATAGAAAAAAATGAGTTTGCAAAAAAATGTGTTTTAAAAAAACTGGGTAGCAATCAAGAATGAATAAAACAAAAAGTTTTTCGGCATAAAATGACCCAATGGGTTGACATGCCATAAAACCCAACCAACCAACCACCACACACAAATATAGCCATGAACATGCCTTTATGGGGCTCTTCTGATGAAGGGATATTTTATCCCAAAATATTAAGAAAATATTAAATGAACAACATCCTCTTCCTTGTCTTACTGAAATAATTATTCCCATTTAATTAAACATTACTAATTAGGTTTATAGGTTGTTCTTCAAACTGCAAATGTAAAATAATTGCAATGGCATTATTAACAATCAAGACAATAAACAAACATGTTTAAATCAATAAATCTCTTGAGTATCACTCACTTGAGTTTAAAAGAATATAGGTTTCTACAAAACTACATTAAATCTTTCACAGATCAATTTTCATAAAATAATATTAAAAATTAGTTAATCTTTTTTCTGTATGTGGATTTATCTTTCATCTTGTTATAATGGAGATTATGTATTTGTCTGTAACAAAAACTACATCACCACCAATGTCACAATTCCCTGAGTTATTTACATCATATACTCCATGATTTTATTTTTATTTAAATTTCAATTATTAAGAAAATTGTTTTCTATTATTAATACTAAAACACGCAATTGTATTTATATATACAACCAAATAGAAATTAACAATTTGAACGGGAAGGCTAATTTGTATATTGATCGTAAAAATTTGAATTTAATAAAAATTTCTTGGTATTATTGATTTCTTATTGTTTAGTTTTATTCTAATAAAAATGAGCAAAATCCTGTGGAAAAATCTTAAAAGAAATCCATTAACAAAAAGAAATACTATAAGGAGTGATGAGAAAAGCTCTCATCCAAACTATTCTTTGTTTATACTCCATCTGTTTTAAATAAGTTTAAAATAATAATTTAATCTTAGATAATATTAAATGCTATTTTTTATTTTATCATTTTTGTTTGTTTGTTTTGCCCAATATTGATATTTTGTTTAAATATTTACTCAGCCATAAAGCATATGTATAATTTATATAGAAATTAAAATTTAAAAAAAGTGTAATCTTTTTATATCTATTCTTATTTAGTTTCATTAGTCTTTCTAATTTAATACTATATTTTATTACATTAAAACTTGAATACTTGTGCATGTTGGCCACATTTTTTTGCTTGTAGTAATAATTACAGTTTGTAAATGTTTGGTATTAATTTTTGATTAACAATAAAGATTGTAAAATAGACATTGTTTTTAAAAATGCAAAAAGAAGAAGGGATTTTTACCATTTGTTCATTAGTCTTATTGAGAAATGAATATGTTGTGCTGTTTGTCTGAAATAATGAAGTTCATATTTTTCACATCATCAAAACAAAGATATTTAGATGGACAAGCAAAAAGGAAGAATTTGTAAGAACAGGAAATTGAGGAGGATGCAGATTTTTACAAATATTCTAGGACATCTCTGGACATTATTAATAACTTGCACTATTTACTCATATTATATATAGTTCTTAAGATGGTCACTAGTTTTTATAAGTTAGTGATGATTTAGGATTCACAATCCAGACAAACAAAAAAACAAAAAAATATATATATAAAGTATTTCTCTACAAAATTCCTCTGAGATATCAACTTCATAAGATCGTTAAATATAAAAGATATAAATGGTAAATCTTTTTATGTTGATTTGAAAGTTTTGTTGAAATCTGAGCCAAAATGATTGAGTGGTATGAGTAGATAGACATTTGGTGAATTTTGTGTGTCTAGAATATAATATCTATCTAAAATAATCCCTTTCATCATCTCCCACAACTGCCCCCTACCCCAAATACAGTCATCCTAACCCCAAATGTCCCCAGTAATATAAGCACATAAAATATTACTCAAACTACTAACAAATTAAGCCCAGTAAGAGGAATCTCTTTCATTTTTCATTTCTCACTTGTATTTACGGTCTTAAATTTAATTCATATATGGTATGGCAGAATGACCTGGATTGAATTTTGCTGGTACTATTAATGTTGATGGGGTTGGAAGTATGTCTTTGTGGAACAGTCACACCATTTCAATTGCCATTTTGGCATAGAAGTTCTGAGATGAACTTTTCCAGGATCCCTCATCTCACTACATGGCGACTTTCTGAATGTTCAAATCTTTACATATAAGTCACTGATGAACTAAAAGATTTTATTTATCATGAAATCACAGCAATACCAGAAGCAATCTATAGACAAGTGCTGTAGAATTTCAGAGGAAGCTTTCAGGAGTTTATTCAAGGATGATATAATCTTTTTAAAAAAGTGATGATAATAACAAAATAAAATGATAAATATCATTCTTTCATGTAGTAAAATGAAACTTTGAATAGGATCTATGTTTTATTTTTTATTTATGTTCTAAATCTGAGAGTGATCATTATGCCAGAACCTGTATATATTATTTCTCTGAATTGTTTAGATGAGGCTTGATAATTAGTATTATTTGTATTGTACCCCAGCTATGGTTAGCAGAATGAGAACAGGATACCCCCATGGACTTAATAAAGGGTTAGGTTCAAAGTTCTGTTATGGCTTCTGATTACGAGAAGAAGGTTCCCAAGTCCGAGAAGGTTCTGAAAAGAAATACCTGAAGAAGGCTGGAGGGCACATCGGCTGAAATGTTGTACAGATAACTATGAAGATGAAGATGAGGACAATAGTCCAAATAATACAAATAATACTGTATTACTTAAAAGAAATGAAAAAAACAATCCTACTAACCTTTTAATGACTTTTTAGGTTGATTTTTGTGAGAAATCCTTGTGATATCTGAATGTTCTGAAGTGTTGGTATACAATTTTGTCTTTCAACAAGGCTGTGAAAAGGTTGCACTTGATGGTTTAAAAGATCACATACAGCCTTAAGGCCACAGGTCCCACCCCTACCCTTGTATTACCCAGTGTAGGTCAATACTTCAGCTAGTAGTTTGCATGTTCTATAACATTAACCTGTGAGTAACCATTTTATTTCTTTGCCATTTTAATTACACTTTAATCAAAACAGAATACATTTAATTTTTATCTGAAGATTAATTTGTTACACTGAAAAAAATTGTCTTATTTTCATTTATGTTTTAACAATTTAGAATGCTGGTTCTAAAACTTATCACACAGTACGTTGGTGAGTCAAGAGATGTAAGTGTACAATTAGAAAAAAAAGTATATGCAAAACCAACATAAAAGAAATTATACATATTATAGTAGAGTAGTTAACAATTTTGAAACAAACTGAACTTTTATTTTCCATCATTAAACTCAGAAGATTTTGATTGAAGTCCTTTCATATAAATTTTATTTGATGTTCATTTGAACAAGAAGATTTGGCTTTTATATACAATGACTTAAGTGGACTTAAAATTCAGCATAAAGAGGACTTGCCTATTGAATATATATATATATATATATATATATATATATATATATATATATATGTTGTGTGATGTGTGTGTGTGTGTGTGTGTGTGTATATGAGAAAGAGAGAGGGAAGGGGAGAGAGAGATTTCTATAAATTAAAGAAGAAATAATCAGTATCTCATGTACTTCCTAACATAGAAAATATTACTAAGAAACATCAATCCTATGTTTCTCATTAACATCCTTAATTGACTGAGTAAAAAAGTAATTACTAATAATGTTCATAATAAATTTTATAAACTAAAATGTATAGATATGTTGTTTTTTTTTAAAATACAATTATAAATTTATAAAAAATGTGCAGCAAAATAATTTTGTTGCTTCTAAAGTGCAAAATCCTGAAAAGAAAAGTTTGGAAACGACCAGGTTAGAACAACTGTTGCCAAATTACAATTTGTCAGTTTTCATTAACTAAAAGTTTTGATTCTAAAAGAAAAGCTTTCAAAGAATTCCTCAAACTTTTGTTCTGTCGAGAAGCATCATTTACAAGATAAGTTTTTCTTTCTTTCCTTCTCCATAAGATATGTCAATTCCAGTATTATATAAAAATCTAGTAAATCTACCTTGAAGATAATGTGTTGCCTTATGTGTTCTCTTATAATGAATACATCACTCCTTGACCTTTTTGTTCCACTTGTAACATTTCATTGGTGAAGTGAATTTATGTGATCCATGAATGATCTGATCTTTGTAAATTGTCCACTGTCATTCTTTTATAGTTTTATCTATCTCTTATTTATTAGTATCTCTCTTCTACTTTCACTTTCACTCTAGGCATCTTGTTGTAGTGTAATGGTTAGAAAGTTAGTCTTGCACACCAAATAATAGTAAATAGTGAGTTCAATCCTCACTATCTGCCACATATTTGCAACTTTATATCAAATTTATAGTAAGGTTTATTTTTTTTAGGATGAACAATTGGCTAGTGAGCTAAATCAAGTGAACCATTGTGAGTGAGTCTAGTTCTAACTGTGTGCCTCATTATTTTGACTTTGTGGTACAATAAGATAGATCAATAACTGATTTCTTTCTATTTTACACTTCCCTCATTTCTCCTTCTTTCTAGTTTCTCTTTTACACTTCTCTTATTTCTCCTTCTTTCTAGTTTCTCTTTTATACTTCCCTTATTTCTCCTCTTTCTAGTTTCTCTTTTACACTTCCTCATTTTCCTTCTTTCTAGTTTCTCTTTTACACTTCCCTCATTTCTCCTTCTTTCTAGTTTCTCTTTTACACTTCCTCATTTCTCCTCTTTCTAGTTTCTCTTTTATACTTCCCTCATTTCTCCTCTTTCTAGTTTTCTATTTCTCCTCTTTCTAGTTTCTCTTTTACACTTCTTCATTTCTCCTCTTTCTAGTTTCTCTTTCCCTCATTTCTCCTTCTTTCTAGTTTCTCTTTTACACTTCTTCATTTCTCTTCTTTCTAGTTTCTCTTTTACACTTCCCTCATTTCTCCTCTTTCTAGTTTCTCTTTTACACTTCCCTCATTTCTCCCTTTCTAGTTTCTCTTTACACTTCCCTCATTTCTCCTCTTTTCTAGTTTCTCTTTTACACTTCTTCATTTCTCCTTCTTTCTAGTTTCTCTTTTACACTTCCCTCATTTCTCCTTCTTTCTGGTTTCTCTTTTACACTTCCTCATTTCTCCTCTTTCTAGTTTCTCTTTCACTTCCCTCATTTCTCCTCTTTGTTTCTCTTTTACACTTCCCTCATTTCTCCTCTTTCTAGTTTCTCTTTTACACTTTCTCATTTCTCTTCTTTCTAGTTTCTCTTTACACTTCCCTCATTTCTCCTTCTTTCTAGTTTCTCTTTTACACTTCCCTCATTTCTCCTCTTTCTAGTTTCTCTTTTACACTTCCTCATTTCTCCTCTTTCTAGTTTCTCTTTTTACACTTCCCTCATTTCTCCTCTTTCTAGTTTCTCTTTTACACTTCCTCATTTCTCCTCTTTCTAGTTTCTCTTTTACACTTCCCTCATTTCTCCTCTTTCTAGTTTCTCTTTTACACTTCCTCATTTCTCCTTCTTTCTAGTTTCTCTTTTACACTTCCCTCATTTCAGTTTCTCTTTTACTTCCTCATTTCTACTAGTTTCTCTTTTACACTTCTCTCATTTCTCCTCTTTCTAGTTTCTCTTTTACACTTCCCTTTTCTCCTCTTTCTAGTTTCTCTTTTACACTTCCCTCATTTCTCCTTTTTCTAGTTTCTCTTTTACACTTCCTCATTTCTCTTCTTTCTAGTTTCTCTTTTACACTTCCCTCATTTCTCCTTCTTTCTAGTTTCTCTTTACACTTCCTCATTTCTCCTCTTACTAGTTTCTCTTTTACACTTCCCTCATTTCTCCTCTTTCTAGTTTCTCTTTTACACTTGCCTCATTTCTCCTTTCTAGTTTCTCTTTTACACTTCCCTCATTTCTCCTTCTTTCTAGTTTCTCTTTTACATTTCCCTAATTTCTCTTCATTTTATTCCACTTTCAATTCATATTGTTTTTTATTTTTTTAAAATTTTAAACATTAAAAAAAAAACTTTAATTTTTTTTGTGGGTTGACAACTTTTCAGCAACACAAAATATTTATTGCTAAAATTTACTCTCGATGATTTTAACAGAAAAGTTTTAAACATTTTTTCTTAGTAAAAATTACCCACCAAACTATGTAACCATAATAAACATTGTATGTAAGAGGTGGAGTGGATCAGATCCAATGGCATTTTTTATCATTACGACATCAGAGTTATGTTCAGTAATAGAACTAGTTTTCACAACTTTCTTACTAACATTGGTCTCTAATGGATTAAGTGTCTGCATTGCATTTAATGTCTATATAGAAAACTATAGAAAAGTGGTGTAGTGATATTGTACAGTATATATATATATATATATATATATATATATAGTCATGCTACTAGAAGAAAGGGAGATAATACAAAAAGAGGACATTGAAGTAAATACTTGAAACATAATAACTTACTTGTTAACATTATAACAAAGGGAAACAAGCTGTGGCTTTAAAATAAGGCTTGAATAACATAACCATAGCTAAAAGAGGGGTACACAAACTGGTATAGCAGATCGTATCTGGAGAGAGAAGAAGACATACTCTCCCTGGGATGGTATCCTGATAATTTACAGGAACCACTGGATAGTGTGGGTGTTAAAGGAGGTGGCATATATTAATGTTTATTGTTGATTGGCTTTAAGACATATCAACCCTTGTTAGGTTTTTTTTTCTTCAAGCAATAATAATGATCATTTGTAAACAATTATAGCTTCAAGTAATTATATACAAATACTAATAATTTTCAAGCACTGACATGATTTCAATTAACTATTCCTAATTAATAATAATCATTTGTTTACCCAGTTATATGGTTTCAAGTATTTCTAATACTAAATTTTAAACATATATATTTGACTCATAGATAGAATCCTAACAGGTACTAGAACATTGGATTAGAGTGGATCTGGGAGTAATGGCAATGAAGGTTCGACTCCACACTTCCTGAATTTCCAAAATTGGAGCTATATTGAAAACAACCGTCTGTAGAGGATGCAGTTAGGCCCTGCTGAAAAGGCAATTGGGGTGTTAGTACATAAGTATGAATTTCAGCTCTATATTGTTTTCTTTGTTTAGCAAAGGTGTTGTTGTATATCTTCATGTATAGTTTGAAATAGTTTGGGTACTTATGTAATTGTGTAGTTAGATTTGTTAATCAAGCACTGGTGAAATGGTTTGATCTAGTTGTTATATTAATAACCACTTTTTTTTTCTTTTTTTTTTCCTGGAGAAGAGAATGGTTTTCTTCTTTTCTTACACTCAATTTTTTGTTAATTGTATTGTAGGGATACAAGTTGAAAGATTTGAGAAACCTTTTTTTTGTAGGATAAATACTTGACAGATTTTAGACTGTGAGTGAAACATTTCAAAAGCTGTTAATAATATTCAACTGATAAATGTGTTGGGTAAATGTTGTCAGCTTATTATCATGTACAAAGTCAGTTTACAAGTAATTATCTGAATGTAGATACGAACAGGAGAGTGAGAACACCAATTGACTGCTGTTCTCATACTGTCTTTACCCCTTCTTTTCCAACACATCACTTGAGAAGTGGGCATCTCTCATTTTATACAATTTAAATACATTTACCATATTCAATGTGGATGGGTTGGTGTCAAAAATAGTTCCAGGCCAAATAATGAGATTTTATTTGTTTTGAATGATTCTAATTGAAATGAAAATGTTCTCTTTGATGACAGATTAAATTAATAATGTTTGCTAATTGATTTGTGCTAATAAAACATAATGGCAATATCTATTAATAATAGAGATTCAATGTCTATTTGTCTGTAACTGAAACTATGTCACTGCTTACATCACAAGTCATTTCTGGAATTAAATAAGTCTATCAATGATTATTTAATTGATAGTATCATTACTACATGAACATTTTTTAATTCTATGAAAAATAATTAATTGTCTAATTTTCATGAAAGTTTTGACACTTATTCACATTTAGTTTAAATTTTTTCCTATTATGAGAAATATTTTTTTACGAGGTTGACACCCCCTTATTCAATTTTATGAAACCTGAACAAAATATATTTTACTTGCATGATTTTAAAATTTTTCTCTAAAGATAAGTGAATAATTAAATCAGATATTTTTAGAAACGTTTTGGGGGTCCTTATTGTTATAAAACAAAACAAATATCTCAGTAGAGTGGAGTGAATTTGAGGCTTTTTAAGTAAGTAATTAATTTAAAAAAATATTAAACGTTTTATTCTATTTATTTAATACCCCCTCAGGCAATATCTTTCAAAAATTTTTTTTTTGCTTGTTTAAGTAATTAATGTAAAATATCAAAAACTTTCTGCTTTTCTGCTAATATGTTTCTAAGCATCATTTTATTTTATGACAAGATCAGCATATTCAAATGAAGTGCTCCATCTGTTGCAATGATTCATCATCATTTCTCACTCTTCTTGAAAATGGGAATACTTAACTAGAAACACAATAGACAATAAGGCAAGCACTTAAGGGAGAATAACTAACAAGATTGTCTTGGGTGTGTCATGAAGAGTGGAGTAGGAAGAAAAAAATGGAAAAAAGTTTATTAAACAAATTTTTTTCTTATATTTACAATAAGTCTGCATGTAAAATTAAACCTATCCATCATTATTTACATCGATTGTAGGGATAAATAAAAGCTTCTCCACTATGGAGGTATTTATCTAGCTCCCACAAGGCCATAATGTGACATAAGGTCAGTTTAGTGGAAGGGCTGGTGATGAAAAAATTACTCCCATTTCTTCAGCATTCCCATTCAGACACCGGGCAATAAACCCAGCCCTTAGCCCTTATAGGCTGCCTGAAAGGGGGGAGGCCCCCCTGGAACTGAGCTGGTAATTTTTGTATAAATCTCCCAGCAAGAATGTCAGGCATCTGCACAATTTTGCCTTGTCCACTATTAATGAGTCAGTTGTGACTGTATTTTTGAGCAACATTCTATATCTTTTTTTAGATGTTTTTTTTTTTTACCATATTGTTATAGAGCATGATGCAATTCATTCTTCTAAAGTGAATTGCATCATGGTGTTGCTTTCCTCACCATGCACAACTGACTTTAGTTTGATGCACATTAAACAAAATCTGTGCAAAATTAATAATTTAAAAAGCCAACAATATTCATCACACATTTTGTATGTGTGTTTGTGTGTGTATATATATATATATATATATATATATATATATATATATATATATATAGGTTATAATACAAATTGATTTCACTAGAGAATGAAAATTCCATTATTATGGTTACACTTCATGCTACTTTAAAAATGGAATCTTTTGTTACTTATTAGTAAGACTAAATTGCTAATACATAACAAAATCTTAGTATTAAATTCAAAATTGACAGAAATTGAACCAAATTTTGATATTCATATAATAAATACAAAAAACAGATGCATTCTATTTCAATCTTTATTTATTTTGTTTTTTTTAATTTATTGTATTATAATTAATCTTTTTTTTAAAAAAACAAAAACAAACAAACAAACAAAAAAAGAAAACTCCCAGAAAAGTTCATTAGGTGTCCATAGTAGGTTAACTTTGTTTTTGTTTCTTTTAAGTAAAGTTGGCCTTTTTCTCTTGTGAAGAGTTACATTATACAAAGTGTTATACAAATGTCATATGAATCTCATTACATGCTTTTATTTTATTAGTTCTCTGTTTTATTTCTGTAAAGAAGTTTTAGAAGTCCTGTGCCAAAAAGCACGTGCTACTTGGCCATAAAACAATATGAAATTATATTTCCTTATTCCTTGTCAGGTTTACTCATAGTTTAGACATGTTATAAATAGAAGTGGTGCTAATATATCTCCTTGTAGGACTCCAGTGGCAATATCAAAGAAATCTATAAGGTGAGCAAACCATTGCTTCCATGTTTTTGTAGACCATCATTATAACAATGACAGTTTCTTTGGGGAGATCATATTCTAGAAGTATTTGCTTCATTTTTCCTCTGTTAAAGGCCTTGGAGAAGTCTACATATAAATGTGTAGCCTCAAGATTTTTTGCTCGTACTCCTTCGACGTTTTGACAAATAGTCAGAATCTGAGTGTGGATCGATTACTCTGAAATCCATTTTGATTTTTCCTCAGAATTTTCTTGACTTCAGATGAGATTGAGAATTAGGCCATTATAAACCTACAAAGCTATGGCAGTAATAGTTATACCACTTTAGTCCTTAGTGATTTTGAGGTCACCTTTCTTTGGAAAGGGGAGAGATACAACTTTTTGTCCATATCTCTATTGGATTTTGTTTATTCACTGCATTGCATAATCAAAGAACTATCTCATCAAATTTCCTTGTTTTCCATATTTCAGTAGGTATTTCATAGAGGCCTGTAGCTTTTCTACATTTGATTGTTTTTAGAACTTTGTCAACTTCATTCATTGCAAAGTGTCCAAGATGGATGTCTAGTTGGCTATCTATGATTTCTTGGGTATGTTCATGTGATTTTAGGAGGGATTTCAAGCAGATTCTTGAAGTGTTCTTTCCACTTCAGGAGTCTGTCTTTTTGGCTGGCAGCTTTTAGCTTTAATTTTGTGGTGTTTTTCCTACCATTAATTTTGTTTACTGTCTACCATGCTAATTGAGATTGTCTATCTTCTACAGAACATTTGAATTTTATTTATTTGGCCTTGGATATATTCGATTTGTTCTTCTTTAGATGTTTTAGTTAGTTCTCTTTAAGCTTTCTTAAGTTGCTGTGCATTGGTGTTTATTTGTCTTTTATTATTGTCATGTTTTATAAGCTCCCCCTAAATGCCTAGTTTCCATTCTATTACCATTTTTCTTTGTATATTCCATTATGTTTTACCTTAAATGTCTGTATATACTAACTGTTTCTGTTTAAATCCAATTAAGGATGTTACAAAGTGAAAATTTAAAATAGTTATGTATCCTTTGCAACCCTGGAGAGCTCCAATTTAAGTTCAAGTTTGTGTTGTGATTGACCAATGAAAAACTTGTTTTCAAATTGACCATATTTTGTTGAAGTAGTTACCTACTTTAAAATCAAACCTCACTTGATACTCAGTCTCACCAAGAATAGTCCTCACTCTGAAGCAAAGTGAATGTTCTTTTTATTTTCTATATTTTCTTTTTATCTATTTATTTATTTATTTATTCTAAATTCCTTAATTCTGGTATTCATACTAAAAGTGGAAGTTTAAAAATAAAAAATAAAAATAATTGACACTCTCCAGAATTTTATTTTTGTTTATTTGATGTCCACCATTTTTAATTCCCCCCTTTTTCTTTAAAATTAGAACAAGAAGCCATTTTGAAAGATTCTATAATCTTAAAGTAATTTAAGGCTATTTATTTATTCAATAATTTTTCAATGCTAAGTTAAAAGTTTTTAAAAAGTTGATTTTTATGTTAAATATTTTTTTAAAAATTGTTTACATTTCAAATTTGCTGCATATTTTAAAATACAATTTTTAAATGTAATTTAATCTAACATCTAAAAATAGAAATACTTGGTAACCTGTATGTTTTTGGAGCTGCACATTATGAGTGCATATTACTTCTATGCAGAATAAAATGCATCTAGCATTCTTAAGTGATGGAATGAAAACTGGTGGCCAGGCTTAAGTCTGAATCTGACATTTTTTCACCTCACCTCCAACTATTTCTCCTTCTTTCTTTCCTTCCATCTCTCATTCCTTTTCCTCCCTCTGGCTTTCTCCTTCATATTTCTCTTTCTTCAGTTCCTCTCCTACCCTCCTTCCTTACACTCCCCCCCCTCTCTCTCTCTTCTCTCTCTCTCTCTCTCTCTCTCTCTCTCTACTGTCAGTTGTCTGGGGAGTTGATTGATTATATATGATTAGGATCCTTTCTCTTAACAACTTTGAGGAAAAGGAAAAATTTCAAAGATGTCTGCCATGTTTGAAGGAGATTGGCAGCAGCCTTAATGTACAATGTTAAACGGACTGAACCGAATTTTCATTTCAATCAATAACTTTATTTTTCAATATGGCTCCCAGTAGTTTCTATACATCCTTGGAAAAAATCTTTCCTTCCTTCATCTTTTCTTCCTCTTCTCTCTTCTCTCCTTCCATCTTCTCTCTCCTTCCTTCTTCTTCTCTTCCTCTTCTCTCCTAATTCTACTGAGTACTTAATACATTCTTCTTTTCTTTCTCTTACTCTGTCACATTGTATCTTCTCTTTCTCTTTCTCTTGTCCTATGAATATAATCTAGAGGATCAGTTTAAGATTAGCAGTCTTATATATTTTCATATTTGGGCATGAAAAAATCACTTTTATTACATTCAACAATATCTTACATTTTGTGTAATATTTTGTAGCCTTTTCTTTAAAAAACAAAAAAAAAAAAAACACAATTTGAAATTTTAGAATACTTAAAAGTTATGTTTAAATAATTTAAAAAAAAATTCCTTTGAAGTGATTTGTTTCTACTAAACTGCCTGACCAAGAATTTCATTCAATTTATTTTTGAATCGATAGTAGAAATTCTGAGTGATGCCACTTAGAGTGATAATGAGGAACATCATTGAAATAATGTTTGGGGAAGAAAAAAAAATTAGCTTCCACCAAATAGAAGGATTTTTTTTCCAAATGGAAAGAAGGCAGATAATCATCTCCAATTAACTGGATTATCATTTTATTTTATATCAGATTTTTTTTTTAGATGTCTGAGGTTAAATCATAATCAAACTGAGCCCTGATTAGTGTTAACTCTGCTGATTCAGCATCATCAACTCATTTGATATGGAATACTTCATTTATATATATATATATATATATATATATATATATATATATATATATAGTTGTAGAAAAAAAAATTCTCTACCATGGTTTCAGTGTTCAAGACACACCTCTTTCAGGAGACTCTCTTTTTCTCTGTATATATCAGCTTCTTCAGGATAGTCTCTCTCTCTCTCTCTCTCTCTCTCTCTCTCTCTCTCTCTCTCTCTCTATCTATCTATCTATCTATCTATCTATCTGGGAAGAAAAAAGTGAAGAAGGAATTAGTTGAAAGGAAAGAGAAATTGAAAAAGTGAGAATACACACAGATGCAGGGAAGGCAGAAGACAAAAGTATAGAAAGTTATTGTGACAGAAGAAAAAAGCCAGTGTGTGTGCATGCGTGCATGAGAGATATTAAGTAGTGTAGTCTATCTAGTTATTATTATGCATATCTGGCTATTGATCCTGTAGATTCCTTGAGATCATAGAGCCGCAGCCACACAACATCAGTGATAGTGCTGTAGTTTCACTAGCAAGTAAGTTTTCATGGAGTGGAGTTGCTATCTCTATGTCCTGGGTTTTGAATTAAGAATTTTTCCTTCTCCTAGATTGGTTTGTCTACCTACAGGCTAGATAGCCAGTGATCTAGTGATATATGAGTTCTTAAAAAAATAATTCTATACTTACAGTCTCTCAATTAATCTGATATCAAATCAGATTAATTGAAAATATTTAACCTTTAAGCTTGTTTTAAGATTTTTGGATTCACTGGTCTAATAATATTTTATCATTTCTCGGAATTTTTGAGATGAGGCTTGATAATTAGTATTATTTGGATTATTCAGACTATTGTTCTCATCTTCATTGTTATCTGTACAATGTTTTGGATGATATTCCCTCCAGCCTTCTTCAGGTATTTCTTGTCGGACTCGGGAACCTTCTTGGACTCGGGAACCATCTCGGACTCAGGAACCTTCTTTTCGAACTCAGAAACCTTCTTGTCATTCTGTGATGGCTCCCAATTATGACATTGGCCGAAACATTGTACAGATAACAATGAAGATGAGGACAATAGTCCGAATAATCCAAAATATACTCATATTTTAATAATTGAACCCAATATCTAAAAAGTATAATAATCTTGATTTAACTCTCTCACTTTTTTTTCTTTCTTTCTTCTTTCATCTTTTCATTATGTTCAATTGAAACAGATTAGCATTATCGCTTTCCTGTGCTCACACCCTCTCTATCTTTCTCCTACTCTCTTTCTTTCTTTCTTATATTTTTTCTGTGTAGCATGTCCTTTTTCTTTGCTTTCTCTCTTTGTGATGAAAACGGATGGTCAATTATTTTTTTTTTTTTTTCATTTCATCTTGGACGATTTGGACAGTCATTTTTAACCGGAGGGTATTGCAAGATGATGATGATTGAAAAATTAAGGAATAAGAGTATTGATATATAGATAATATAGAGAAGATGTTATATTTTGATATAATCTATTTATTCATTTTATACATTTTTATATTCTTTATTTAATTTTTTGGTAATTTATGAGGAAGTGCGTCCCGGTCTCCTGCCTCAAAAATTGCTACCCGGTGACTATTAAAATAACATCCTAGCTCAGTCTATTAAAAACTATCCATCTTCATATCTATCTATCTATCTATCTCGATTTATTCATATTTATCTATGTTACTTTAAATACTAAGATTTTTTTTATTCATGTTTGTTTAATGTCTTGTTTTTAGTTTAAATAAACAAGAATTACGACGTGCTGGGGTCGTTATTTTGATAGTCACCGGTAGCAATTTTTGAGGCAGGAGACCAGGACGCACTTCCTCATAAATTACCAATTTTTTCTTACATTGATAAAAATGACCAAATTCTAATGAGGAGTATTAATGAAATATAAGCCAGTACTATTTACTAAGCTTAGCTTATTTTTGGTCCAAGGTCAGGAACAGAGGGAATTCAGTTAGGATTGAACTTCTTTCAACATTACTCAATTGGTCTATAAAGCATTTTTGTTAACCCCATTACATTATAGTAGATATTCCCCAGTCAATAGATTTTAAGCATTTTTTGTTTGGAGCAAGAAGTACATTCATGTATAGAGAAAGAGACATTGTTTTGACAAATAAAAACGTGTTATGTTTTTACTAAATAACCTTGTATAATTCTTTTTTTCTTAAACAAAGAAGAGTTTCTCCTTTTTATTTATTCATTTTTTTAAAGATTTTTACCCAATATTAGGGTGTATCAAAAGTATTTTGAAATAAGTCATGTGCTTCATTTTTTTATTTTTTTTATTTTTTTACTGAACAGTCTCCAAATTTATATATTAGCCATCTGTTATAAGTCACCTTCTTAATGGTTGGGAAAGACTAAAGAAATATGACAGATAAGTGAATTGTAGGTAGTTGAAGATATACTTTTTAAATGTAACTGATTATTAAAAAAATGAAGCAAATTACTAAAACATTTTTTTTATCTGTATTACATTTCTATATGATTTTTTGTACATTACTGCAGACATTTTGTTTGTGGGCTATTCTGTACAAGCAACAAATGTTTTATAGCAATGAAATTACATTACTTAATATAGATTTAACATGGGTAAATAAAAGGAATTCTTGTTATAGAGTGAGTTTTAATTTTAACTTTTTCTGTATTGGGCAAAATTTCTTACATTAATCTTGAAAATGTTCGTCTGAATTTCTCAGCCAAGGAATTATCATTATTATAAACTGATAAACTGATGACCTATGTCCTTACTTGGTTGTTATAGTCACAATGTTTTGGTCTCCAACTTTCTTCTGGTGTCTGTTATAGTTGTTAACCTCATGGCAATTTTGAAATAATTATTTTATTCATAAAGTGTTAGATTATTCTCTTTCTTACAGGACAATGACTTTGTGAATAAATATCTATTTACTTGGTGATTGAGAGTTCAATCCCTGTGTTGGGTAGTTAAAAACATCATATACTCTTATCCAGAGGTATATAATCAATATCACAAAGACAAAGAAATGGTCTTTAGATATGAACAGTGGAATAAGAACAGTTTAATTTCTATGATTGTATGAAGGGTTTAGATGAAAATTCCTTGCTTACTGACTACAACAAGCATCTGAAGAAGTTGGCAAGATACAACAGCTGAAATGTGACCATAACAACCAAGATAAAAATATAGTTAAGTACACCAGTGTATATCTTGAAAATACTTTTAATTCTATTTTTAATAGGTCTTAATTTCATTTTTCTATGGTTATGTGATAGAAAGCTTAAAGAAACATTAAGAGAAATATGTATTTACCCAACCTCTCCACCATGGGAAGGGCACTTAGAGGATATCTCATATTCATTAATTTTCTTCTTGCAATGTTACATGTCTGTCTCTTCAACTAAACCAGAGTATTTATTTACCAAACCTCTCTGCCATGGAAAAGATACAATACAAAGTCCATCTTTAAGCTGAGTACTACTACTGGTTTGATTTCAGTTTTCTTTCTCCTAGGCCAGTTGCCTTAACAAGATTAAAAGAACCCAGGCTTCCCTACAATTTACCCATAGCTGGAGGGAGAACAAATGAATTCATTAGCCCAAAATATAAGTCTCATCCAGGATTTGAACTCATTTTGCTGATTTCATTTCCCATATCACTAACCATTATACCAATGTGTTTCATATATTGATTGATATATTTGGTCATTTAATTGCAATCCACCAATATTGTCTCTCAACACTTTTCATATCAGATAAATTGTTGAATTGAATTGTTGAATAATTCAAACATATTTACAATATTGCAATATTATTAACCCTCACTAAATTTTCCTGCTACAATTTTAACAGAAGTTTGTTTAAACAGTTCTACTCATTCTTAATATTATAAACTATAAAATGAAATCATTTCATATGGATTTGCTTCTATTATCTCTTTATGTTGTTGGAATGTCTGCCTGGAATTATTTTCAGTTTTATTCACATATTTCTTCACCACAAGAATTCAAGATTCTTAATATTATTTTTTTTGTTTTGATCTTTTTATTCCTAAAAATTAAATTATAGCCAGACAGACCTTTATATAATTCATATCCTCACTGTTGAGTCAACAAAATTTCAAGTTATGCCTGGAATGTTTCTCCCTCCATTTTAAGCTTCAATTGAAATTGGATTTTCTTTAATTGAAAGTTATTTTCATTTTTCATTTTCTAAATAAAAAAAAATCTCTTTCTATAACATAAAAAAAGGGTTTATGTTACCAATTAAAATAAATTTTGCTTATTATACACTAATGTACTTAGTGTCTTTATCTTGGTAATAGTTATAAGCTTTATAATTATATTATACACTAATGTAATTAGTGTCTTTATCTTAGTAATAGTTATAAGCTTAGTTTAGTTATGACACAAGGCCAGAAATATGAGGCACCCAGTGAGAATCAAACTCAATAGTCTACTAGTCTAGTTTGCTAGAGAAACATTCTTGGTTGTTATAGTTACAACATTTTGACCATTATACCCATGAGGAGAAAAAAGACAGGTAACATCACAAATTAACTGGCATTTTATCCCTTAATTATGGAAAGTTAAATAAAAAGATTTTGGTTGAAATTCCATAACATTACCAACAACTGACAAATGTTTTCCTTTAAATTTAACTTACAGTTGTTTAAGTTAATATCATATTATAGAAAAGGTGATTATTATACAGTGATGTACTCAGGCTAGTATCCTCATCTTGATTGTTATTATAGTTATATTATTTTGGCCATTATATTCTCTGGTCTTCTTCAGGTGTCTGTTGTAGTTAGTAACCTTTTAGCAGACAAGCATCATCTCAAAGATTAACTGATATGAGATATCCTCTAAGCAAGTTGAATGAGAACAATCTATCCCCTCTGAATAAAGGGTTTGATTTGAAATTGCCAAAAGGTTACCAACTACAATTGACACTTGAAGAAAGCTGGTGGGTATAACGATTGAAATGTTGGGATTATAATAACAACCAAAGTGAAGGATATTTAGTCATTTGTACTACGGTTGACTTTTCATACAGTCAAAATATAAATCATTTATTAAGTAATTAATATAAAAAAATATTTGGATACTTTCATTTGCTAGGCAGGAGAGCTTGATATACATGCATAAAGGACTATAAATGATTAATATATATATATATATATATATATATATATATATATATATATATATATATATATATCCAGAGATCACAGGTAAGGAATTGTCAGTTTGTCAGTTACCAGGGGCTGTTGACTCTATGTCTACACTATCCTAACACACATACACACACACACACATGCACGCACGCACGCACAAAACATATATAATTTGTAAATTGTCATCATTGCAAAATTAAAAATTCAATTATTAATTTTGTGCAAATAGTGTTTTGGTTTCAGTTTTTGTCTACTGTGTAGCAAACTAGAGTCAGTTGGGCACTGTATGTGAGGATAGCAGCACCATGATGCTATTCTTTCTTCCCGAAATTTCAAAACGGTGTGCTGTTCTACTTAGCATTCATGCTGCATCTTCAATAGAAAATTTTCCATGTGTTTGGGTATCAATTTAAGGACTGTGCAGAGGATTTGTAAAGAGTTGGATGAGTCCAATAAATTATTACAAAGGTACAACAGCTCTGAAGTCTCATTTTAATTGTTCTGATTAGAAAACAACTCCCAAATTTATTGGTCAGATCCAGGCCATATTTGATAACAATCCCTGCAAGTCAATCAGCCAAGGACATGGTATTGTCTGAGTTTCTTATCAGGCGTGTAGTGCAGGAAGACTTGGTATTTATCATACAAGATGAGAAAGGGCCAATTTTTATCACAGGTCATCAAGGTCAACAAAAAGAAGATGCTGCAAAGCTTTTGAAAAAAAACTCAAACATTCACTCCCAGTGAAAATGTTTATATATCTTTTAATATTAAAGTGAAAGTTATATAATCCAATTTTGAAAAAGTCATTGCACTAAAAGTGGAATTAATTTCATGAAAGA